>OX235271.1:68779639-69092378 GCA_944472155.2 Trichobilharzia szidati | reverse complement strand
CTTGTGGACTGAGGACATGATATTAACGCTGTCAAGTCATTCACTACTGTCAGCAGACAAAAAACAGGAAGATCACGAAAAATACCCATTTATTCATAAGTAGAAACACAGTTTTTTGTTCAGCGAAGAAATTTGTTTTCAACGACTTCATTTTCAAGCTCTACAGTCGCATTCATAGATGCTTGCAATTGCAGAGGCTTGTGTGATTCCAGTTTACAAACCGGGTCTCTGTGTACAAAAGTATGTGGTCGTCACTCTGAATCTACCATGGTAATACGTTTTATGTATTAACTGCTATTATTAATATTAATAACACTTTATTCTACCTCTTATTATTCTTGATTCATTTAAATCTGTCATTTATTAGCAGCATTATTTTCAGCATTATTATTATTATAACTATTACTATTGATATTACTCTGTTTGCAATTCTTGTTATATTCTCTAATGACTAATTGTTTATCTAAGTGATGTAATTGAAGCGTAATGCAATTAATCTTAATTTCAATCTCCCATACTCTCTCTCCCCTTATCTAATTGAACATCACCTGGAAAACATTTGCACCTGTCTTTCTGCATGACTAATTCAATGTAGTTTATTTGCTAGTCAGTCTCATATCTCCCAATCTAATTTCAATAGTATATATATCCGTGTATGTAGAGTATTCAGCTGACGAGTTCTACCGAAATTTGATGAATTCATTAAACCCTTCTTTATTAACCTTTGTTTCTTGTTTTAAATTCGTATCAGGAAATAAATATTTTCAATTTCTTAAGTGAGGAGGGGAAGATTAAAGGGGAGCAGTATAGAAGGACGGACACAATACAAGAATTAACAAACGGTAACAGTGGAGATAGAATGATACCAGATTGTCTTAACTTTCTTACATAGAACGTCAGACGAAATATCTTTCTGGAAACTTACATGATGTTTGAAGACCAGGAAAGATCAGAGGAATTAAACAGTCCAAGGTCTTTAACATTCGATTTCATTACAAATTCAATGCCATCTATGACAATGGAACCGCATGAACTGACGAGTTCATGTAAGTCAGGCTTGCATCTATAAGTGAAATTAACCACCTGATATTTGAATGGATTAAGCTTAAGACCATTTGACGTGGAACACTAAGTAAATTCTGTTAAAAAGTTATTCATTTTGGAACAGTCTAACTGAGAAGTAATAGGAGTAGAAACAATCATACTTAACGAGATTGATTTCATCAGAATGAGGCAAGTCATATCTTTGTCATTTCTTTTTCAATATAAACAGCTTTCCCAGATTCTAACATTTCATATCCCCATGCTTAGTTTTGCTTTCATTGAAAGAAAACATATCAACTGACTGGCTTCCTGAATGCTTTCACCAGCTCCTGTCATTTCGTCTCTCCGATTGTAGCAAAGAATAAGTTCGTTTTAAGTTGTTTCTGTTTTGTGCTTCAAAGTTTCAATGACGATTGGATTGATTTCCTGGAGAAGTGTCGCTAGTCATTTGTTCAACGTTCCCTCTTTTCCAAACTTAAAACCGGCTAGTAAACTAGTAAGCTAATTGAGGTTAACAGTCACTTGTACCAGATAAATAAATCTAAATTTCATAATGAGCTGACATCAGTTAGTGAACCATTGGAAAACCTGGGAGTAATGGACAGCCGTTTCGTCGCCCTAGTTTGGGAATCTTCATCGGCACGCACCCGCCGAGGTTCGAACCCAGGACGTTCAATCAATCAAACAAAATCCCTACAAAACCAATAGTTGAAAATTAATCTGATGCTCACTGGAGACTGGCACTATTCAGGCAGTTACCTGAGGTTCTGGTGGGAAGCCACGGCCACGACCAGTAGGGTACAGCAGGTTGAAGATGAGGCAGTAACTCATCCAGGAGGACATTGCGAAATGGTCACGCTATGTTGTGAATTGGCAGAGGTTAGAATTCATGGGCTGGTCATTGGATCGGGTCCCAGTGGCTCATTGGTCTACGATCTCGCTAGCCTTATAACCAGAAGGTCCTTGGTTCGAACTCTGGCATTGTGTGCGTACTGCTTAAGAGTCCCGAACTACGTTGACGAAACAGCTGTCCAGTACTCCCATGTTTTCCAGTGGTTCTCTAACTGATGTCAGCTCATGATGAAATCCTCCAACCAATCAGTGAAATCCCTACAAAACCAATACTTGAAAATCTAAATTAGTTAAAAACAATATATACTGGATACATTTAGAGTTGTGACTTTGAATCAATTAAATCGTCAACATCTATTTGTGATTATGAAATGTCCTGTTGTACTGTACTGTATTGTTATAATTACCTACACACAGATAGCCTTCAATCACAAGGACAAATTTTTCGTCCAATATTTAACTAAATATATACTAGTTAGAGCACAACAAGAGTTTATACATATTAATATATTATAGGCTAACATGAAGATATAAAATCGAAATAATCAATCGTTTCACTTTTCAAGTTAAGACAAGAAATATGCAAGTAAAGGGCGGTATACTGACAATGTACAACTGTTTCTCTCTTAGGATTTCAACGTGTAGAAACAGAATGGCCAGTCAAGTAATTATTGACGTTTATTTCATCATCAAACTTGTTGTGATTACTTGCATAATAAGTAATCTTTTGCAAATTAAGTAAGACACTTTTATTCAGTTGCACTGTATTCAGATTTCACATTTTGTTGGGGGTTGGATTAATCCTCAGCGGGAATAGGAATACAGGACATTCAAGTTATGAGGTCAGTTTGTAGACCACTCAGTAGTCAGTGGGTTAAAATTTAGTGACCTTTAATTTCTAACATGTGTCAATTTTTTTGGCATAGTGCTATCGATAGTCAGTGTCATTGATGAACATTCGTTTCATCCTTACGTGTTTGACCCCACGGACAAAGTCTTCTTCAGGAAGTATATCAAAGGTGGAGACGGATATTCAGAGTTAAATTAATTTCGCTGTGGTTTTCCTCACTAGCTGTTGATAAAAACAAAACTTTTATCTAAAAGTCCTCAACTAGATTTGCTTATAGTTTTTAAGGGTATCCTTCAGCAGTTTGTGTCAATTTTAATCTACTGTTTCACTTTCTCATGAAGTCTACAGTTTTTCTCTTATTAAAACTGATCAGTCACACAGGTAATTTCTCGTCATTATACACTGACCTTCCAGTTCCTTTGAAGGATGTCGGAATATTGTAGATTAACTGTTCAACTGATTCATGATATCTGCTGTTGATCATGCAACAAACCATGGGTAGCGAGAAAACGGGCATATGTTCGACTGACAAAACGACTCCTAAAGACGTAGACTTCGTAGATGATTTATGTCTGATGTGGCACAAATTTCGATGATCTACGGTCAAAAATTAAATAGTTGGCAGAAGAGGCAACGAAGACAGAAATTCAATCGGACATAGAGAAGATAGAGTTGGTGAAGATACCTAACTAACAACGACAAGCATCAGTCACTGTCGATGGGAAATATCTGCGGGAAGTTACATAATTCATGCAACTATACAGACAGCTCACTTTTATTTATAGGCGGTACAGAGGAGGATGTAAAAGGCAGAATCTAAGGAACAAGACAGACCTTCATTAACCTGAAGTCGGTGTGGAAATCTGCTGCGCTCAGCATAAAGAACGAGATCTGGATTTTCAGCACTCATATCAAGTTTCCTGCTGCCACTATGTGGCTGAGAAACTTGGTGTTTGAGTCATTAAAAGCACTTCAAGCAGGTAACTGCAGAACTTTATCAACAGCCATGTGCATTTGCTCGATACTGAACATCAGATGGCTGATCGGAAAGGATAAGTAACACGTAGCTGTGGCAACAAACCAACCAACAACCTACTGCCCAACAAATATGCAGAAGGATATGAAGATCGACTGGTCATCTGCTGAGAAGACCGCCGAGTAACATCATGCACCAAGAAGTCCTCAACTTGAACTCAATTGGTTACCAACAAGTTGAATGTCCAACAGTGACACAGGAGAGATGATGTGAGGGGATAATAAAGCCAACTGAAAAGACAGCAGTGAGCGCTGAAATGGTGAAATGCTTCTGAAGCCCTGTGTTCCACACATAACCCAAGGGATTGATAATATCACAATCTACCATCGAATGACCACATCACTCGTCCTTGTTACCTGGGTAGCGATTATCTTAACACTAAACACTAAATTCACTTATAAGGGCTCATTAAGGGTGTATTGTGAGTTATCCGGCTTGTAAAGTCAACTGATTTCAAATCGATTGTAATCAGAAATCTCTCTTAATGCTTTTTATAGCTTCAAATAAGCCACACATTGTGATTGGATTGCTTTTGGTTTATAAAGGAAACTGTGATGAAATCTTCCCACTAATTGCATAGTTTGTTAATGACCGATTCCTGTATATAAACACTGGTTTTTGCAGCCAGTTCATCATCCAACTATCGCTGAATTAACCCGATTCACTCATAATCCAGGGTGAAGATAACGTGAAACCACAGATTTAAAATAGTTTATGGAGTTTACATGTATATACTGTGGTTTACTGCTCTGAAACTGTGCCAGTAATTCTTGCCTGTGTATAAAGCAAGAACAACAGTGGTTTGTGCAGAATTATATTAAACCATCACTGCTGATTTCGTTGGCTTCTCATCAGATTCTCGTATAGTCTATATAAATTACGTGGTTTGTGTACAGAAAAGTTTTAACACACTTGCAAATATTTCATGATGTCAGTTGACAGAAGGTTCCGCAATTAGTGAACAGTGCTCAGAAAATTCCGCTTATATTGGTTTTTACACAGGCAGTTCAAGTTTAAACAAAATAAATGTATGCACACAAAGATAAAGGAGTTACGTGATAAAGACGAGAGATGCATAAGATTCTGAATGACTAATAAACTACTTAGGTAACAATGTACTGAGTTCAACTCAAATCATAGAAACAAGAGACAAGCAAAATTACAAATTATAAAGGGGGCTGAGGTTAAAGCCAAAGAATACGTAATCAAATGAGAGAATAAAGACATCCAGTCAACAGGATAGTTCCATTTCCTTGACACTGCAATGCAACGCCTAGAAGATGGTAGTCGCCAGAGGTCAATTTACCAAAAGCTGACATGGAATGGACGATATTTACATTTTAACAGTTTTTGTCCAAATAGCCATAAACGAGCACTACTCAAGACTCTGTACTATAGAGCGAAAAGAATATGCTCTGCAGAGAAACTAGAGGAAGAATTCGCGATTCCCGAAAAGGTGTTGAGAAACAATGGTTATCCTCCAAGATTCATTAACAAATATGGAAGATGTGAAGGCTCAAATATCAAGCAAATCACGGTTGAAAAAGCCTGTCTTCATTTGGCTAGATATTAAAGGTGAAAACATTGCAGCATTGGTCAACAGAAGACTGAGTACGTCACTAGCCAGAGCCTATCCTGAAGCTAAGTTGGTTCCTGTCCACTGAAAAACATGCTCTCTGGTGCGGTCAAAAGTCGACAGATACCCTTCTCATGTTACGTGTATCTGCGGGAGCAGTTACATTGGGAGAACAGGAAGAAGGGCGCATCTCCAATTTTCTGGGCATGTGCCGAAAAGCCTACGTCTCAGGGGAGTACACTCTTGTAAGAGCTCCATTACCAGATATCTCCTCGATACGGGTCATGAGGTGGAAATCGCGAAATCCTTTAAAATTATCATTAGACAAAGGAGCTCGATTCTCCTCAAGTTTGCCGAAGCAATTTCTATCAAACGGTTGAAACCAGATTTATGTGTTCAGAAAGAGGGAGTTATTAGTCTTTCCTTGCCTTGGTAACTGGATGTCTCTATTCTTTCATTGGATTACGTGATCTTTGGCTGAAACCTCACCCCCCCATTTATAATTTGTATTTTTACTTGTCTCTTGTTTCTGTGATTTGAGCTGAACTCAGTACATTGTTACCTAATTTATTAGTCACTCAGCCTCTTTCGCATCTCTCGTCTTTATTACGTAACTCCTTTGCCATTGCATGCTTACATTTATTTTGTTTAAACTTGAACTGCCTGTGTAAAAACTATATAAGCGCAGTTTTCTGAGTACTGTTCACTGATTGCGGGACTTTTTGTCAACTGACATCATGTAAAATTTGCGAGTATGTTAAAACTTTTCTATACATAAGCCTCATAATTTATTTAGGCTGTACGAGTAGCTGATGAGAAGCCAACGAAATCAACAGTGATGGTATCATATAATTCTGCACAAACCACTGTTGTTCTTGTTTTATCCAAATTCATTAAGGGGAATAAATGCATGTAGTTTCTTGCCTTTTTATTAATGTTAGTAACAGTTGTTGTAACTGTGGTATGTTAGTGATAGAAAGGCTTTATGTTATTCACTTTGGAATATCTTTGGACCTTTACTGTTTTTTTAATTAACAGTTATTGCTACACCAATAAAATATTATTTGCTTCATGGGCGTATTTATTCTGTTTTCCCATCTCTTATTGTGTCTGATACTTACTGATTAAAAATTGGTCAATTGATGCATAATGTATGCGAGAAAATATTTGTTGAATCCACTGAGAGAAATAAGTATTTATCATTCATATATTTGTTTTTCCCCTGGGTTCCGAGTGCAGCATGGGGCTTCAGCAATACATCACATGCCATAATTACGCATAGTTCTTCATCTTTTCCTCGAAAGACCTCCTCCATCTCATACTAGAACGCTTCACTCACCTCACTGAAATATTGTTAGACAACAATTACCTACTGAGACTTAATAAACGTTACAGAAGTGTCAACCATAGAGCTTTACCAATCCAATCAGCTCCCAAAAAGGACGTTTACATATGCTTACAGTTCAGAGGTGATCAACGAAGTCTAGTCACTAGACAAAGACTCAAGGCCGCAATTAATAGAACCTATTATGCAGCTAAAGTTATCTTCATAGAGGAAACGAGAACTATGCTGTTCTGTAAACCCTCACATTATCCGAACGATAGTGTCACATCCCACTGTGTTTATCAATTTACATGTATGTGTGGAGACACGTACATAGGGAGGACCCATCGTTCTCTGCAGGTTAGGGCTACAGAACACATTCCAAAGTGGCTGCAACAACAAATGAAATCGCCAGACACAATTGAACCCGGAAATAGATGTCCAACATCATCTATAGCCAAGCATATTATAGAGACGGGTCATAAGGTTGATTTCAACAATGCCTTTAAGCCGATATATAAAACAAGGTTGGGCCACATACTTAAATTCATTGAAGCCTTAGCCATAAAAAGACTTAAACCTGTCTTATGTGTCCAAAAATTATTTGTTATCACCTTAAACCTGCCTTGGTAATCCAATTTAGAACCAAGGACCAATTTACTTCATAATATTTTCAACCCCTTCTTTGCCTTGTTTTTTCTCCTTTTATCTTTCTTACCCACACCTTTTGTGTCTCCCTACCCATTATTTGTGACCTTGACCTGTATACAATCTGACCTGTATTGTAATTATTCATGCCTTCTTGCATTATATATAAACTGTGTATGACAAGTACGTGTGTGATCAGAATGTCCGAAATGTGTTGCGCCAATACATTACACGTTTCAGATAAACTATGTCTTCTTATTGTGTTGTCGAAATTCATAAAGGGAACTAATTGCTTTAAATCACTCATCTTTGCCCATTCGGGTTCCACTCAAGCTACAGCCTGGCGCGCTATGTCTCCCAACGGTGTGTGTCCAGTCCATCTCCATTTCCTTTGGCATATCTCTTGACCAGTTGTCCTTTATGGGGCTTACCAACAGGCTGTATCTGTATTCCTAGTGAGTGATGATTGTTTACTTACTGAGAATTCAATCCTCTACCCCACTTCCTTCTCCGATGTAGTTTGTAATCTTCCCACTGATTGGTCAACCAAACATTTTCATCAATTCAAGGTCTTTCCTTTCATTTAATTTCATAACCTTTTGTACTTTAAATATGTACTGAATATATATGAATGAGTATTTACATACCACTTGATCATGTTTTTAACAAAAGTGTGCATTGTTTGTTTACACTAACACGTACGCATAGAACTAGGTCAAATGCACCATATACGTACACATGCACACACACACATGCACACACACACAAACACAAACTATTCAGTACACAGATACGTGTTTAGAGAATTTAGGCTCCCGTTTATGTATATATATATGACTTTATAAAAAGTTTTCCCTTAAAACATATTATGTTCATTAATTCCTTTGTGTTCTAAGTGGAACATGGGACTTCTTGCTTGAGGCCTGAAGTGTGAGCAGGGATGATATTGCCCAACCTTCTGTCTGTTTGAGCCTACTATCAGTTAGGTGAGGTTAAGGAGTGTTTCTGTCGGGAATCGAACCCCGACTTCATGCGTGATTAGAAAGCGTTCTACCACTGAACCACCGTAGCACTGTAATGAAATTGCCTAATCAATATTTACTTGCCTTCTATTATACGACAGTGGGGATTATTATTTAATATAGCAAAGGGGGTGAGACTAATAGCATGTAAGATGGTTAAATTACTCCACAGTGCATGTATTGTAGTGAAGAAATAATGACTTATGCACATAGAATATACGTCTAAGTTAACATGATAGTTATGGGTTCCTCTAAAAGGCAACAGAAAACCAATCGATAAGGCATTGAGGTCACTGAATAGATACTGTATTTTAACTAGTGAGAGAAAAATGATATTTATGACTACTGGATGCTCTACATTTCCATCAGATGTTAATCTAATGTTCCTATTGGAATCTAAGGCTTCAGCAGCACATTTCCACTGCACTCCGTTTTCTGTCATCACGTTCATCCCGCTTCAGTGACTGTCCAAAAGCTTCCAGTACTCTTCCGTGTAATCCTCTCCATGTGTACCTCTGATACCCAGTTTTTAGCTTCCCATAAAGATCCTGCTAGAGTGACTGTGATGTGTGTATGTTCAATTCATTTCCATACCCATCTCAATAATTGTTTGTCAATAGAGTTCATGAAAAATTCCCATTCGAACATTAATAGACAGAAGAAAAGTAGTTCAGCGAAGAGTCTCCTTTCGGCGAATTCATTTTCATAGCTGTACAATCGCAAATATATATGGTTGTTTTGTATGTGTGTGTACATTACATTTGTCAAACGAAAATACAATCAGTAAGTTCAGATGAATTGGATGTTGATATAAAAGAGTAGTAACAAAAGTGATGAGTTTTCACAAGCGATTGTTAAAGAAGAGTTACGTAATAAAACGAAATTACAATTATTAAGTTCAGGTGAATTAAGTGTCAATATAAGAGGGTAGAGGGAATTATTATTTAACATAGCAAAGGAGGTGAAAGAAATGGCATGTAAGATGATTAAAATACTTTATAGTGCATGTATTGTAATGAAGAAATAATGACTTATGCACATAGAATATACGTCTAAGTTAACATGATAGTTATGGGTTCCTCTAAAAGGCAACAGAAAACCAATCGATAAGGCATTGAGGTCACTGAATAGATACTGTATTTTAACTAGTGAGAGAAAAATGATATTTATGACTACTGGATGCTCTACATTTCCATCAGATGTTCATGTAATGTTCCTAATGGAACCTAAGGTTTCAACAGCACATTTCCATTGCACTCCTTTTTCTGCCATCATATTCAACCCGCTTCTGTGACTGTCCAAAAGCTTTCAGTACTTTTACATGTAATCTTCTCCATGTTAACCTCAGATACCCAATTTGTGGCTTCCCATGAGGATCCCATTAGAGTGCTTGTCTGTGATGTGTGATGCCATTTGACTATCTCCTCAGTGTATATTCAATTCATTTCCATTCCCATCTCAATAATTATTGGAAAATAGATCCTTGGTTGTCAGTAGAGTTCCTTAGTACTTCTCCTTTCTAACTGGTCACCTCATTTTTAGCATCTAGACAGGGAAGGCAAGTGTTGATAAAGTCTGCAGAAGACAGCTGGAAATGATTTTGGTGATCCATCTAGTAGGTAAGAATTAAATCCCCTAAGAATCCATACCTACGCTTTTCATCTTTGTTGATTATCATTAGTAAACTACAGTCACAAGTCTCCTAAGCGATACTAATACTCATCCCTCACTACTGAATCTGAAATCTTCTCAACCATATTGATAACCTGTGGGAACACAGAGAATATGCGACATTAATGAGTTCAATATAAGTGTAGTATTTATGGTTGAATCGTAGTAGATTTATTTAACTTAATCACTAAAAATATATTCGTTTCTCATAAAAATCAATTCTAAATTAATTAGTATTCAACTATGCATTCAATGAAATTTGATGACATCTGCCTTTAAATAAGGTAGAAAGAGAATTTCAGTAAAGTCGGACTCATTTCCATAATTATACATTAGTAGATATATGAATAAGTGTGCCATATGAATTTCCGGTCAAAGGTCAAGGTCAGTTGGTGGATATAGAAGGATGAATTGGTATAACAGCACAAGAAACATAAAGCCTGAAAGGTCTGATCGAATTGAAGGTTGAACAAAATTTTACTGGTCACTCTGAAGAACATTTAAAGAAATGCTTAAGGGGACACATAAAGCGGTTGTTTCAGAGATAACAACAAAGGAAATGATTTTCCATGTTGTTTGAGGACACAACTGTAGGTTGAATTTTCACACCATCAGCTACACTCAGATATCTTGTATTTCTTTCCTTCTTTCTTTAGATTTGTCGAGCTTTTCGAAGGACACTCAATGATTTGTTTGAATCAGATGTCTACGAAGTGTCCAATGGTTCGGTTTCAAGGTAGTAGTCGTATGTCTGCCTTTTAGTAAACAAGCTAACTGATGCTTTAGAACACGTTTAACAAATAGGCAAACAGTGCGGTCACTGTAATCAGTTACATCTAGGTATCTGAATATGTAAATACACATTTATGAGACTGAATAAGTTAACTCACTTTTGAGCTCTGGAAAATAACTACTAGCAATGGAAAATAGTTCAAAAGACTGTTACACAAAATATTACCTTGAGAGACTTTCATGAGTGTTGGCAGAGACCCTCTAAGACAATTTTTAATCTGAAATGGAAGCCCATAGAAGTACCTTTATTTGGATTCAGATAATGTTATCTGAGTCTTCTATTCTTCTAAATATACTTGTCTATATATATGCATATGCAGTCAGTATTTCTTGAAATGTTTCGATTCGTTTGCATCATTATTCCTGAAAACAGAAAAAGTTGAAATTGTATGGAGATTGTATTCCATACAATTAAACAAAATCCCTACCAAACCAATACTTGAAAGTTGAAATTGTCTCTTCCAAGTGAAGTCAGTCATGTAAATGAATCTTTGAAAAGAAAGATCAAGTTTTTTTTGAACAGGGTTGACTTTCGGCGCTTAGCTAACTGAATGGTAGATGCCTTTAAATGTAATAACAGACGTTTTTAGGGTCCATAACATGAGTTGATTAACAATGTACCTTTTATAAGAATAAATCTAACAAACCTTTCAAAGAAAAGAACTATTCTTAGAATTAGATGTAGGGGGGTCACTAGAAAAGGGTTCAATCGGTGATCCCGTTATGATACAATCAATTTTTTGGTTAACTTCATTGTCTAAGAAACAGAAACTGTTTCCGTTAGCTGTACATTTGTGATGAGGGATATAAATTACCAGAGAAACAGTTCATTTTCTAAATAGAACAATATCTTTCATCGATCCGGTAAACTTATGAGAAATTATGTGTTTAGAAGATATTCCATCGCGGTTAAATTGATTTTCATGGAGTAATTCTGTAGCTATAATATGCAGAGAGCTGATTGTTTAAAGTATTCGACAGTGAAGAAAGCTAATTTTGTGGAATGATAATCCTAAAAGTATGAATACTTAACTCCTGACTGAGAGTATCCAAAGCATCTGTGGGTTTCTATTTAACTAGATACTTTAAATTTCATTAAAAATATTTAATGTTCATGTAGTCCTATGAAATATCTTCAACATTCTTCACTGTTTAAGTTGACTTGTTAGGCCGTAGGTACGCCATCAAGCATCCAGAGCATGTAGCACACTGTCGTGTTACTTTAAGTAGTTCGTGCAAGTACCCTAGCTAGCTGAGCACTCATTACCACTCTAAATTTTTGATTCCAAAATATACCTCGTATAATGAACAGTCAATCTGTGTGTCGGTGGCACAGTGGTTAGAACTCTCGCCGACTATGCACATGGTCTGAGGTTCAATCCCCTGCCCACGCACATCTCATATCTATGGTCGGCCTGCAAAACTTGGGCTACCGATATCACATGCTGAAAATTCCATACTTGTACCAAAAATATGGTGTGGAATCAAGCTGTAATCAAAAATAAATAAAATAAAAAATAAGCTGTTTGGGAATTGCAAGATAAATATTTGTATTTGCATACAGCTAATCTTGTGTAAACGTTGAAATGCTTCATCTCTTAATATCTTATTCCTGAAGCAGTTTTCAGAAAGCAGCTACCTCTAGACTTAATCATCAATCACTCTGAATAAGTTTATTATAGCTCATTTGTACTTTCGCATTATTTTGTACTGTTCTGTAGGCTTAAAAATAATCAAAAATTAATGCACATTGCATATTTGATTATTGAACGTACTACAGATGAATTCATTTCATTCAGTAATATGTCAAAAAATAATCAATTGTAGGTTGATGGTGGCTAGCGGTGGATTTCGTCAACTGGTTGTATCTACATCACCAGTGAGTGATGGATGATATTCCCACTGTATCTCGAACCCAGCGGCTATCGTTTTAAACGCAAGACCTTTATGCATTAAGACATTGATCAACCTTTTTTGTAATGAGTATCAGCTGCTATTTGTTGCTATTATTTCCTTTAGTTCCTAGAGGAACACAGGGCTTCAGTCGCACGCCTCCATTGCGTTCGGTTCCCTACCAACGCTTTCACCTGGCTCCACGTCTGCTCACATACTTCCGTCTCCTCTTCACATTTCCTCCTCCATGTCACCCTCACACTGACGACCAACTCACCGCTTCCCATTCGGTCAGGTTCCACTCGAGCGATGGCCTGGTGTGTGATGTCACTCACTTGATGGTTTGTTTTCTCAGAGTATGGACAATCCACCTCCATTTCTTCCTGCATATTTGTTGCACAATTGGTTCCTGCTGGGTCGGTTCGCCCATAGTGTAAGATCCCTCCTTGTTACTGACCTTTCCTGACCGGCCATCTGATCTTGAGTAGTGTAGTATTGAGCGAAGACAGGTGTTGATGAAGGTGTGTAGTTTGCTTGAAGTGCCCTGTGTGAGGCGGCGCCAAGTCTCTGATCTGCATAGAGTAGCACTGACTGACTTTCCATTGGAGTTGAAAATGTGGATTTAATTTTTCATGGTGGGTGACGAGTGTTAATCTCCACACAGACTTGAGAGAAATGAATGCTTGCATTGCTTTACCGATCCTCGCTTTGACATCCTCGTCAGTTCTGTCCGCCTGTGGTTGAAACGATGCTCCCCAGGTGGGCGGGTGGCCAAAGGAGGTTGCTTCTTTCAGATTTCTCACATTTGTGCTGATTGTTGTCTGTTGTTGTTGCCGCTGGTCATCATCACCTCTGTCTTCTCTATGTTCACCTGGAAGAAGTCCTATCTTTGATGCTTCTTCTGTCAACTTGTTTCTTTCCACTTGCATATTTTCAAGTTTGTGGGAGATCAGACATATATCATCAGTGTAGTAGAGATCCTCCAATTTTTTTTGCGTGGCTCCATTTTATGCCTGTATTCTTGTTGCCCGCTGTTTGTCGCGTTATCCAGTCTACTGCAATCAGGAAAATCATTGGAGACAGCAGGCGGCCTTGTCTTACTCCCGTCGTCACTTCGAAGTTTCCCGTTGTGGTTTACTTGCCATGCAACATTGTCGTACAACTGTTGGTTGAGAAGTATAATTGTTAGAGGCACCCCGTAGTAGCGAAGTAGTTGCCAAATCACCTCTCGATCGATGTTATCGAAGGCCTTTTCAAAGTCGATGGAGTTGAGATAGAGAGCTGACTGCCATTCCAAGCTCTGTTCAATGATGATCCGAAATGTTGCGATTTGATCGGTGCATGAGTTGTTTCTCCTGAATCCAGCCTGTTCCGGTCGAAGTTTTTCATCCATGGCTTGTTTGATTCTCTCCAGGATGATGCTGGTTAGTATTTTGCTTGGGATGGACAAGAGCATAATGTTGTGCCACACTTTTGGTTTTGGTAATCCGTATTTCTCGTCGATTCATTATACTGTGCAGAAATGCTCTGTCCCTGTCGGCGTGTAGGCTCCTTTTACGGATGTCTCAATGTTGTCTGATGATCCACATAATACTATGTTTATTGGTTGTGACTAGCAATGAAAATCAAGATGCAGGTACATCCAAATGGAAAGAAATTCACATCTTGCATCCCACTGCTTGCCATCACCAACCAATTGACATCATTTTAATTTCCACGCCTCATCAAAGCATCATTCTTTTTTCATTCTTTTACGTTCCCAGTGGAATATAGGGCTTCAAGCTAGAGGCCTGAAGTTTCTGTAGCAGTGGTGTTAATTTTGCAGGATGGGGTTGCTAGCCTCATGCCTAACCTTCTATCTTTACCCGTCTTGTTGCTGGCTCAGCGAGGTAAAGGAGTGCGTCTGTAGCCGGGAATCGGTCCCCGCACCACCTGCGTGGTCGGCGAGCGCTCCACCGTGGTGCCACCAACGCACCAGAGAATCAGTACTAGGAGCCAAAATGCGAATACAGACCTAGCATATCAGACCAGTATAGTAGATCAACGGGAAATATAAATCAACCTAAATAGAACTAATTCTTCGTTATACAATCAGCAGGCCATTGTCTAGTGAAAGTCTAATTTACTGAATGACATTTGAAAAGTTAATCATTATTCATACTCATATCGACTGTAACCACAGTTTGTCATGGAGGTGATCCAATAACTAAGAATACATGCAAAAAGAATCAATCAATACCTGTCCATGTTATCTGGTAGATCAAACTACGCTTAGCATAAATCGAAAAGAAGAAAGAGAATTGTAAAAGTCGACTTTCCATGCTGTATACTTGCAGTTGATATGATTGTAAATAATCGATTCTGTTCAAAACTCTATCCAGAAAATCGTACATACTATCATCACAGATATCCAAATATAATGCATGCTTTAATGAATAATTGCATTAGAATAATGTGCATCCGTGGCACAGTGGTTAGGACTCTCACCGACCATTCACATAATCCGGAGTTCGATCCCCTGCCGCCGCACACCTGATATTAATGGTCAGCCTGCAAAATTTGGGCTACTGATATCACATGCTGAAAATTCCATACTTGTACCAAAAGTACTTGAATGGAATTAAGCTATAATCAAAATAAAATATAAAAAAGATAGCCTATTAACAGATAATCATTTCGGAATTTATAGGTAGATGGACTTCAGATTCCTGAATAATTTGCTAAATATGTTACAATGAATTTGATAAAAAACAAAATTTGTATAGCTAACTGAAGGTTTATCTAAACTTGAGAGATTATTACTAAATCCTTTGCTTATAGATTATAAAAACTGAGATTCAGATGTTTAACACACACACACAACAACACATTTGCCAATGATAATAATCATAATCATTAAGGATTATACGGTCAGTTGACATGATCACCTGAGATAGTTAGTATATATGCATTCACGTGGATTCAACTTTTCAGGTCTTTGACCTAAACAAAAATGTGTAATTTATAGGTTCAACTATATTAATCTCATTCAATTATTGTAAATAAAAATAAATAAAAAATTAGTTGGAAACATTAGTGTTGTTTTGTGTTCACGAGATGTTGCTTGTTCACTTTTGTTTTTAGTATATTGAACAGTTGAGATACAAAATTTTCACTGAAACTTTAAAAATTTGCATAATATGAGTGGTGTCCTCCAGTGACTTATATCCGTCCCAAAGAAGATACCTCTGATCATTCTATAGTGAAATCCTTCGTAAAGGCCTCTGCAAATCTCAGAGGAAATCATACTTTGCCGCAAGCCTACGACTGACGTTTTCCTGCAAGAAACTGTTCAGCCAGAACGCGAAAGAAAAGCTGTCGCATAGACCAGTTTACTTGCTCGTGCGGAGCTGAGGACATTGGCCGTCTCATGCACCAACTTGAAAAACGCGCTCATGAACACCATCCAGCCTAGCTAGTAAAATGAGATCGAAAATGTGTATATAGTTCAGTGACAGAACATCTGATCAATCCAGGACATTCAGCGCCATTCGAAAAATCCTTCAAAATAATATACAATATTCGATCAAACCTATCAAAGGGAGTAAAATTAAAACCTCTGAGCATAGCCTAGGCACTAGCCGTCCAAAAGGTCAAACCCACGCTATGTATCCAAAAGAAATACGTCCAACCCTTGTCCCTGCCATGGCCATCATAAACAGGTATTTCTTCTAATAGTGAATATCCTACTGCCTTTCTTATCCAAACTTCCTGTTTATTCATGTTACTTGAAGTTTTTCTTAATCCCTATTTACACTACCATATTTTCATATCTGAACTTCCTGTCTATTTTTTCATTTTATTATTTCTACATATTCAATCCCTGATTGCATAAACAATCATTCGTCACATTAGTAATGATCCCCCTAGATTTTTTATCTAAACATCCTGTCTATTTTTGTTATTCCTACATTTCTAACCCCGTACTTGCACAATATGTCAATCTTCTCAGTAATTATGACGCTACTTTGTTTGAGTTTTATCTGTCCCCCTGTTTATTATGTCATTTTAATTCCTAGTTGTAATTTTATTACTTTGACCATTGACCGGAAATTATTCTGAAACTTTCCCACCCATTTATCATAAATACACGAATATACGAATAAAAACAGCCTAGCTGATGACTTCGTCGAAAAGAAAATTTTTTCCGCTGCAACCATCTTTTTAATAATTCCTATGATCCAATGAGTACATTCCATGATTTGAAGAGAAGCAATAACTCGTATTTATTATTACTATTATTATCTCCTTGAGTTCAGAGTGGAACATTGAGATTTTTCTCGACACATCACTATTTTCAACCTGCTGTACCCTACTGGTCACGGCTTCCCACTAGAACCCCAGGTTAACTGCCTGAATAGGGCCAGTCACTAGTGAGCATCAGATTAATTTTCAAGTATTGGTTTGGTAGGGATTTTGTTTAATTGTATGGAGGATTTCATCATGAGCTGACATCAGTTAGAGAACCACTGGAAAACCTGGGAGTACTGGACAGCTGTTTCGTCCTAGTTTGGGACTCTTCAGCAGTACGCGCCCACCCGGGATTCGAACCCAGGACCTTCTGGTTACAAGGCGAGCTCGTACTCCCAGGTTTTCCAGTGGTTCTCTAACTGATGTCAGCTCATGATGAAATCCTCCATACAATTAAACAAAATCCCTACCAAACCAATACTTGAAAATTAATCTGATGCTCACTAGTGACTGGCCCTATTCAGGCAGTTAACCTGGGGTTCTAGTGGGAAGCCGTGACCAGTAGGGTACAGCAGGTTGAAGATGTGACAGTAACATCACTATTTCACTCTGTTCTTAGCAGCCCTCTTTAGCTGATTCCACGATTGTCCACAAGCCATCATTCCCTCCTAACACGACCTATTTCATTTGACTGAAGGACAGACGCCCAACTCATCCTAAACCTTTTTGAGTTACGCACGAGGGCCTCCAGGTGGACGACACTCAACGGTCTTCTCACCGTGTGTCCCATCCATTCCAGTTTTATTCAACACATTTACTGGGCTATAAATTCTTGATTGGTTGATTGCCAGAGTTTCTCGTTGTTTATCCTTTCTGACCATCTTATCTTGAATACTGAGACAATAAAGGCAGCTGTTAATGAAAGGCTTTCAGAAACGATTTTTGTGACGCTCATGCTAAGTCTCTGAACCATGTAGAATCATTTAATTGTCATTAGTGATGCAAAATATAGATACTGCTGTAACGACAGAAGGCAAGAGTCAGGCAACAGATTATTCATTAAGGAAATCAACGCATATTTATATGTTTGCATGTACATTACTATGGATATTTAAGCAAACAAACACAGTCTTCCGATTGGTTGTTTCTCACGTAAAGTTAATCTTTCATCTATTTGTGACTGTTTCTTGAATGTCAAATCCTCTATATGTTAACTGCATCCGCCTACGCAAAGTCTGCTGTGGTCGGTTTTGAATCAATCTTTGTTCACATTTTCTCACGACAAATCTTGGGAACGTAAATATTGACGTAAATTACTGTCTACCAATTTGGCTAGTAGACAGCTCTCACCACACTGCTACTCACAGAGTGTGTGCGGTAGATTTCCGACATCGATTTCATATTAGTGAACACTCGTTTTGCTTCGCCTATGGTAGTTGGCTTTGACGTCTTTATCAATGTGTCGCCTGTAGTTGAAACAATTCTGCCTAGGTGAGTAAAAGATAAGTTGCACTTTTTGTTGACTTTCTTGGTACCACCTGTAATGTCAAGCAGGCTGCATGCACGCACACACACACACACACAGACACACACTATGAAATGAGTGTTTTGGGTTTTCAAAGGAAATAATAATGACATCGTCAACACGAGCTCTCTACTTTTCAAATAACTGATTACGTTTAAAAACTTGTTCAATGAAGATGACTTTCGAAGTGTGAATCTGCAGTTACAAGAAACAGTTAAGTCTACCATGGGATAGCAGGCCAAAACACCTTCATCAAACGTATCTCTTGTAGTAATAATTCGAATGAACTGTTTCTTGGAGAGTTTATTTTTCGTCATAAAATGAAATTAGTTAGAAAACCATTGAAAGACTAGTAACACTGGACAGCTATTCCGTTCTGGTTTTGTCCTCCTCACCATGACACACCCATAACCCCATCTAGAAGCTATCTACCTCAAACTTTCAGAGGACTCAGGTTTCAAGGAGTATGGATTATGTGATGCCAGTATTTCACCCCTCAACTCTCAGTGCCGTAAAGCAGAAAACAGTAAGTAAGCCAAGACACAACAATAATTAGATCTTCCAAAATGCGAAGTACACTTTGAGATTGGTACTAATGACCAGTAATATGTGCCAACTGGCAAATGCGCTAGATTCACCTGTCAACTGGTAATCAGTGTTGAATGATGAAAGCTGTAGGTTGCTAACGCACTCCTAAATCTCGCTTACCTTACTAGCCGACAGTTATCACTGGGAAAGAGGGAAGATTGGGTAAGAGACTGGCAACCCCACCCCACAAAATCGACACCGTCGCTACTGAAACTTCATATCTTTGAAGCCTTACGTTCCACTGTTACAAAATTTGTATTTCACTGCTTGAAAGCAAGCACCATACTTAAAAAGAATAAAAGTCCTTTCCATTGTGGAATTTATTTTGGCTTATGAAATGATAAGGTCTCCTCACATATCAGAGATTATTTGAAGTAACATGAAAGAATTTCTAACAAACAGAAACTAGTACAGACTGCCGGAATTACAACAATACACTAAATCAAACCAGATATTCAACTTGACAGACACTGAACTGTACAGCTGATATCTAATTCGGGAATAAAGAAACGCCTTTCTTTGTTCACTTATTCTCACTGGTTAATTTGTTAAAAGAAAAATGAATGAATCAACTAAAGACTTGAATAACAAGTACCAGGTGTATGAATAAATGGCCACCATTTACATAGCACAGAAGAGAAGATGATTCGATGCAAAGATGGACAACAGAAGGAGAAACTGAGTTCAATGTACACTGCACTGAATAAAGAAGTGAAGAAGGGTGCTAGAAAAGATAAACTAAATTCTACAACACACTGGCCAGCAGAACAAGCAGGCAGTAGGCAAAAGAGACATAAGAACACTATTTCAGAAAATCAGGTCTCTATCCGGGAAGAGACCAACCCTGATGATGAAACCAATAAAAGATGCTCAAGGGAACCTGATCACCAAGGAGGAGGACCAAATCAAACAATGGGCTGATCACTTTAAAGGACTCCTCAATCGACCATCATCACCTGCAACTCGCCCGAAAATACCACCTACAGCACACATGGAAATGCCAGTGGACACCACTCCTCCAACGAAATAATAAATCCTGAATGCGATCAAGCTAATGAAGTTTAGTGGGGAAGGCAGCAGAACCAGACGGCGTTCCTCTCGAAGCACTGAAGACGGCCCCACAGATTACGGCAGATATTCTCACTGCATTACCGCTAAAAGTCTGAAGAGAAGGTGCCTATTGATTAGAAAAAGGGCTACCTCGTCAAACTGCTAAAGAAGGGTGACTTAGCCCTGTGCGAGAACTGGCGTGGAATAATGCTCTTGTCCACGTCAAGTAAAATACTAAGTCGCATCATCCTGGAGAGAATAAAGGATGCACTGAATACAGAACTCCACCCGCCCAAACAAGCTGGATTCAGGAAAGGCAGATCATGTGCTGATCAAATTGCAACTCTACGCATCACCATCGAACAAAGCATAGAATGGCAGTCAAACCTCTCCGTCAACTTCCTTCATTGACTTCCAAAAGGCCTTCAACATACAGTGTTGACCGAAGAGTGCTACTATCACTTCAACTATCGCGAAAGAAAACTACTTCAACACTACGGTGTACCTCATATATTTGTCAACCTCATTCAACAGCTACATGACACTGCCACGTGTCAGGTGATCTACAACGGAAAACTCAGTGAGGCGTTTGAAGTGCATACAGGAGTAAAACAAGGCTGCCTGCTTATTGTCACCGATGATATTCTTAATTGTGGTGGACTGGATTATGCCTCAGACTGTTGGGGGCGAGGAGTCAGGAATACGACTGACAAGAATACCCTAAAAGATCTGGATTTCGCAGGTGGATGATACATGTCTAATGTTACACAAAACTGAAGAATTGCAAGCGAAAACCAATAAACTGGCAGAAGGGGCAGGCAGCGAAGACAGGACTGAAGGTGGACACTCTCTTCATTCATTGTTGTTCAAGATTCTTTTCACCTTACTAACATCGAAATATGTAATAACTTGATAAATAAGAAGAATAAACCTATTTTAAGCTAGCATCAATGCTTTTTGAAAGCCTTTAGTATCAATGCAATGGATTATGCATCAGACTGTGGTAAGTGAAGAGATCACCGATAAGAAGACTCTAAAGATATATATTGAGCAAATGATAAGTGTCTAACGTTATACAAACTCGAAGAATTACAGGCAAAAAGCAACAAACTGGCTGAAGAAGCAGCGAAGATAGGACTACAGGTGAACACAGAAAAGATGGAATTCATGAAGATAACCAATCAACAGCAACAACAACCAGCATCAATCACCATCAACGGGATAGTTTTAACAGAGGTTGCCTCCTTTACTTATTTGGGAAGCATCATTTCAACTACAGGCAATCAGAACGGACCAAGATTTCAAAGCCAGTCAGTGAGAGTCGGAAAGGCAAGATACGCCTTCATCAACCTGAAACCACTTTGCAAATCTTCCACACTCAGCATTAGGAACAAGATTCGCATTTTCAACACAAACGTGAAGTCAGTCACTTCTATATGGGTCAGAAACTTGTCTAGCGTGTAACGAAAAGGATTTCCAACAGGTTGCAGACTTTTATCAACAGCTGCCTTCGCTGACTCCATCCTGAAGATCAAAAGGCCAGCCCACCGGCCAGAAAGAATTAGTAATAAGAAACTCTGGCTGGGAACAAAACAAGAGGCGAGAGCCGATCGCTCAAAAAATGTGTAGGAGAAAATGGAGATGGATTGGGCATACACTGAGGAGGCCGTCGAATGATATCACACGCAATGCACGGCAGACCATTGCTCGAGTGGAATCCAAATGGGAAGCGACGAGTTGGTCGTCCTAGAGTGACATGGAGGAGATCAAGTCGGGAGGAGGAGATGAGAGATTATGGTCAGAAGAAAGTGGGGATGTGTTGCTGAAGCCCTATGTTCCACTCGAAACTCAAGGGAATAATAATAAAATAATAATATTTATTGTACAGTGATGGCGAAAGTAAACCGAACCAAGTCCAGTTTCACCAAAAGAATGAATGAAAGTCTGGAGTAATTAATCAAAGATGAAGATTGTTATGCAGTAGGATTTGGTTGATACAATCACTTGATCATGTTAGAAGTTATCTAAATCAGTGGAAGTAAACTTTTCTGAGAGGTATCGGTTAAATTAATGACAGGATCAATTACAGGAGGATAATAAGAAATTATTATATTCAACAAGATAACAAATGTCAGAGAATTCGAAACATCCAATTATCCTACTAAAAAGGAATGGCATGAGTAATCCATTGTTGCTACACATTGATGACCATTTCCATTCCAAAAACATCATTAGAGTATACGGCTTTTGAATTACTAGCGCATGGATCTACCAGCTGAGCCATCAGATAGAACTGCTTTCACCACGGCTAATGCTTAGTAATTCAGAGACTGCGAATTCGAATACCTGAGTGACCCACAGTTTTACTTCATCTTCATTCATCATTACTACATTAATAACGGTCTACTGATCCAAAACTGTCTTAGATAGTCTCATCGTCCAACAGAATCTAACTTCAAAAGGCTAGAGTGGAATTTTGAAGGTTTAATTTGGACGGGTTTGATTGACTGACTTCAGTTAGAGAACTGCCGAAGACCAGGCAGTACTTGATATCTTTTTTCATCCTTGTTTGAGATTCTTTAACAGTACGCATGCATCCCTCTACCAAGGATCGAAGCTGGGACCTTCAGATTAAGAGATCAAGATTGGTCACCACTCAGCCACTTGGGTCGAGATTCAGTAGTCCGTGAAACTACCTCTGCCAGGTCATGATATAGTGCTACCCTCACCAATGCCTTGAATGAGCATCCACTTCAATTGACCAGGTCGACCTCACTGATCACGACTTCTTAACACAACTCCATGACATCCATTCAGATGGCGATTGATATTCAGATTATGAGATTAAACTACGGAAGTTGACAAAGTTAGAATTAGAACGGCTCACTGGATTCCGGCCCAACTGGCCGAACGGCGACGAGCTCACTTTGGAGCCTGAAGGTCCCAGGCTCGATCCCTGGTGAGAAAGTTGGCGTGAACTGACGAAGAGTCCAAAAATAGGACGAAGCAGCTGTCTAGTGATTCCCAGTTTTCAGTGATCTCTGTAATTGATGTTGGTTCATGACGAAGAACTAAGCTTTGAATTTAAATTAATCCAAAACTCCCAAAATCCCGTAATCCAAATACCACCCCACAATGTTGTTCTTTTTTTTACAGAATATGTTTTAAGAGGAATTAATTGTATGATTTGTTTGTCAGGCTGGAAAGGAGAAGATTACTGTTGTGTTTCGTTTCTCTATACACAATTCTTAATGCTGACACTTATCGGCCTTCGATGATAAATTTCCTGCTCCATTGCATAAACTCTTTGAATGAATAATTGTCCTTATGGTGTTCATACCTCGTTTAAAAAGTTCTTCTTGCAGCTGTTAGTCAGTATACACATGATTTCCATGCCGGTCCTTCATAAAAGGGTTTACATTCAGTCCAAGTCAGAGAAGTTAGTTTCAATATCAACCAGGTATGCGAAACAGGAAATGGTTGACATTGGTGGATTCATTCGATAATAGTAATAACTTCTATCGACTGTGGCTTGAATTTTGATCATAGATTGATATCAGTTAGAGAGATCTAAACGCCAGGGAATAACTGATACCTGTTGCATCCTTTTATGAGACTCTTTGCCAGTGCTCACCCACCACTCAACCAAGGTTTGAACCCGGAACCTTCGGGTTACAAGGCCAGGACTTTGACCATTCAACCAATGGGACGTAATTCAATAGTTCATAACTTTTAACTTCTGTCGGTGCGCATAAATACATGGCGCCACTGTTAGCCAATATCATTGACCTGTATCTATTCTAATACCCAAATTGGTGCACCTATATGGTCACGTTAGTAGTCAACGCTAGATTAACTTTCAAGTTTCAGTCTTGAGGAATTTGGTTGATTTTAGATTTGACCATCGACTGACCCCAGTTCGATACCGTCTGGGAGTCGTGGGTGAGTTCTGATTAAGAGTTCCATACAGGGATAAAACAACTGTCCAGTACTACCAGGTTTTCAATGGCCCTTTAAATATAGTTTATGATTAAGCTTGGATTGGAATTAATTACTTATGTTAGTTTAAAAATTTTAAGTATCTTGTATGCGTTGATACGATGTAAAGTATTGACTACGTGACTATAATGCAAGTGTGAATGTGCTTTTTGGACTTTGAAATGTATTATTGTGAAAACAGCTTGCTCTAGAAAGTCCATAAATGTTCTACTGTTTGTTCATCTATAGTTTTCATATTGCTCATGCACACATCAACGAACAACAATGAAACAAAATGCTGAAATTTATCTGCTTTCTCTGTGTTTAACGTAGTATTCAGTGATGTAAGGGTAGAATTTAGACACCATGGCCGAGTATAATTCCATATTAGATAAGTTTAATTGATTTAACAGACTTCATGTGAGACACTATTAATAAATGGATGATGTTTCGAGAACGATTTATGCCTCATAATCATTTGATATTTGATTTTATTTTTTTAAATTTTTGATTATAGCTTGATTCCACAGCTTATTTTTGGTACAAGTATGGAATTTTCAGCATCTGATATCGGTAGCCCAAATTTTGCAGGACGACCATTGATATCAAGTGTGCGTCGGCCGGGGATCGAACCCCGGACCATGTGCATAGTCGGCGAGCGTCCTAATCACTGTGCCACCGATGCACGATGGATGCTAGATCCAAGTTTCAATGAGAACACTGGAAGCAGGTGCATTTAACTGACAAGCTCCAAATACAGAACAGAAGGCGGGTCCTAGATTTTCTTGTTATCCACAGTCAACCAAATAAATAGTGACCAGTAGGGTACAGCTGGTTGAAGATGAGGCAGTAACTCATCGAAGAAGACATTGCGAAATGGTCGCGCTATGTCGTGAATTGGCATAAGTTAGAATTCATGGGCTGGTCATTGGATCGGGTCCCAGTGGTCCTGAATGGTCTACGAGCTGGCTAGCCTTGTAACCAGAAGGTCCTGGGTTCGAACCGTGGTGGTTGGTGTGTACTCCTGAAGAATCCCAAACTAGGCTGACGAAACACCTGTCCAGTACTCACAGGTGGTCTTCCAATGGTTCTCTAACTGATGTCAGCTCATGATGAAATCCTCCAACGAATCAAACAAAATCCCTACAAAACCAATACTTGAAAATAAACAGTATTCAGCAATACGTGTAGTAGTCAGCCTAGAAACTAGAAAACCTTCGATTGTTGAACTTTATACTCTCTTACTTATTATTATTTCAGGATAATTACCGATATTCTAGTCTGATCATACATAGTATTCTTTACTATCTAATTTTCGCCTTTGTACTGTATAATAAACACAGAGATTATTCAATCGGTTATTGTTCATTATAAACACTTGTTAGTTTTGTTTTAAACACTACATTATTAACTCCATTTTTTTCTATCTTTCTCATAGTGCTGTTAATTCTAATGTTCCATAAGAATATTTTGATTGATTTTCATGTACAACCTTTGATCTTTTTCCTATTTGTTTTTGAAAACTTGTGTAAAACTTCACTTTAAACAGTTCAAGGTGAAGTTTCACCAAAAATTTCCATTAGAAAATGGAACTATTCAGATCAGAAAATATATAATAATAATAGCTTTATTCCAAACAGTATTTGTGGTACAGGTATGGAATTTTCAGCGTGCATTACAATATTGCATCTAATTACCTCATAAATTGTATAAGATTTTAAAAACAAAAAGCAACAACAACAAAAAATAGATAAATAAAAAGAAATAAAAAAGGACAGCGTTGCATTCATATTTTAAACAGTGCACCACAGGAATATGAAATATAATATTAGTGTGTAATAGGTGTGAACAACAATATAATAGTAACACAGAAAGGAAAACAAAAACTAATGGGAAACTATTTGTTAGAGTGCCGCAGTAAGTTGATCATGTCATACCTAACGGATTTCTCATCACATAACAGCTGTGCCAGATAAGGTATTGTGGAGTTTTTGTACTTGGAAGTCCTGGCATATAGCCTCCTATAGTTGCTTCTAGTTCTACCAGATGAAATGCGAGGAGAGAGCTGCGTATAGAGAGAATGCTCGGGGTCTGACAATATAGTATTTGCTAGTTTCTTACATGACATTATATGTCTATCCACAATGGTGTAAACCAGTTGGTTTAACGAAATCCCACTTCCCCTACTAACAGCTTTTAGTGCCCTTCTCAGCAAAGCAAAGTCTTTCTTAAGTAGTCCAGGAAAGATTAATGGGGAGCAGTAAAGAGGGATGGTTAGAATGCAAGAGTTGACAAACTGAGAAGGCAAAGACTGCTTTATACCAGACTGCCTTAACTTCCTAAGGTAGAACGTTAAGCGAAACATCTTTCTAGTCACTAGCAAGATGTGAGAGGACCAGGAAAGACCGGAGGAAATACTCAGTCCAAGGTACTTGACGTTAGATGTAATTTCAACCTCTATGCCGTCAATCATAGTGAGGCCAGGTGAGCTAGCTAGTTGTTGTAGGTCACGTTTACGTCTGAAAGTGAAACTGACTACCTGACATTTAGACGGATTTAACTTAAGACCGTTTGAAGAGGACCACTGACTAATTTCCGAGAGAAAGTTATTTATTTGGAACAATCTGACTGAGAGTTGACACGCATGGAAACAGAGAGGTCATCAGCATGCTTAACAAAAGTGGCTACATCAGAATGGGGCGAGTCATGTCCTTGAGGAACACCGGCTAAAGTAAGTGAGGTAATGGAGGACTTTCCATTGTAGACGGTGTAATGCTTCTTATCAGAAAAATAGCAATGCAACCACTTATTTATCCAGCTCTCACTCTGTGTTGCAGCAAGCTTACTTAGCAAGAGATACCTAGGTACAGAGTCAAATGCAGATGTGTAATCAAGGAAGGCACACTGAACGTATTTATCTCTTCTATCGAAACTAGAAACTATATTATGATATATGACAATAGAGGCATCTAAGGTACACCTACTATGTTTATAAGCAAACTGGTTGAGGTCATTCAAAGGCAATAAAGAGGGTTCAAGATTAAGTAAAATAAGTCTTTCCATAACTTTCAAAAAAGGTGGGGTAACAGCAATGGGTCTAAACCTAACAGTAGATCCACTTGTTACTTGATGCCTTAAACATCAGTTAACAAAGTAAACACAACTGATGTACAGGTGGATGTCATTTACACTAACCAGTAGGCTTTGCTAGCCATATTGAAGTGGTCTGAACACTGGACAGTGGTGATAGAAATTAACCATGTGGAATGAATTCATTTCATTCCAGTAAAAATATTATTTTCAATGCATAATTCATGATTAACAATCTTTGAAGAGACTTGTAAATTAAGAAGATTATAGTAAGATTTTTGTTTTAGAAATGACCCCTCTCTCTGATTTCAACTGATCTACTGGTATACTGAGATTTTGAGCCTTTTTCCAGCACACTTATTTTCAAATGATTAGTCCTCTGAATAAGTTTGAATAGTGTTATTAGAAGACGAAGATTGTCTGAAAGATGTACTCCTTTGGCGCAGTATATTTTCAACAGTCTGATCACACATTTACTTGTCAAATAGATTTATTTGAAAAAAAAGGACAGTTAAAATAAACAACTTTTCATCACGGATTGATTTCAGTTAGAGAAACTTTGGAAACCAGTGAGTAGTCGACAGTTACTTCATCCCAATTTGGAAGTATTCGGCAGCTGGAATTCGTGCTTACTGAATCTTGTCCCAATGACTGAATAGTCTACGAACATGCCTTGTAACCTGAGAGTCCTGGATTCGAACCCCAGTGGGTGCGGATTGCCGGTGAGTCCTAAACTAGGATGAAATAGCTATCCAGTGCTCTCTGGTTTTCCAATAGTTCTGAAACGGATTTCAGTCTGTGATCAAAAAATAGAAAGAAATCGAATCCTTATAAATTAACTCTTAAAATACATAAAGTGATAATAAATTTCAGAATAAGAATAATTAGCACTACATATGGTAATATTATCAGTGCGTTGGTGGCACAGCGGTTAGGATGCTCGCTGACCATGCACATGGTCCGTGGTTCAATCCCCGGCCGACGCATTCCGTTACCTCGCTAAGCCAGTAATAAAGCTGGTGAAGAGGAAAGGTTGGGCATGAGGCTAGCAACCCTATCCTGTATAAATCAACACCACTGCTACAGAAACTTCAAGCCACTAGCTTGAAACCCTATGTTCCACTGGGAACGTGAAGGAATAAAAAAATGGTAATATTATCAGACTGTATATGACACCCTAATAGAAAATAGCTATCCAGAAAAGTTCATCAAGAAACACATGACCAAGAAAGCAGAAAAGGACTATTCTCCATCTGTAAGCCTTTATATATACGACTGCGATTCAAGGGTGACGCACCTAGTGAAATAATTACTAACAAGTTAAGAAAATCAGTTCAAAGGACTTTTAATACTGGTAAACTACAAGTCTTATTTTCTACACGATAGATGGTGATTCCTTGATTGGAAGATGAAGTGCCTAGACTAACCACCTCTAACTGTATCTACCAATTCGAGCGAGTTATATTGGACGTTGCTCTAAGAACTTGATTCTTCGTGTTCGGGAACACCTACAAACGTGACTAGATTAACGTGTAGTAAAAACTACCAACAGTTCCGTATTAGACTACCTGATCCAAACCGACCACAAAGCTAGTATTGAAGGATCTATTTCGACGATCTACTGGGTACCAAATAAAATGCCAAAAGTATCCCGGTACCGAATATTCCAAATAGCAGATGCTATTGCAATTCGCCAAAAAAACACATAAAAAACAGGTCCAACCACTGTTGCTGCTGTGGAGCTTGCAAATTCATAAATACCATGTTACATCGGCCTTTCTGATATGGCCCTCCATCCTGTACATATGCATTCCCCTACCACTTGTCATTACACTTGCATTAACTAACCTATTCTTTTCTTATTTAAACGTAGTAGTTAACTTACACACTGACATACATACAACGCACATAAAATTCAACCCCCGAAAAATCTTTTTTCTACCTCCGTCCTTGACATAATCATTCATCCATCTGAAGTTTATAATCAATATGAATAGAATGTTAATATGAACATGACTCATAACAATGAATGACTGTACATTCGCTGTCATTCATAATCATTTACTTTGTAATATTGGTGTTCACTGTAGTGTTACAATTTTACATGTCACCACATACACATATATATTGAATTCTAATCTATTAACAACCTAATTGCAAATAACTTTTGGAATTCTGAATTCTAAATTATCCGATGTTACTCCTTTCTAAAAGCCACTAATATTGTCAATATCAATCATTCTTATTCAAGTATTAGTTTGTAGGGATTTGGTCGATTGGTTACAGGATTTCATCATGAGCTGACATCAGTTAGAGAACCATTGGAAAACCTGTAGGGAGTACTGGACAGCTGTTTCGTCCTAGTTTGGGACTCTTGTAACCAGAAAGTTGTGGGTACTGATCAAGAGTCCCAAACTAGGTTGACGAAACAGTTCTCCAGTACTCCCAGGTTTTGCGATGGTTCTCTAACTAATGTCAGCTCATGATGAAGCCCTGTAAACAAACAATCATTCTGTCATTATTATGGATATATAAGTATAGAACCTGATGATGAAGTTATCGAAAAGCCTATTATCTGTTCAGTAATTAATCTTTTGATATTTTGAATGGGCATTTTTAATCAATTAATCAAATAGAAGTTATCAATGTAGGTCAAGAGTAACAATAGGACTTAAAATCTTAGTTGAGAGAATAATGAGCTGCTTTGATATATCGATCATTATAACATGTGGTAAAGTAGAACATGCACCTAACAGTTCTCACCTGCGAAATTTCCCTTCCATTAATTTGTTGAATATCTTCGTTTGGAAATTCTTTGATTTTGAATAGAACAGAAACAGCAGCTTTTGCAAAATAACATGGTACCATCACTTATTTTGTTGGCTTCTCTTCAGCTGCGTACTTTATGTACAGAACAATTTTAACATACTTGCTCGATGTTAGTTGAGAGAAGGCGCTAACCTTAATGAACAGTGCTCAGAAAATTACATTTATGTAGTTTTTAAACAAAGAGTTCAAGTTTAAGGGAAAATAAATATATGAATACAATGGTAAAGGAGTTACGTAATAAAGACAAGAAATGGATAAGGTGATGAGTAACGAATAGGTTGAGTAACAAAGTGGTGAGTTCAATTCAAACCATCGAAACAAGAGACAAGCAAAGTTACACTATATCAAAAGGCTGCGAAGTTAAAGCCAAAGATTACGTAACCGAATGGAAGACAGAATAACGACATCCAGTTACCACGGCAAGGAAAGACGGCTAACTGCTTCTTTCTGAACACATAAATCGGGTTTCAGCCGTATGATAGTGATTGCTTCTGTAAACCTAAGGAGAATGGAACTATTTTTTAATAATAATAATAATAATCACTTTATTCCACAACAATAACAATTTACAGCATGGAATTTTCAGCGTTTCATTTTACATATTGCATTGGTTTAGCTCTTTTTATAATTATATAAATGTATGAAATGTTAAAAATATTGATAATTAATAGGAAAAAAATAAAAACCCCAACAAAATCACACCATTTCTAGGTCACAGTGAATAATAAATAAATAATATAACAAATCACACATGCAATAATATGCATCATTACATTTTATAGTTTAGTTAATGATTTAAAAGTTGTAAAAGTTCTTTTCTGATATTCGTCTCTTCACACAATACTCGTGCCAAATATGGTACGGTCGAATTTTTATATTTTGTAGTACGAGCATAAATGTTTATGAAATTTCTTCTGGTCTTACCCGAAGAGATACAAGGAAACAAATGTGAATAAAGAGGATGTTCACTATCAGACAAAATAACTTTAGCTAAGTGTTTACAAGAATTCATATGCCTATTGACAACAGTGTCAGTTAGTTGAGTCAAAGGGATAGCACTGACCCTACTTACAGCCCTCAATGTTCTTCGTAGTATTATATGGTCTTTTTTGAGTAGCCCAGGGAAGAATAATGGGGAACAATAAAGAATGATGGGCAAAACACATGAATTAATAAATTGTATGAGAAGAGATTGGGTTATACCTGAGTGCCTCAACTTCTTTATGTAATAAGTCAGACGGAAAACTTTCTTAGAAACTATAAGAATATGAGACGACCAGCAAAGGTTTGAAGAGAAACTAATGCCAAGATAAGAAACACATGACTTACTCTCTATCATGGTACCATCAATATTACAACAATCATGAGATTGGACCAATCCATGCATATCTTTTTCACTTCTCAAGCTGAAATCAACAGTATTACATTTAGTTGGATTTAGTTTAAGACCATTTGAGCCAGACCAATCCTTAACTTCAGCTAAGAAGCCATTCATATGGGAACAATCCGATGTGGAAACTACAGGGACAGAAACGGTCAGATCATCAGCATACTTAATGAAGTTAACTTTGGGTGAGTTCGGAAGGTCATGCAAAAAGAAAGAGAAAAGAAATGGAGAAAGTACTGCACCTTGAGGCACACCACTTTCAGTTAGCTGAGAAGTGGAGCGCTTTCCAGCCAAAACAGTATGCTGTTTCCTATCCTTAAAATAAGAAGACAGCCATCTAGTTGCCCAGGACTCTGTCTGTGCTGAAATCATCTTTCCTAATAAAAGTGTCCTAGGAACAGAGTCGAAAGCTGCAGTATAGTCTAAAAAAGCTGTTCGAACGAACTTAGCACCCTTATCAAGGCAGGAAACAATATTGTGGTGTAGTACAACGGCTGCATCTAATGTACTTCTTCCACACTTATAAGCAAACTGCTTAGGGTCACTAAAAGCTTTTAAAGAAGGTTTAAGAATGTTCAAAAGAAGTTTCTCCATAGTTTTCAAAAAAGGAGATGTTATAGCGACCGGTCTAAACTTTATACCTGCTCCAGAAGATGATTTCTGTACAGGTACAACCTTGATTTCTTTCCAGTCAGCAGGTACCATTTCCTTGTTGAATGATGCATTAAAGATTTGAGTAAGAGGATGACACAAGATGTCTGCACACTTTTGAAGAAGAATGCCTGGTACACCATCTGGACCAAGGCTGTGTGTTGGATTTAAAGATTTCAAACATAATAGTACATCCTCTTCTTTAAAACCCGGAAAATGACCATTATCTTGACTAGGTACATCAGGTACAGGCATATTAATTTGTTTCATGATAAATGATTTGTTTAAAGCATTAACATCAGAATAAGCATCAACAGACATTTGTTTTTTACTTGTAAGTTTATTGAAAAGTTTCCAAATGTTTGAAGGATTTTTACATGATAAAAAATTTTCATTATATAGTCTGTTCAACCTTTCTATTTCAATTTTTATAAGGGTGTTTATTTTACGGACACCAGTATTATCACAATTCTTATACAACTTCTCTTTTAGTCTTCTAAGTTTTTTCAGTTGCAAAGGAGAGATTCTGTCAACCTCGAAAACAGTGTTTCATATGGACAGCAAATATCCAAACAAAACTTCAGATAATCGGTTATATTAGAGACAGTTGCATCTAACTTATCGTCAGTAAATAGTTCCCAGTTGGTGTCATACAACATGCTTCTTAGTGCTAGAATGTTATCATGGGAATATGAACGTTCATGTATCTTCTTTGTTAGATGACTAAACAATTTTTGTTGTAACTTGCCGTACACTTTCGGTAAAATACGAATAATGCAGTGGTCAGAGTTTAACAAAGGAGCTCTCCCTCGGGTTTCATATATATCACGGTCGTTTATGAAAACCAGGTCTAGTGATTTGTCCAGACGTGTATTAAACTTGACTAGATTCTCATGACCAAGTGAAGTAAGAAAGCTGTGATCACATGAATTAAAATCACCACAGACTATAGACAACGAGTTTCCGAATGCAGGAGCAGCGAATTCAGTAAATTCATCTGCAAACGTAACTATATTTGAAAGGCTACAATTGGGTGTTATGTAAATATTTGTTATGTATATATAAGAATATTTACTTAAGTGTTTTGGGCGACAGCTGACGGTTATGCAGTCTATATTGTCATTAGAATAATTGAAGCAAACGTGATTTGATGTAGACCAACTTGTGTTTATAAAAGTGGCTACTCCTCCTCCACATTTTTTTCTTAGAACTTTTTCTATCTTTGTCCACTGGTAATTTTATAGGATTTCATGATGTCCAGCTCATGACGCGTATTCATGAGATGTATGGCAGTGGCACTATTGTAAGCATTTGTTCCAGAGAGATGTAGGTGCTTCAGTACATATTCAAAAAATCTGAAGTGTTCTCTTCTTTCTGTCCTTCCAGTGTAACTGCTCCTGCAAATGCATGCAAATTTATACACATAGCTAGAGTTAACATCAGAAGGGTATCTGTCGATTTTTGATTGCACCAAATAGCTTGTTGTCTGATAAAAGGGAACCAACTTAGCTGCAGAACAGGTTCAAAATAGTGACGCGTTTGCTCTTCTATTGACTATTTCTGCACTATTCTCACCTTTAAAATCAAGTTGAGCAAATGTAGATTTTTTCCCCACTGTGATTTATTTGAAATTTAAGCCTTGATATCTTCCATATTTGTTAATGAATCTCTGAGGGCGACCGTTGTTTTCCCGCATATTTTCGAGAATCATAAATTCTTCCTCTAATTTCTCTTTAAAGCATATTCCACTGACTCTATAAAAAAGAAATTTAACTAGTGCTCGCTTATAGCTATTTCTTTCATGTTGGTAATTTGACTTGGCTACGAAAATATAACAGTGGATCAATAAAGAGTGATATAATTGAAAACATATTCAACACTGGTCACTCAGCATGTAAGAAGAATTCATTCAATGTCATCTACAAAGTCAAAAGTAGTCTCCTGATGACGATTAGCTTCCGTATAATTTATATCACTGAGGCATTGATTAATCTACACAGATGGAACTTCTTCTACTCTGGCTATAGTTCCAAGCTCAACTATTTCCTTATCAATACCACTTTGTGCATTTTTTCCTATCACATATTAGTAACAAATAGGCAGGAAGAAATGGAGATGGATTGGCCATACTCTGAGCAAAGAAACCATCAAGTGACATCACTAGACAAACCCTCGAGTGGAACCCGAAAGGGAAGCGGCGAATTGGTCGTCAATGCAAGGGTGACTTGGAGGAGGTCATGTGAAGAGGAGATGAAAGCGTGTGGGCATACTTGGAGCCAAGTGAAGACTCCAGCAGAGAACCTTATGCAATGAAGATGCACGGTTGAAGCCCTATGTTCCTCTAGGAATTAAAGGAAACAATAATAATAATCAGTAACATCTTTTCTTGAATAACCCTCTATTTAATCTTTTTACCAACTTCATAATTTATTCTGGACACTTATCTTCATGCTGTTTCATTACCATCCTCTTTTTCTAGACATCTGTCACTTTGCGTAACCCTAGTCAGGACCTACTGTGGTGAGAGCTGTCTATAAAGAGATGAAAGATTAACTCTAAGTGAGAAACAACCAATCAGAAGACTGTTTTTGTTTGCTAAACTAAACTATACTAATGTACATGAAAATATATAAATATGCTCTGATTTCCTTAATAAACGATCTGTTGCCTGGCCTTTGTCTTCTGTTGTTACACTACTAATCTTCACCCCCATCCTAGTTACAATTTGATTATTATTCACATTTTCTGAAATATTTTGATGCAGTAAGCAATAACGCTGACTAATATTTATTCCTGTTTGATAAACCCAGTGCACACACATGCACATACAAAAATGAGTATATGTAATGTCCAAGAGGTGGTTTCGAGGGATTTGATTTCTTTTTCAAGTTTGACCATGGACTGATATCACTTGGTGAACCAATGGGAACCATGCAGTCCTGGAGACCTGTCGCTTCCTAGTTTGGAACTCATCGGCAGTACGCACCCACCGGGTCTCGAACCCAGGACCTTCAGGTTACAAGGCAAGTTCATAGTCCATCCAGCCACTGGGATCCGATTGTACAACTAAGTGAACGAATTCACCGGAAAAACTCTTCTCTGGACTGTCTGTTCTAACATGGTGAAATTAAACGAAAATGGGGACAGTGAGCATCCCTGACACACACTACTGACTGTCATTACCTCAGATGACAACTCTCTGTAGGCGCTTACCTGGTTGTATGAGTTCTAGTTGAGTGCCTTGATTAGTGCGATATACTTTCTTGAAACTCCCTTCATGGCCAGACATTGCCACAGCACCTCTCAGTCGACGCTGTCAAAAGCTGTTATCAGGTCAAGAAATATGGAAAGTGTTGTGCTCCGGTAAGTAATTCTATATTCCAGAATTTATCGAGGGGTGAGGATCTGAATAAGCGCTTTTCCTGGACTAAATGTTGTCTAGTTTTCCTGCGTTCAGTTTCTCCCAAGCATCATCTACTCTATGCATGATTATTGAACTTAGGAATTTAGATACTATATTAGTCCCCTTAAGATTGTTACAAGAATACGTGACTCCCTCCATATAAACTGGGGTAACCAGTGATTTATACAAGTCTAATGGAAGTGTCTCTAATTCTCAGGCATTACTCAATACCTTACTTAACCCAGACAATCATTTTTTTCATCAGAATCCTTCAATAACTCTGGATCCATTCCCCCAGGTCCTGCTTCTTTGCCTCATTTCAGATTAGAGAAGCCTTTATAACCTCATTTACAAATGGAGGCCGATGTCAATATCCCATTCAGATAGGTGTTTGGATTGTTGGCAACTTAAGCGTAGCTGTAGGCCAGTTAAACTGCTCCTCAAAATGTTCCTTACAACATTACAGTCCTCTATCCAAAGGGGTAACAAAGACACTGTTTTTCTTGGAGATTGTATCACATCGCCTTTCAAATCCTGTTTCTCTATCAAGCCCAAATAATTGTGTCCTATCCGTTTTCCGTATCTTTACCACTTTCTTCTATTATTTTTATTTATTTTATTTTGATTACAGCTTGATGCCACACTGTATTTTCAGTACAAGTATGGAATTTTCAGCATAGATATCGGTAGCCCAAATTTTGCAGGCCGACCATAGATATCGGGTGTGTATCGGCAGGGGATCGAACCCCGGACCATGTGCATGGTCGGCGACAGTCCTAACCACTGTGCCACTGATACTATCTGTCGTCGTTGTGGGACTAACTGTATTTTGATTGAGTTATAAAACTAACCAATGAAGACGATATAGTTATTAAAAAGTAGGGTAAATTTTTCAAATACTTTCAAGTAAATCTAATTTATTTCTGGCTGGTGGAAGCGAGTTACTTCATAACTGAATAATTAACTACTAGTGTTTTTAACTGTAAAATTTAAAGAAGGATGTTTATAATTTTAAAGGCAATACTTATAACTTTCTTAAGAGTTTGAAGAACACCTTTGTCGAATTAATTCTGAAGATCAAATGATGAGGAAGAATTAGCAGCAAGAAACTGTGGGAACAAACCAACCAAGAGCCGATTGCTCAGCAAATGTATAGGAGGAAATGGAGATGGATTGGGAATACATTGAGGAGACCGTCGAATGACATCACGTGCCAGGCCCTCGAGTGGAATCCGAATTGGAAGCGACGAGTTGGTCGTTCTAGAATGACATCGAGGAGATCGTGTGGCCTGGTGGAAATGAGGGATTATGGGCAATCGTGGACCCAGCTGAAGAGGATGGCAAAAAATAGAAGAGAGTGGAGATGTGTTGATGAAACCCTATGTTCCACTCGGAATCCAAGGGAATAATAATAATTTGTCGAACTAGCTCTAATGACCTCCTGCAAGTTACCGCAGTATGTAAAACATCAAATGACACCCACCACTGATGAGCAGATAACACGACAAAATTATGTTTTAAATGCTCTTTGTATTACATGCACCTATGTGTATAAAAGCACCTTTCGATCAATTTTTAACTGGGTACTAACTGCAAAAGGTCATAATTGGTAAATGATGTATGTAGGCGTATGTATTTATATGTAATACTATACAATATTTTTAAGAAATTATTTAAATAATGAGTGATCACGTGATCAAATTCACATAAATTCTGCACCAACTGTAAATTTATTAATGTTTAATTAGTGATGTGAGAAAACAAACAAACTAAATCAAAAATTAACACAAAAACCACTTGAATGGGTGTTCAGTGAATTTTGATTACAACTCATTAAAAGTAAATAAACCAAAGGCATACAACTCTTGTAATGTAACGCGAGAGGATGATAATTTAGACCAATAATGAACATCAGCTGGAGAACCGTTGGAAACTATGGTGTACCGGAAAGCTGCTGTTTTGTCTTGGCTTGAGACAGTTCAGATGTATGCCCTCATGCATGCGTCAAGAGTCGAACCCAGGACCTTTAGGTTATGAGGCCAGCTCGTTGACAATTCAGCCACTGGGACGTATCTGGTGGTCCATGTATTCTAACTGTTGTCGAGTTGCGACATATTGCGCTACTGCCAGTCAGACTATGTGAGGAAATTATGAGGAAATCTGAATAAAGCAAGAACAACTGTTTTTGCAGAATAAAATGGTACTATCATTCATTTCGTTGGCTTCTCATCACCTAATAATAGGCCAAAGTCATTATTAAATTTATCTACAGAAACAATTTCAACATACTTGCACAGAGTTCATTTTAAACAAAAATCAATCAATTAATGTATGCATACAGTAATTATATACATATATATACATACATATATATATATATATAATATTAAACACTATTCCGAACAATAGTTATCATACACAACGGAAACTCTTGGCATTACGTAACCAGATGAAAGAGAGGGTGAAAATATCCAGTTACCAGGGCAAGGAAAGACTGATAACTGCCGCTTTCTGAACGCACAAATCAGGTTTCAGGCACTTGATGGATATGGCTTCGGCAAACTTAAGGCGAATTGAATTCTTTTGCCTATTGGTAATTTTGAACAATTTTACGACGTCCACCTCATGACCCGTGTCAAGGAGATGCCTGACGATGGCACCGTTTAAAGCATTTGTTCCCTTTAGACATAGGCTTTTTGGTACATGTTCAGAAAATCGGAGGTATACCCTGCTTTCTCTTCTTCCAGTGTAACTACTCCAGCAGATACATGTAGATATACTTAATGATGACTTTTTGGCTGTAAGCAGATGATGACAAGCCAACGAAATAAAAGATGGTACCATTTTATTTTGCAAAAATTGTTGTTCTTGTTTTAATGAATATCCGTTTGCATTTCCAACCCTGGTTTTGACATTTGCATTCATGTCGTCTGCAACTGAAATGTTATTGCCTAGATAGGTGAGAGATATTAGATAAGCCTACATGATGACCTATAAGAAAAAAATGGGAGCAGTAATGTAGAAAATATAAATAATAAGGAATTCAAATCCTCTATTGTACTGTCATATAAAAGTAGGATTTTTAAAAAAGACTGGAATTAAGGCGAGATTTAATCCAACAAACTTTATCCATGTAAAACCCCGATCGATAATAGTAGGAAATTCACTAAATACTATTCAATGGCCTTGAGATCAACTACTTAGGTCAGACTGGGGTCAGATGTATTATCCAAACATAGGAATTTCACTAGTTCTAGAATGATTGACGTTACTCACTTACCCAACCTAGAAAAAACACACTCGAACACTTGCATGCAATCACACAATAAAATTATTATTATCATTATTGTATCCTTTAATTCCTAGAGGAACATAGGGCTTCAGCTTCCCTTCTCCATTGCATTCTGCTCTCTGCTAGAGTCTTCACCTGGCTCCAAGTCTTCCCACACGCTTTCATCTCCTCTTCACATCACCTCTTCCAAGTCACCCTTGCACTGACGACCAACTAACCGCTTCCCATTCGATCGGGTTCCACTCGAGCGATGACCTGACGTGTGATGTCACTTGATGGTTTCCTCAGAGTATGGCCAGCTAATCCATCTCCATTTCTTCCTGCCTATTTGTTTCACAATCGGCTCCTGCTGTGTTTTTCGCTCCCAGAGATCTCTGTTGCTGATCTTTTCTGGCCGGCCATCTGATCTTGAGTATTGAGCGAAGACAATTGTTAATGAAGGTCTGTAGTTTGTTTGAGATGCTATTTATGACGCGCAATGCAAGTCTCTGATCCGTATAGTAGCACTGACTTGACATTGGAGTTGAAAATCCGGATCTTATCTTCGTTTCGATGGTGAGTGCTGTTGACTTCCACACAGACTTGAGAGTAGTGAAAGCTTGTCTTGCTTTTTCGATCCTCGCTGCTTTGATATCCTCGTCAGTTCCGCCTGTAGTTGAAACGATGCTTTCCAGGTAGGTAGGTAAAAGAGGTTGTTTCTTTCAGGTCCCTCCCATTTATGCTGATCGTTGTCTGTTGTTGTTGTTCTTGTCCAGAAATCTTCATTACCTCTGTTTTCTCTGTTCACCTGAAGTCCTATCTTTTATGCTTATTCTGCCAACTTGTTACTTTTCGCTTGCATATCTTCCAGTTTGTGGGAAATCAGACATCTATCATTGGCGACCCAGATCCAGATCCTCCAAGTTTTTTGTGTGAGTCCATTTTATGCCTGATTCCTCGCTGCCTGCTGTCTGTAGCATATCCAGTCTGCCGCAATCAGCAAAATCATTGGAGATAGTAGGCGGCAAGCCTGTCTTACTCCCGTCTTCACTTCGAAGGATCCTGTGAGTTTCCCGTTGTGGATTACTTGGCATGCAGCATTGTCGTATAGCTGTTGGATGAAATGTATTATTGTCGGTGGCACCCCGTAGTAGCGAAGTAGTTTCGAAATCACCTCTCGATCGACGCTGTCAAAGGCCTTTTCAAAGTCGATGAAGTTGAGGTGGATGGGTGACTGCCACTCCAAGGTTTGTTCAATGATGATCCGTAATGTGGCGATCTGATCAATGCATGACTTGTTTCTCGTGAATCCAGCTTGTTCCGGTCGAAGTTTTTCATCCAGGTTGGCATGTTTGATTCTCTCCAGGATGATGCGGCTTAGTATTTTGCTTGGGATGGACAGGAGCATAATTCAGCGCCAGTTCTTGCGTTGACTTAAGTCTCCTTTCTTTGGCAGTTTGAATAAGTATCCTTTCTTCCAATCCTCGAGTACTTTACCTTCTTTCCACACCTTCTCCAGTAGTAGCGTCATCAAGTCCGCTGTTGTCTCTGGCTCCGTTTTCAATACTTCTGCTGGGATTCCATCTGGTCCTGCTGCTTTCCCAGCTTTTAGCATCTTGATTGCCTTCAGGACTTCTGATTTCGTCGGGGGGTTGGTGTTTACTGGTAGCTCTGTCTACGTTGTTGGTATTGCTGGGCGCGTTGTAGGTGGTGGTCGATTTAGGAGTCTTTTGAAGTGTTCAGCCCAGTGTTTCCTTTGCTCCACTTCTTTGGTGAATGACTTTCCATTGTCATCCTTGTGTCAAACGTTTGCCCGATAGGGACCTAGTAGTTTGGTAAAGTGTTGCGAGATCTTCTTTGCCTGCAGCTTGTTCTGCCTCACTTGCCATGGCTTCATAATATTTTCTTTAGTCTTCCCTGGCACTCTTCTTTACTCTTTTGTTCAGTGTCTTGTAGCTTACATTCAAATCCTGTTTTTGTTGCTCGTCGGTGCACTGGATAATCTTTTGTTTCACCATCCCTCTCTCTTTTATCAGTGTCCAAGTGTCCGTAGTGAGCCACTCTTTGTCCTGTCTCTTCTTTCTGCCTAGAACTTCCATGCAGGTTTGACTCCACACTGTCTTCAAGTTGTTCCAGTGCTTTTCGACACTGACCTCTTCGCCAGTTTTGAATTGTGTCTCGGCTTTGTCATTTATACTTGCAGTGAAGATGTCCTTTGTGTCCTGGTCCTTCAGTTTCTGAGTGTTGAACTTGGCTTGTGGTCTATCTGCAGCTCCTGATTCTCTGAAAGCTTTTAATTTGATTTGGATTGTCCCTTGTACGAGGTAGTGGTCTGAGCCAACGTCTGCTCCTCTTCTTACTTTCGTGTCCAGTAGGCTGCGCCTCCACTTCCTTGAGATTGAGATGAAGTCGATTTGGTTTTTGGTTCGCCCATCTGGTGACACCCATGTAGCCTTGTGGATATCCTTGTGTTTGTATACGCTGCCACCAATCACTAGTTCATTGAAGGCGCAGAAGTCGGCGAAGAGTTCTCCGTTTTCATTCATTTCTCCGAGAGCTTCTCTACCCATGATGAGTTCCCTTCCTGTGTTATCTGATCCCAGTTTGGCGTTCATGTCTCCCATTAGTATTTTAATGTCACCAGCTGGAGTATTGTCCATTGTTGTCTGCAGTTTTCTGTAGAATGGGGTGGGATAAAAGTATACAAAGTATTATAAATTAGGTTAAGTAGGAGGTTATGTTCATTGAAGCAACACTAAGTTGGGGAGGCAGAAATGACTCAACAACGTCTCCGGGTATATGGGAAATTACAATGGAAAGTTTCAAGGAGTAGAAGTATGTAAAACAACTTAAATAAAGTCTAAAGTATACACTGACGTGTTTATGAGCAGTACACTATGATCGAAACTTCATTAATACTGTGTCCTTGTATGTTACATCAAATAAATCATCTATTAAAATATATTTTTTTTTTGATTACATCTTGATTCCACACCGTATTTTTCTGGTACAGGTATGGAATTTTCAGCATGTGATATCGGTAGCCCAAATTTTGCAGGCCGACCATAGATATCAGGTGTGCGTCGGCAGAGGATCGAACCCCGGACCATGTGCATGGTCGGCGAGAGTCCTAACCATTGTGCCACCGACGCTTCACAAATTTTTACAAACCAGGAGCAATAAATAACAACTGTTCGAAATGGCTTCATTTCATTTTCTGGAGACCTTTCATATAAGTGTTAATTACAAAACTCGTGTGCAAATAAAACCCAATGTGTTCATCAGAAGTCTTCATATGGTCAATTACATGAGCTAATAGACACGTGTTTTCGACCCTGGTGTCTCTGCCAATTGTCTCCCAAACATCTGAAAGGATGACATCGTTTCGACTTTTATAAACTGCCACTGGAATGATTTATGTCATATGTCTATTGAACAACTTCCTTTTAGATGCAGACGTTCAGAAAATTGTAGATGTGCTCTTCTTTCTGTATGGAACTTGACACTGCTGTAGACTACCAGCTAATTAAGATATAATTTGTCTAAGTGAAGCAATGTCAGAAAAAACCTTAGTCAAAGTGGTTTTGTAAAGCTGAAAGTGTAACAATCTGAACAGTATACGTTTAATACGAAATTCAGATGACGAAGAACCTTGAGATCACTATTCAAATGTGCCTACAACTGTCTAAATTTTCACTTTATTGAGTCACTACATACACAGTAGTTTATCAACCAAAGCTATCTCATATACCCTCACCATCAATCAAAGAATGTGTGTAGTGAGCATCAGTTCACTCTGACCTTCTTTGTGACTGTGAAATATTCCCATTGAAATTATTCATTTGATGAGCAGTATTGGGGCTAGGCACAAAGTGTTGGGTATGGCTTGTAAGTTAATCGATGAAGTTATACAGCTATATTGATTCAGATGGCTAGGACTTGAGTTGAGCATCCCTAGCCACCCACCGCTTTTCTCGATGAACAGTCTTAACCAACATAGAATTAGGATGCAAAAGACTTAGGAGTGGTTAAATCAAACCTCGAATCAGTACATGAAGACTTCGACAGCTGGTTCAAGCCAACCACGTAGGGAGGTGTAAACTGGTGTTTATTGGTTGGGATAATAGAGATGCGACGAAGCAGTAGCTAGGGTCTATCGGGGATGTGGATTGAAATCGCTGTCAATGGCGCAGAGTTGTTCACTTTTTGTGATCTCGCAGATCCAGTGTACATCTCCGTTCATTATATTTGCTTTAAATGTTGTTTGGCTACCTATTTGTGCTATACAGAGTGTGGTAACTTGAAATGCCGCACTTCTGCACAAAGTCCTACATTCAAAACTCTCTTTCACATCCACACATCTAATGCCATGAGAAAATTCCCCTGAGTTAATTCTGTTATTTGTGTTGTTAAACTAGAAGAGAAAAGGATGGATTTTTACCTCAATTATTGATCTGTGAATAAGTATAACCATGGAATACATGTTTTTAAATTGTTTTCACAGGCTAATATAAAAGGAATGACCTAGAAAGGATGAGAAGTTGTAAATATTTATTTATTTATCCTTATTTTAAAACTAATGAATTAGGGTGGATGCACTATATCATTGCACTCAGCAAACTATGTCACTTTGTTGAAAGAAAAGGTAATCCGCTAAGTTCTGAACTGCTGACTCTTTCGTCCAGTCCTTCAGTAGTGTTCGCCCACCGTATTATACAAAACCAAAAATGCAGGATAAACAGATTAGTGGGCAAGTGTGTTGTTATTTAACTACCGAGTTGACGGGTTGATCTCTGACGAAATCTCAGCACGGATACAGAGGGCTAGTTTCACATATTCCAGTTTACGCCGTCTCTGGCATAGACGTGATATCCAACTATCGACCAAAGGGCGTGTGTACTGCTCATCAGTCCGCTCCGTCCTTCTTTATGGATGTGAGACCTGGCCATTGAGAGTGGAAAACATGAAAAGATTAGCTGTCTTCGATCAAAGGTGCCTGCGTTCTATCTCCCGTGTGAAGTGGTATAATAAGGTGAGCAATATTGAGGTAAGGCGTCGAGTGCTAGGTAAGGCGGGGAAATCAATAGACGAGACTGTGAAATTATATCGACTGCGATGGTCAGGACATGTGCTACATATGCCTAGTCATCGCCTTCCTCGATGGGCAATGTTAGCTGATATAGGGTCAGGCTGGAAAAGAGCTAGCGGCGGTCAAACGAAAACATGGCACCAGTCAATGAAATCTACAACAGTTAGTCTAAGCCACATAGGAAGGTGTAGACTTCCTGGTTGGGGTCCTCGGGACGGTAAAAACCAATGGCTGGGAACAATTGGTGACATGGCTCAAAATTGTTCTCAATGGCTGGTGCAGATGCATCCACTCCATGTGACTTATGATTTCCAATGAAACTGTTTTGTTCTTCGTTATTACTATACCTTTGTCTCACACCTCTGTTTACTGTCTATATTATGCATTTCTCCTACTTTCTTCTCTTGCCTTGTGTGCTACATGGATTGTGGCAACTTGAACTGCCGCACATTTGTGCAAAGTTCTATGTCGAAAACAGACAAACAGACAGAGTAGAAATATGCTGACTGATGCTTTTCTTCCCAGCCAATGCATAATCATCAGTCAATCCTGTTGGAAGGTTACTATCCTCACTTCTAATTTGAACCATTAAGTTCCCCCTTATCTGTTTATCTGAATTATGTACAGCATTTGGTGAACACATTTCAGATATTCTACTCGTCATACATGCTTACACGAAAGTTAACAGTGAATAAAAAGTCGAAATTTAATCATTAGAGACCATAATGTTTATTAAGGGGTCAAGATCACAGGAAATATTATTATGGAAAATAACCTTTAGTCTCAGAATTGAGTTACAAAAGCAGATCCAGAGTGTTGAGAAGTAATTCTTGAACACATAAGACAGGTATAAGCTTTTTTTATGGCTAAGCCTTCAACGAATTTAAGTATACGACCCAAACCTGTTTTATACATCAGTTTAAAGGTGCCATACTAATCCATCTTCATGATGCGCTTTCGGATAAATAACGTTGGGTATTTATTTCCAGGATCGGTTGACTTAGGCGATTTTATTTGTCTTTGTAGCCACTAAGGAATGTAACATGCAACGCGAACCTGTAAAGACAGATAGGTCCTCCGAATGTGTACGTGTGAGCTTGCATTCATATAGATTAATAAACATATATTATTCAAGTACTGATTTACAGGGATTTGGTTGATTGGTTACAGGATTTCGTCCTGGTTTGGGACTCTTCATCAGTACGCACCCACCAACGGGGTTCGAACCCAGTACCTTCCGGTTACAAGGCGAGCTCGCATACCATTAAGCCACTGGGACCCGGGCCAATGGCCCATGAATTCTAACTTCTGCCAATTCACGATGTAGCGCGACCGCTAGCCAATGTCTTCGGCGAGTATTTGTTCTCACAGCTGGGTGTGAGTCCCAAACTAGGACGAAACAGCTGTCCAGTACTCCCAGGTTTTCCAATGGTTCTCTAACCAATGTCAGCTCATGATGAAATCCTGTAACCAAACATATATTATGTCTTCTCCATGAAAATCTTGTTTGACTGAAGACACTGGAAACAGATTCTTAGTAATACTTTAGCACACACACACACACATCCACAGATATCTACGACACTATACATGTGTAGTAGACATCAGTGACAGAACCTCACTAATTCTTGTCTGAAAGTTATGCTCAATGAAATCACTCAGGTCAGTTTCACTGACAATTAGTTATTTTTGGCACTCAGTGTTATATCGGAAGTCAGCTCTAATTTTGTTTTTGTATAGATCGTTAGATTAATTCCTCTTAGTTAAGCCACTAGTCTCGCAAATGGCGTAAAACTTCCAAACTCTATGCAAATTCATCCGGTCATTTGTATTCTTTTCGCTAGGTTGACTGCATCACTTTACATACTTATGTGAATTAAGTCAACTTGACCTGTGTGTACGAGAAATTTTACCTTATCAAATTAAACTTTTCCAGTTTAACTGTCTTGACCTTGATTTCGGTAATTTATTTTCACTATGTGAAAATTTAGTTAATTCGTAGATTTGATATTATCCGGTTATCCGAACTAAGTCACACCAGGTGCATAGTTCACAAGCTCGTCTCCAAACCAGCTAAACACCCTTCCCCTGTTTAAGTCACTTCTATCTAGCTAGTACAGACTACTGGTTCATCTCAGTGGAATACAATTACTCATAAATGTAAGTGTAGAAGTTGGGCACTGTTCCAATATGTTCCAATAATCTAGCTGACCTTGATCTACTAGTTTGACTCGCCTATATAATCGACCTGACTCACAGTCATTACATGGTATTTGGCAAATTATATTATTGTTCTTAATTGAAACTGTTGGGTCTTTAAGACGACAAACTTTGTCTCTAAGAGAGTTGTTTGGTTTAAATGTCATCTTAATTCCAGCGTCAATGAGAATCCTACGTAAGGCCTCTGACATCCCCTCTTTATACAGTAGTGCTACAGAGGCTTTGAATTCTATATTATTTTCGTCACTTTTATTGCTTGCTAATCTTAGTTTTTCTATGGTTCTTGTGAGTTAGAAAATGAACAGGGTGAGTTGAACATGCTAGATTGTAGAATAAAACAAGATGATGGGTTAGATACTAGCATTTATAGAAAACCGATACACTCTAATAGATGCTTGGACTTTGATTCATCCTATCCAGAATCGGTAAAGATAGGTTTAGTTAAATGTCTTTATAATCTTGCAAAGAGCCTAACTAGTAGGCCAGAAGATTTAAATAACGAAATCAAACAAATAAAGGAGGTATTACTGGTGAATAACTACCCACCAGAATTTATTCAAAAATATATGAAGAACCATAGAAAAACTAAGATTAGCAAGCAATAAAAGTGACGAAAATAATATAGAATTCAAAGCCTCTGTAGCACTACTGTATAAAGAGGGGATGTCAGAGGCCTTACGTAGGATTCTCATTGACGCTGGAATTAAGATGACATTTAAACCAAACAACTCTCTTAGAGACAAAGTTTGTCGTCTTAAAGACCCAACAGTTTCAATTAAGAACAATAATATAATTTGCCAAATACCATGTAGATCAAGGTCAACTAGATTATTGAAACATAAATTCTAGCTAGAACTAGAATGATTGACCCTACCAAGTTAAATAACCTAGAAGAAAGCTCAGCCATTGCAATGTATTCACTTGCGTGTAATCACACACCACAGGGTGGGACAGGGTGAGAGTATTAAAAAGTAATATGGTGAGATGGAGAGAGATTGGTCACTGACGCTTTGTTTATCGATTCAACACCGCACATGTGCAATCGGAATGACGCAACACCACCTATGCCAGAGATATAGAAAGGGGCAACAAACAACAAGGGGAAGAGAGAGAAAGAGAGGATGTATACATATAAAACAAATTGTGAAGCCGTGTGACTAAACCGATATGATTATGAGTAATAGTTTATTCTCGAAACGTCATCCAGTTGTTAATATTGCATCATTGTGTGATTACTAAAATAAACTTATCTAACACAGAATTACAATTACTCATCCCAACCAGTCAGTAGTATATAGCTGAGTGTATCTATACTTCCTCGATTACCATTTATAACATCAAGCAGATCACGAATTTTGTGATTTGAACCATTTTAGTTTCCAAAGGAAACTGTGGCGAAATTTCGCCTCAAATCGAGTAGAATGCAAATGCCAAGTGAGCTAGGAATTTACGAATTTGATTTGATGTTATCAAGTATAATAAAGGTTTTTGTATTTCCCAATGAATGAAAAACAAAACGATATTGTTTTTACTGACGTTTCGCTATTTAATACTAATCGCTTCTTTATCAAAGTATTATTAAACCGGAATTTACAAAATCTCAGCATATATAACAACTTAATCATCTTTCCTCAGCATGAAGTCATTTTTCGTTGTCATGTTGGTCAACTGGTAAAGATAACAAAACCAGGTGTTGATAGTTGGATTTAATAATTGTGTAAAATTATACAAAAGCAGTGTGTGTTTGCTTAATGAAATCGCTCATCACATTCGTGTTGATTTTGTCATTTCATGGGGGGGGGAGGTGTTGTAACCAGGTCAAATTCTGTTTTAGTCCATCATTCATATTGAGACAATTAGGATTCCACTTGATATGAAATGCTTCCGATGATATTAGACGTTCTTTGTGATTTCTGAAATTCATGGATAATCCCCATCCAGGCATTAATGAAAACAAAACAAAACACGTAGATCAGCGAAGAGTCTCTTTTCGGCGAATTCATCTTCTTAGCTGTACAATCGCAAATATATATGCATTGTTTTGTTTGTATGTGTACATTAAGTTTGTCAAACAAAGTTACAATTGGTTAAGGTTAATTTTAACTAAACAAGTGAAGGTTGGTAATACAGGTCAAGAAAACTAGGGTAGTAACAAAGGTGATGAGATGTCAGAAACAGTTGTAATAATAATAGTGAGTTTTACTCAGGATGCACATAGAAACAAAGTAGAAATTATGTAAGAGATCTAAGTGGATACAAGAATTACAATTGCTTAAGGTTATTTTAACTAAACAGGTAAAGGTTGGTAATATATATATATTTCTGAAATTTTTTCTGGATTATTTCAATATTGTCAAAATCAATTTTGTGACCTGATTCTATAGCATGTAGACCTATGGCTGATGATTTTTCAAGCTTTTCTAGTTCAAATGGATTTCTCGGTGGTCGAACAGATGCTCTACGGTGTTCATTTCTTCTGAATTTGATTTCTCGAGATGTTTGCCCGATGTATATCGCATCATATTCGAAGCAATTTATTTTATAGACACAGTTAGACAGAGGATCTTTAGGGATTTGGTCTTTTATATGGACGAGGTTGTTTCTCAGTATGTCTGATGTTTTGAAAAAAACTCTAATGCCGAGCTTATTGAGTACTCTCCTGATATCGTCTGATGTTATCAAGCCCTTAATTTGGCTCTGCTTAGGTTTCGGTAAACAGAGAAGGGGTGATAAGTACCTTCAAAATTTATCCCTAGTGGTCAAGGATTCTATCCCTGGCTCGCGCACTCGTAAACCTCGCTTAGCCTATATTTAGCCCAGTAAAAAGCAAGGGTTGAGCATAACTCTAGCAATCCTATCCTGTAAACAAACACCACTACCACTATATCTTCAGAGCTGAAGCTTGAAGTCCTCTGTTCCACTGGAGAAATAAAGGAATAAAACAAACAAAAAATATTATCTCCAAACTACATTTTTCTTTTCACTCTTTTGTGTTGTGGCTGGAACGCTGGGCTTCAAGCTTCAGATTTGCAGTTTCAGCAGCAATAGGGCTGTTAGCCACACATCCAACCTTCCTCGATTAACTAGCTTACCACTGGCTGCGTGAGGTTGAAGATTGCATAGGCTGGGAATCGAAGCCGGACCACATGCGAAATTAGCAAACATTCTATGACAGAACCTCTGATGCATCTCTACACTAACTGCGTATTTATGATAGATAAATAGATAGATAGATCAGCCATTTCTGTCTGATTATGCTAATAATGACAACTATTTCACCATTTTTTTTCTCTCTAAATATGCAATTTCTAATAAAAGTTTGACAAATAACGCACCATATACGAAGTACTCAGACGGTTTAGTAACCTAATTTATAGAACTATGAAAAACCTGACAAGATCATTCATAATCGGCTGACATCTCTACACAGCTGACCTTGACCTTATTTAATTGACTAAGAATAAGCAGAGGGACAATATAAAACTAGTATTCTTGTTACTGTTATTAAAATTAACAAATTAGGTTGGTTTTAAAAAAATTTAAATACAATAGAATACAGAAATAGTAGTTAGACAGATATGATTCTGTGTCATCTTTTTTTATATTCCATAAAGATTTCAAAAGACAGATTAGAGAAGCGAGAATATTCTTCTCGTTAACTTCTTCGTTAGCTTCGACAGAAATGCTTAGTAATATAGTAATAACTGCTCTATTCTGGACAAAATGTTTTTACGAAATACAGAATCCTCAGTGTAATTCACTGCCTAATGCTTTATAAGAACAAGAAGTTCAGCGAGGAGTCTCTTTTAGGCGAATTCATTCCCTTAGCTTTACAATCTGGTCCCCGTGGCTAGGTGGACTACGAACTTGCCTTGTAACTTGAAGGTCCTGGGTTCGAGACCCGGTGGGTGTGTAATACCGATGAGTTCCAAACTAGGACGGAACAGCTCTCAAGTACTCTGTGTTTCTGAGTGGTTCACCAAATATATCACTCAGTAATCAAACTTGAAAAAGAAATCAAATCCCTCGAAACCACCTCATGGCCATTACACATACTAATTTTTGTATGTGTGTGTGTGCACTGGGTTTGTCAAACAGTAATAAATACTAGTCAGTGTTATTGTTTACTGTATCAAAATACTTCAGAAAATGTGATGAATAATCAGATTGTAACTAGGACGGGGGTGAAGATTAGTAGGTCTTGACTAGGGTTACGTGATGTGAAATAGGTCCAGAAAAATAGGATTGTGATGAAGATTCCTGGACAAGACCACCAACAGCAACAACAGACAACAATCAGCATAAATGGAGGAAACCCGAAAGAAACAACCTCCTTTACCTACCTGCCTGGGAAGCATCGTTTCAACTACAGGAGAACGGAACCGACGAGGATATCAAAGCAAGGATCGGAAAAGCAAGACAAGCTTTCACTACTCTCAAGTCTGTGTGGAGATCAACGGCACTCAGAATCAAAACGAAGATAAGATCCGGATTTTCAACTCCAATGTGAAGTCAGTGCTGCTTACTATACGGATCAGAGACTTGCCGCCACGTCACACAGGGCATTTCGAACAAACTACAGACCTTCATAAACACCTGTCTTCGCTCAACACTACTCAAGATCAGATGGCCGGCCAGAAAGGTTCAGTAACAGGGATCTCTGGCAATGAGCGAACCAACCCAGCAGAAACCGATTGTGAAACAAATATGCAGGAAGAAATGGAGATGGATTGACCATACTCTGTGAAAACAAATCATCAAGTGACATCCCTGGACAAGCCATTGCTCGAGTGGAACCCTGAAGGGAAGCGGTGAGTTGGTCGTCAGTGCAAGGGTGACTTGGAGGTGGTCATGTGAAGAGGAGATGAAAACGTGTGGGGAGACTTGGAGCCAGGTGAAGACTCTAGCAGAGAACTGAACGCAATGGAGACACACGGCTGAAGCCCTATATTCCTCTAGGAATTAAAGGATACAATAATAATAATAATAATAGTAATAATAATAATGAAAAAGCATGGAGATGAGTGTTCACAATAAATTATGTAATAGTTAAACAGAGAGAATGGAGGGATAGTCAAGAAAAAAGTGTTACTAATATGTGGTACGAAAAAATGCAGAAAGTAGTATTGATAAGGAAATAGTTGAACATGGAACTCTACCCAGGGTAGAAGAAGGGGATGGAGAAGTTTCTTCTGTGTAGATAAATCAAGGCCTCGGTAATACAAATCATACAGAAGCTGATCGTCATCAGGAGACTACTTTTGACTTTGTAGATGACTTTGAATGAATTCTGCTTACATACTGAGTGACCAGGGCTGAATATGTGTTCAGTTATAGCACTCTTTATTGATCCACCCTTATTTTTTCCTAGCCAAGTTAGATAATGTTCTTTGACTCTTTTAGACAATACAAGTACCGAACGACTTATATATCTCACTCCACCTTTTCTATTCGTCCAGCATCTCCAAACAAAGTAGCAATCTGTAGTATATCATGTGATGCAGAGCCATTCGATTTGAAGAATAAACTAGTCCCCTATGACATTTCTCTTTCGTCTCCGAGAAATGTTCACCAGTAGGTTGGAAGTCATTTAAGGTTTTGCGTTAGTACACTTTGCTACTCAGTGACATAATTGAATAGTTAGAACAATAAGAATCAGACAAAATATGATGCCCAGTGTTTCAATTAGACCATTGCAGTTGTGATTACTGAACAGGGAATGTACTTTTCGATAATAATAATAATAATAATAATAATTTGCTTTATTCCAAAACAGTACTTGTGATACAGAATGGAATTCTCAGCATTTTTACTACAGTATTGCATCCAGTTAGTACATTGTCAATAAAATAGAATTCTACATAGATTGAGGAAACCACAGTTCATTATTACAACAATACATTGGCATGTTCAGTAGCAAAGGTAAAGCTGAAACAGTGTTTGAAGGTGTTAGAAAAGTGGGAGCTGTCTTATTAACTGGCGTAAGCGAAAGAAAGAGAACAAAGCAGCACATAACGGAAAAAGAAGAGAGAGGACAGGAACAGAAAGAAAGGAAATGTTGAACCTATTGATGAAGTGGGTTGGAAAGATGAGATCCAGTTGTACTACTGACTATTTAATGAATTATAGGTGTCACGCCTAATGCTTTCTTTATCACACAGAACGCGAGCTAAGTAGGGTATGGTTGAGTTTTTGTACTTGCTGGTACGAGCATATAGTTTTCTATATTGGCTTCTGGTTTTACCTGATGAGATGCAAGGGGAGAGTTGTGAGTGAAGAGGGTGGTGTGAGTTAGATAAAATGGACTTGGCCCATTTTTCACATGAGTCCATGTGCCTGTCAACCAAAATATTAACAAGCTGGTTGAGTGGCACGTTGCTTACTCTGCTGACAACATTTAACATCCTGCGTAATATGTTATAGTCTTTCTTCAGTAGCCCAGGAAAAACTAAGGGGGAACAATAGAGAATAATAGGCAGGATGCGAGAATTAACGAATTGTAGGAGTAGGGGTTGGGTAATACCAGAATGTTTTAACTTCTTAATGTAGAAGGCAAGACGGAATATTTTCTTAGAAATTGCTAAGATATGAGACGACCAGGAGAGATCAGCAGATAGAATGACACCTAGGTATTTAATTTCCGATTTAGTTTCTATTTCAGTGCCGTCTATTTTGCATACCTCGTGAGAGCCAAACAGTTTGTTTAGTTCGGATTTATGCCTAAAGGTGAAATTGACTGTTTGGCATTTGGAAGGGTTTAGAGTAAGACCATTTTCCTTGGACAACTGGTTGATTTCTGACAGAAAGCCGTTAAGTTTAGAGCAGTCGCTTTGACATTTGATAGGCAAAGATACAGACAGATCATCAGCGTATTTGACAAAATTAATGTCATTTGAAGATGGTAAGTCATGTAGAAAGAAGGAAAAGAGAAGTGGGGAGAGTACAGCGCCTTGGGGGACTCCGGCTTCAGTGAGTGCAGCAGAGGATGATTTACCTTTGTATACGGTGTACTGCTTTCTGTTAGAGAAGTAGGAATGCAACCAGTTAGTGACCCAGGACTCAGTTTTCGTCAAAGAGAGCTTATTTAGAAGGAGACATCTAGGAACAGAGTCGAAAGCAGAAGTGAAGTCAAGAAACGTGCAGCGGACGTATTTAGCACCTTTATCTAATGATGAGACAATGTTGTTGTGTAAGACAGCTGCAGCGTCTAATGTACTCCTACCCTGTCTATAGGCAAATTGTTTTGGGTCTTCGAAGTTTTTAAGGGAGGGTTCGAGTTTAAGAAGTATTAGTTTTTCCATAACCTTTAGAAACGGGGAAGTGATGGCAATGGGTCTGAACTTTACGTTCTTGCCATTTCCAGGTTTAGGGACAGGGACAATTTTGATGTCTTTCCATGCATCAGGTACGATATTTTTGGAGAAAGAGGCATTTAGGATGTTGGTTAGTGGAGAACACAACACATCTGCACATTGTTTTAGAACATAGGCAGGTATACCATCAGGACCTAGGCTACGTGAGGGCTTGAGTGTTTTAAGACATTTTAGAACATCGAGAGTATTAAAGTCATGAAAGTTTTCAGCAACATGATAGGTAACATTAGAGGTAGTTAAAGTAGAAGGACAGCGTATAAAAGACTGATTAAGAGCATTAACATCATAAGAGGGAAAAGTATTACAACGCTTACTATTACCAGTAATTTCATTAAAAAGTTTCCACATACTGATTGGAGATTTACATGATAAAAGTGTATCATTATATATAGCATTAAGATTTTTGATTTCAGATTTGATCTGAGCATTAATCTTTTTGAGTCCTAACTTGTCTTTGGATTTGTACAAAGTTTCTTTTTTCCTGCGAAGTTGTTTGAGATAAGGAGATGAGAAGCGGTCGAGACGTTTGAATAGAGTTTGTTTGGGACAACATATATCAAGGCAAACCTTGAGATAATCCGTTATATTGACGATTGTGTCATCTAATGAACTTTCATGGAATAAGTCCCAGTTAGTATTTTGTAACATGCACCTTAGATTGAGTAAGTTTTCGGATGAGTAGTATCTTTGTTGTGCTTTCATAGACAGATGCGAGAAGACTTTAATGTGTGTTTTGCTGTAAATTTTTGGTAGAACACGAACAATAGAGTGATCAGAGTTGAGGATCGGTGCACGTTTACGTGCTTCATAGATTCCTTCGTCATTTGTAAAAACTAAATCCAGTGTTTTGTCTAGTCGAGTGGAAAATTTGACAATGTTAGAGTGACCAAGTGCTTCAAGGAAGGAGCAATCTGACGAGTTGAAGTCCCCAGTAATAACAGACAGAGAGTTGTCGAAGTTGGCAGCGGCGAACATGGTGAATTCATCGGCAAAACTTGAAAGATTAGATAGTGAGCAACTTGGAGAAATGTACATGTTTGTGATAAAGATGTGTTTATATTTGGGGAGATGTTTGGGACGACATTTGACGGTGATGCAGTCTATGAAGTCATTTGAGAATGAGAAGCAAACATTATTAGAAATAGACCATTTTGAGTTAATAAAAGTTGCAACTCCACCCCCGCTTTTCTTATTACAACATATTCGGTCTTGTCTAAATAGGATGAAGTCCTTTAGAGAGATGAGATTGTCATCGTACAGTTCGTGTAACCATGTTTCTTGTAATGTGATTATCGCAGTATTGTGATAAGTGTCAGTGGACATCAAGGATTGTAGGTACATAATTTTGTTAGGCAGAGAGCGGCAGTTGGTGTTCATTATGACAGGGACCGTGGTTAAGTGTATTGGTGTACGTTTAAGAGCTCTTTGCCAGCCACTACGATGCTTCCTCCTTGGTTTCTTGGGAATATGAAAGTCATTGGGTCGTAAATGAATGATAAAGTTGCGAGAGTAAATAATCCTTTTGGAATTCATATTTGGGTGATAAATAAATGGAGTAAATGGTAGGTTGGATGCAATAACTTCTTGGAGAGCTTCTGTAGTTACACATACATATATATTAAATATTCCCATAGTAAAATTTAGAACAACACATTTAAGCGAACAATATTGTTTTCAATTAGATCTCATCAGGCTTAACTCTAATATATATAAGTTTACAAATAAAAATTCAAATATAAACCAATCATGGTGTTTTGTCTATAGGATAATACGATGGTCAATATAAATTGTGCAATTAGTCATAATATTAGTAATGATAATGATAATAATATTAATAATAGAAATGGTCTTATCAATAATAAGGATGAAAAAGTGAGGCAATCTGTGATAACACGAATAATGAAAAAACAGCATGATTAAACAAACAAATGTTCAGGTGGAAGTAGTCGATAAAGGCTAGTAAAAACAAATGAACCGATTAAGTAATGTTAGATTGTAAGGGAAGGAAATGAAACACGTTTATAATGAAGATAAGATTAAGGGAAGATAAGAAAGGGGTTGAAAATATAAACAAAGGGTGGTGTAGAAGTCATTAGTTGGTTATGTCTTAATAGGCCAAGGGAGGGATAATGGCTGTACGAACTTTTTTTGAATACATAGTTTAGGTTTAATAGTTCGAATGCCTATCGCCTCAGCTGTGTGTAGTAGACGAATACGAAGTCTATTGGAAAGATTTGGTGGGATACGATGAATCACTTTGAAGGCTCTCGTTTTCTCGATTACATGACCACTATCAATTAAGTGTGACAAAATTGAGCTACGGATTGTTTTTGTCTGTCCTTTACCAAACCACGATGGGAGATGTTCACTAACACGTTGGCTAAGCTGTCTAGTAGTACGCCCAATATAACTGTCACCGCAGGTGCAGTTGAATTGATAAATGCACATAGATGTGGCAAAACTATCAAGCTTATCCTTCGTTTGCGTCCCAATCATTCGTCGGCTAGAGAATGACAAACATAGGTGTGCTGCATAAAATGTTCTTCGTATACTCCTTGAAAGTCTTTGGAATAGAATCTCACTTGATAAGTCACCATTAAATTGTGACCTAATAAATAGAGGTTTCATACCTGCAGTCAGAGTCTCCGGTTTTTTCTCCGATATTTTCATATGTTTCTTTATGAAACTACTCGGATAGCCCATCTCCATCAAGGAATCGTGAATACACATAACCTTGAACTGACTTGTCAGTTTTCCTACCCCACACTCTACAAATCGATTATGATTAATCACCACCATTGTCTCCCGTTTTACAATATTTTGTAATCGATTTCAGCCTAGTACGTTTATCACACAAATACGACTATTTATTTTGACACCCGATAACTAATTTGTTATTCTACGTTACAAATTTATCCGTCGCATAACTGGCCTTTATTGTAACGACAACAAATATTATATTTTTGATAATTGTAAGAACCTGAAGAGAAATTATTGAAAAGAATATTCTTCGTTCAGGTTAACTTTTAATATAATATTTAAGCAGTGATTATCGCTGACAACATAAATGGCATGATAAAAGCTATGAACACTTCGATGTTAGATCACCTGATTCAAAAAAGACTATAAAGTCAGTAATGGGAATAATAGTAGATGTGTGGTAAGCGATGAACTATGGACACCAGTGTCTATTGATGATAAGACCTTTCTGTCAGTTTAGTTCGACAAATATCCATTCACACTTACGCTGAAGTATTCTTACCCAATCAACTTTTAAACAGAAGCATAAGAAGTAATATTTACCAGCTGATTTGATTGTAGTAACACTTTTGATTTAATAACTTCTATGCAGTAAATGACGGACGAGGATGTCAAATCGAGAATCGGGAAGGCGAGAAACACATTCACCAACCTGGAACCAACCTGGAAATCATTGTCACTCAGCATCAACGACAAAATTCAGGTTTTTAATACAAACGTCAAGTCAGTTCTTCTATACGGATCAGAAACTTGGCGGATAACAAAGAATATTTCCAAAAGGTTGCAGACCTTTATCAACAACTGTCTTCGTTCTATACTGAAGATCAGATGATCGGAAAGAATCACCAACAAGAAACTATGGGAACAAACAAAACAAGAACCAATCGCTCAACAAATATGCAGGAGAATGTGGAGATGGATTGGACACTCGCTGAGGAGGCGGTTGGGTGACATCGCGCGTCAGGCCATAGCTCGAGTGGAACCCGAGAGGGAAGTGGTGAGTGGGACGTCCAAGGGTGACATGGTGGGGATCGTGTGAAGAGGAGTTGAAACAGTATGGACTAACATGGATGCAGGTGAAAAGTACAGCAGAAGACAGAAACAAGTGGAGACGTGTAGGAACCCAAGGGAACAATGAATATATGAATAAATAAATGCAGTAAATAGGAAGAATATCTGCAAGATGTACTAGCACTAAGAATTTCGTCATGTTTACTCATGAAATATTTACAGTCAAATATATAAAAGGCTGGAGAACACTAGGAGAATTTTCTACTTAATGTTGAATCAAAAGACTCCATATCTGTTCACATATATCTCATTTAAAAGGATTGGCTGTCTTGGCTGAGTGGATAATTCTTGAGAGGTCAAAGCGATGGTTACTAGTTTAAATTCTTAGCGGAAACATCATTACTCAACGGGGATGGAGGTATTTTCAACTGGAGAATCCTAGACAGGACGAAATCAGCAGCCTGCATTCCATTGCTAACCAACATCAACTAGATACCGCCCGTGATCCTCGGTGGGTACATCATCACTCACTGGGGAGTGCAGGTACATCCATTGACGAGTCCAAAATAGGACGAAATGTGCACCCTGGATTCCACTGCTGGTCACCATCCACCAATTAAATTCTTAATACCGTCCTCCCTTGATTTTTTCAATAAATCATCTATTCTTGACTAGTTTATATGCTAACGTGTTGATTCAATGTGTACTGAAATGTTCTAAGATTAGCTTATTCATTATTGTTTATTATTACGAAACAATAAACAATCCGTTTATCATCATCGTTATCATATTGTGTTAAAAAAACAATGTGTTGCTGACGTCTGTCAATCACCATGGACATTAAATTATGTATTTTAAAGTTATCTCAATCATTTGTGATATATACAAGACAAAAATGGTTGTTTTCCTTCAGTCATTGGTGTTATCGGAAGATGTTTTTGGTTTAGGGTTCCTTCATAGGCTAGCAGTAGTAATAAAAAAATATTTATTATTTACTGAATATTTTTTGTAAATTGACGAAGTAAGATCAGATTGTTGTTAAACTTTATAATGTATTCACTGAATGACGGCTTAGTTAATCTACCAAAGGATAATTTCATCATAATTATACACTTGAAACTGTTTCAATAAGCAGTAACAAGTGTCATGCGTCTAGTCCTTGGTGTTGGCGCTGACTGAATTCCACCAGTCAAATTTCCAATGTCGTCACCGAGCTAAGTAAATCGCCATTACAGCAATCGGCATTATTATATTATTGTATCCTTTAGTTCCTAGAGGAACAGAGGGCTTCAGCCCCACGTCTCCATTGCGTTCCGTTCTCTGCCAACGTTTCCACCTGGCTCCAAGTCTGCCCACACGTTTTCATCTCATCTTCACATGACCTCCTCAAAGTCACCCTTGCATTGACGACCAACTCGCCGCTTCCCTTTCGGGTTCCACTCGAGCAATGGCTTGTCTAGGGATGTCACTTGATGATTTGTTTTCACAGAGTATGGTCAATCCATCTCCATTTCTTCCTGCATATTTGTTGCACAATCGGTTTCTGCTGGGTTGGATCGCTCATTGCCAGAGATCTCTGTTGCTGATCTTTTCTGGCCGGCTATCTGATCTTGAGTATTTAGCGAAGACAGCTGTTAATGAAGGTCTGTAGTTTGTTTGATGTGCTCTTTATGATGAGCAGTGCAAGTCTCTGATCCGTATAGTGAGTAGCACTGACTTCACATTGGAGTTGAAAATCCGGATGTTATTTTTGATTCTGAGTGCTGTTGACATCCACACAGACTTGAGAGTAGTGAAAGCTTGTCTTGCTTTTCCGATTCTTGCTTTGATATCCTCGTCAGTTCCGTTCTCCTGTAGTTGAAACGATGCTTCCCAGGTAGGTAGGTAGGTGAAGGAGGTTGTTTCTTTCAGGTTTCGGCATTAGTAACGTCGATTGCTTCAATAATGGATAGTATACGTTTGAATCTTCAAGAGAACATCAGTCTCTTCGTGGCTGTATATAAGTATGTCTTGCAGGTGAGTGTCAATAAATGCGGGACCTAGGTCCACAGCTTCTTACTGAGCGTCTCCAATCGCCCTACACCTTTCATATATGCAAGAAAGTTAGAGAGGCAAAGTCTATTCTGTTGCTGTCATTCTTACAGTATCTAACCGTGCATTATATCAGATATGACTTCGCCTATCACGAACTTTGAAGTTATAATACTGAAAAAAACAACTGTACCTTCAACCATCAAATGCCAACACTTCAGAGTGCGCCATAATGGCAGGCCAGCTAACAGGGAGGCCACCTTGCAGACTTGACCCGCAGAATTCAGTCTACACCAAACAAAGTTCCGTCTTACCTTCTACATCAAGAATTTAAAACATTCTAGTATAATCCAACCCTTACTCCTACAATTCATTAACTCTCGCATTCTGCCTATTATTCTCTATTGTTCCCCCTTAGTTTTTCCCGTGCTACTCAAGAAAGACTATAACATATTACGCAGGATGTTAAAGGTTGTCAGTAGGGTAAGCAACGTTCCACTTAACCAGCTTGTTAATATTCTGGTCGACAGGCACATGGACTCATGTGAAAAATGGGCCAAATCCATTCTATCTAACTCACAACACCCTCTGCACTCACAACTCTCCCCTTGCATCTCATCAGGCAAAATCAGAAGCCTATATAGAAAACTATATGCTCGCACCAGCAAGTACAAAAGCTCAACCATACCCTGCTTAGCTCGTGTTCTGTGCGATAAAGAAAGCATTAGGTGTGACACCTATAATTTATTAAATAGTCATTAGTACAACTGGATCTCATCTTTCCAACCCACTTCATCAATAGGTACAACATTTTCTTTCTTTCTGTTCCTTTTCTCTCTCTTCTTTTTCCGTCATGTGCTGCTTTGTCTCTTTCTCTCGCTTACACCAGTTAATAAGACAGCACCTACTTTTCTAACACCTTCAAACACTGTTCAACTTTGGCTTTGCTACCGACATGCTAATATGTAGTTGTCATAATGAACTGAGATTTCCTTAATCTATGTAGAATTTTATTTATTGATAATGTACTAACTGGATGCAATACTGTAGTAAAAGTGCTGAGAATTCCATTCTGTATCACAAGTGCTGTTTTGGAATAAAGCAAATTATTATTATTACTAGATGGATGTTAGTAGTTACTGACTAGTGTCCAGTTAAAGTACCTGATAGATTCACTACTTCTATACGCATGAGTTTGGCTGAAAATAGATTCAGCAAACAGCAGTAGATTTGGTGTCCTTTGCACATCTTGACAAAATATTCCATATCCATGAGGTGTCTTGTAATTACACTTTCAAATATCTGCTTCCCTTTAGGTATACATTTCCTGGAATATGTTCAAAAAACCGGAGAGAAGCCCTTCTTTCCATCCTTCCAATATATATTTGCTATCTCGAGCGCATGTTAATTTGTATACGCAGTTGGGGGTGACATCAAGAGCGTACTTATCCACTTTAGATAGGCCAATTTACTAAAATTTTCTCAAATGACTAGAATCAATAATCATGTTTTCAACCAGACTTATGCATACACGAAGAGAATGTGATTAAATCTCTCACCTCCTTGGTAAATGAATTTGAATTTTGATTGCATAATCATTCATGTTAGTGATTTCCGTTCACTGAGCTGTCTCAAATCTATAATTTTCTTGACTTGTTACGTGACTTTATTTTCTGGTTTTCTGTCTCCTTCCCCCTCCCCCTCGCTTTCTACTTTGAAAAGCAATCTAAATTGATGATAACTTGTATTGAAAATTCTTTTGCTTACATTTTAAATGCCGGGACATTTTCTCTACTGTCATTCTAATAATTGTAAGGTATGTCATTTTGATTCGCGTATAACCGTAGTTATTCCAGGTAGTTTACAACTGATGAGAAGCTGTGAAATAAAGTAATATTATTTCATTCATTGAATTCTGTCTTTCTGCCTTAATCTAGAATTATCAAGTATTGGTTTCGTAGGGATTTTTTGTTTGATTGGTTGGAGGATTTCATCATGAGCTGATATCAGTTAGAGAACCATTGAAAAACCTGCAGGGAGTACTGGACAGCTGTTTCGTCAACCTAGTTTGGGACTCTTCAGCAGTACTCAACCACTACCAGGGTTCGAACCCATGACCTTCTGGTTACAAGGCTAGCGACCTTGTATACCAATAAGCCACTGGGACCCAATCCAAAGGCAACTCCATGAATTATAACTTCTCCCAATTCATGACATAGCGCGACCACTAGCCAAAGCCTTCTTCGATGAGTTTCTGCCTCACCTACAACCTGCTGTACCCTACTGGTGACAGCTTACCACTAGAACCTCAGGTAACTGCCGGAATAGGGCCAGTCGCTAGTGAGCATAAGATCAGGAATTGGCAGAAGTCAGAATCCATGGATTGGTCGTTGGATCGAGTCCCAGTGGCTGCTGAACGGTCTATGAGCTCGATAGCCTTGAAACCGGAAGGTCATGGATTCGAACCCTGTTGGTGGGTTCATACTGATGAAGAGTCCCAAACTAGGATGAAACAGATGTCCAGTACTCGCTGCAGGTTTTCCAGTGGTTCTTTAACTGATGTCAGCTTATGATGAAATCCTCCAACTAATCTAGATTTATCAACAGAACTACGCGTAAAAGAGTACTATACTTGTGTTCAAAATACTTTCCATATGGTTTGTTTTATTTCATTGGCTTACTTTCCGAGTAAGAAGATAGGGCTTCTAGTTTGATTCCTGAAGTTTCAGTGTCATTTACGTTCATTTTACGGGTTAAGGTTGCTAACCTCATGCCCTACCTTTTCACTTTACTACGCTAATTATCAGTCAAGTGGCCTTTAAGACAGACTCAGTCGGGGATCAAACCCTGAACCACTTGCGTAGTTAGTGAGTATTCTACCACTAAATCTCTGATGCGCTTTTCTATATGACTGTTGTATAATTAACTGCTGGTGACTACTGCTTATTGAAAAAAGTGTAGAAAAGGGAATATAATCACACATTTACAGACTTCCTAACCTGGAAACTTTGGAGGCTAATGACCAGCAGTTAGGTATACAATGATATACCCACTGATGGAATGATTACTAAATTTTTGCTGTATTTTCGAGAAATAAATTGAGATAGAAGTAAATTAGTTTTGTAGATATTTACAACTAAACGTATATTCATCTTTCATGATATACCGTATGTGAATCAAAAGATAACTTAGCTGCTTTCAGTCACTTTTGGATCTTCCCATAACTCAAGTACTGTGACACTACTGGGTACCAATCTATTGTAGGTAATATGACTAGTTGGTGTGTATTATATGCTCACCAATCATGCACATAGTCTGGGATTCAATTTCCAGCTGGAGCACACGAGTTTGTCTCCCTTGGTCGTTTGTAAGGTTGACAGAGAGGGAAGATGGGATATAAGGCCAACAAACTCCTTTCCCCCTCGTAAAAAAGCATCAACGATACTGAAACTTCAAAGCTGAAGGTTGAAGCCCTATGTTTCACTAGGAAAGCAAAGGAATAGAACAAAAATTATAATTGTGCAGTGTGATCATGAACTCGGTCCCAAAAGAGTGAAATGGCCGTCAGGTGTCTGGACCACTACAATCTGGTTACCAAACTGACTGATGGAAGTCAGTGGTACCCAGTTTTCCATATGTATCACTCATTAGTATACAGTGCCATACCTTCTATCTGAGTTATTCCTTTTACTGAGAATTGAACGCTATGATGACTATCATAAGAAAAACAGGGTAGTGATTAAAAATAAATTGCCTTTCTCCACCACTTAATATCAGTCAGTGGTCCTTGTCGAATAGTTTTAAGCTAAATCCCTACAAATGCCAGACTGTTAGTTCTGCTTTCAGGCAAAACTAAATTTAAATGAACCAGTTCGTTTCCGTGTTCCTCCAGTTATGGACAGCACTGAAGTTGAGACTAAGGTGAATTATAAATATCTTGGATTGTCTTTCCTGGTGTTCTCACATCCCATTGATTTCTACACAAATATTTTGTCTAACCTTCTATATAAGAACGTTAAGACACTCTGGTATCACTTAGTCTCTACTTCTACAGTTTGTTATTTCTTGTGTCCTATCTATTTTTCTTTATTGCTCTCTCATTAATCTTTCCAGGCTACTTACTTCTTACTGATGATATTATTCATATAAGTGGCTCACCTGAAGTGCACAAAAATGGTGTACCACTTTGACCAGTATTAGATATGTTAAATTCACCATACCATCCCGTATCTAAATGGTTAATCGAACTCTTACAGCCCCTTCATACCGAGTTGTTGAAAAACAGTGTGAAGGATACTTTTGGATGTGTTAAAAGGATACAAGATTTAAATGTTGACAATAAATTCATGATGTCATTTGACGTATCTTCCTTATTCACCAATGTACCACTTATGGAAACAGTCGACTTTGTAAGCGAAGAACTCATAAGACGTAACATTGATGTTGGCATTCCTATATCTTTTATAAAAGAGCTTCTCTTGAAATGCACAATGAAGGTCCACTTTTATTTAATGAAGAACTATATAGACAAATATATGGTGTGGCGAAGGGGTCACCACTAGGACTCATTTTAGTCGACATTTTCCTTGCGAAACTTTAAAAAATGGATCTTTGAAAGATGTTATTGATGAACTTGAATTCTATTGTTGATACATGGATGCTACATTTTTGAGTACGAAAAATGAGGAGGAAGCAAAGACCATTTCGGATAGATTTACGAGAGTCATCCTGCGATAAATTTTACTATTGAGGAAGAGAAAGACTTGAGCATTTCATTTCAAGATGTCCTTATGACCAGAAAAGAGGATGGCACAATAAGAAGAAGTGTACATAGAAAACCTACATCAACTGGTCAGTATAATCATTTTTTCAACTTCGTGCCCTTGAAATACAAACGAAATCTGATAAAGTGCTTGGTTCACACAGTAAGAGCAATCTGCTCAGATGAATGTCTTGATGAGGAACTTAATAATATTAAACGGCTGATGAGTGAAAACGGTCATCCATAAAAGTTTATTGATAAGAATATGAATCTAAAATCAAAGCAGTCCAAGGTACCAACAGTTCCTAAGATGGCCTTATTCTTACAAATTCAGCTCCTTGGGGATATCATCAACGAGATACTAACACAACGTCTTGGAAATGCGGTAAAAAGAGCATTCCCTACTGCTGAATTACTGTATATTTTCAAAACCACACCTCTTTTGCTTTCGGGAGTAAAAGACAAACTGCCTAATTCCACCTCTTTCATGTGTATCTACCAGTTTAACTGCTCCTGTGGAATGAGCCAGTTACATAGGCCGTACAACGAGGCGTGTTTCTCGTCTGATTTCCCAACGTTACCCGGCGTGGTTAAGTAAAAGACAAAAAATCTATTCGTAGCGCTGTTCTATCTCATCATGTGGATACAGAACACAAGATTGATGTCAACGAGGGGGCTTTCAAAGTCATTTACCGCATACCAACAAATCTTAACTTCGCCTTAACAGTTCGTTTACTCAATATTGCTGAGGCTGACTGTTGGAATCCACATTGAGAAGCCTAATTTATGATTCCAAAAGAAGCCAGGTCAGACATTGTCCTTACCTTGGCCATCTAGGTTCGAATGATCCTCAATTTTTGTGGAAATCTCCCTAATTTTAGTTGATGCTCTATTCGCTATTATATCTTGATTGTTATTATTTATGCATCTTTAATGAACTGTAATTCTCGGTAAAGAAAGGAAGAGCTACAATCAAAAACATCCAAGGATTATGAAACTCAGCTGACAAAAGCTTTGGTGAAAGAGAAGCTAATCGGAGAATTCCCAGAATCACCCGAACGCTACGTCTGTAATCTATCAAAATTACAATTAAACAAAATCGAATTAGAAGCCTTATCTCTAGGATTCAAGTTTCACGTCCCCAAGAAGCAGATCAGTCGTATAGATACAGAAGCACAATTCGAACACTTATACGATCAACTCCACGACCTGAAACCCTTAGACGAAGATAAAAGAGGATGGCTAGAGTCAAAACTTGTTGATATTGCTAACCAATACCACATATCGCCAATGGAGAAGCAGAAGATGCTGACCGAAGAGCATAGAATAGCTCTGAAGGAACTATATGAGAACGATGAAATCGTCATATTTAGACCTGTAAAGGCTCTGGGGTTGTTATAATGAACAAAGCTGATTATATTCATAAAATGATGACAATTCTAAACGACAAAGAAAAAATTCCAAGTGGACAACAAAAAAGATGCCACAACGTCGTTTGAAAATAAAGTAAATAAATGTCTCAAAGAACTTTTAATGAAGAAACTAATCAACAGCGAAACATACAATAAACTGAAGTCGAAAGGTGGACGCCTGCCGTCTATGTACGGCCTACCAAAAATCCATAAAGCAAACGTGCCTTTAAGACCAATCTTGTCAATGATTGACTCACCATGCCACAAGTTAGCTCGATGGTTAGCTGATTCCATAGAGCCAATCCGAATTAAATTTGCAACCTGTAGCCTGAAGGATAGCTACCAATTCTCCAAGGAAGTTGACAACATTGACATATCAGACAAACTCATGGTTGCGTATGACGTGACCTCCTTGTTCACAAACGTACCACTGATGGAAACGATTGATATTATTTGTAAACAAACGGATCTACTACCACTAACGGAAACAGAGATGAAGCGACTACTGCTGCTCTGCACAAAAGATATACAATTCAAATTCAACAGTCAACCCTACCGACAAATTGATGGGGTCGCTATGGGTTCACCTCTGGGACCTATCCTGGCTGATATCTTCATGGGCTACCTTGAACAGACACAACTAAGTTCTGCTATCAGTGGAACAACCTACTATCGCCGATATGTTGATAACACATTTGTTGTTTGCAACGACATGGATCATGCATCGGCATTATATGATCGCCTAAATGAGATTCATCCAAATATCAAGTTCACCATGGAATATAAACATAAAAATGAGTTCAATTTCTTGGTTTCCAATGGCTCTCTAACTGATGTCATTCCGTAATCAAACTTGAAAGAAATCAAATCCCTGTAAAACGGACTCATGATGAGTTAAACTTGAAATATGTGTTCGAATAAAAGGCTTACTGTACATGGATGATAAATTACTGATTATGAAAAATGAGGAGGAAGCAAAGAACGTAACGGATAAATTTAACGAGGTTCATCCTGCAAGAAATTTTACTATTGAGAAATAGAAAGACTCTAGTATTTCATTTCTACACGTCCTTATGACCAGAAAAGAGGATGGCACAATAAGAAGAAGTGTACATAGAAAACCTACATCAACTGGTCAGTATACTTATTTTCTCAGCTTCGCACCCTTGAAATACGAACGCAATCTGATAAATTTTTTTATTTTCTTAATTTTTTTTTATTATTTTGGTTACAGCTTGATACCACACCGTTTTTTCAGTACAAGTATGGCATTTTCAGCATGGATATCGGTAGCCCAAATTTTACAGGCCAACCATAGATATCGGGTGTGCGCCGGCAGGGGCTCGAACCTCGGACCATGTGCATGGTCGGCGAGAGTCCTAACCACTGTGCCACCGACGCTTGGTTCACACAGCAAGAGCAATCTACTCAGATGAGTGTCTTGATGAGGAACTTTATATTATTGAACGGTTATACAGAAAAGTTTATTGATAAGAATATGAAGGTCTTATTCTTACAAATTCACTTCCTTGGGGAAATCATCAACGAGGTACTAACACAAGGCCTTAGAGATGCGGTAAAAAGAGCATTCCCTAATGTGAAATTGCGCTGTGTCTTCAAAACCACACCTCTTTTGCTTTCGGGAGTAAAAGATCAACTGCCTAATTCCACCTTTTCCATGTGTATCTATCAGTTTAACTGCTCCTGTGGAATGAGCCAGTTACATAGGTCGTACAATTAGGCGTGTTTCTTGTCTGATGTGCAAAGATCACCCTGCTTAGTGGTTAAGTAAAGGATAAAAACAGAATCTATTCGTAACGCTATTCTATCTCATCATGTGGATACAGGACACAAGATTGATGTCAACGAGGGGGCTTTCAAAGTCATTTACCGCGTACCAACAAATTTTAACTCCTCTATGGGAGTTCGTTTACTAAATATTGCTGAAGCTGGCCATTGGGATCCACATTGAGAAGCCTAATTTATGATTTCAAAATAAGTTAGTTCAGACGTTATCCTTACCTTAGCCATGTAGGTTTGAATGATCCTCAGTTTTTGTGGAAATTTCCTAATTTTAGTTGATATTCTATTTGCTATTATATCTTTATTGTCATTATTATTTAAGCATCTTTAATGAACTGTAATTCCATTGATGTCACTTTACAAATCGATACTATTTAAAAAACACTAGTATTGTTATTGACTACTATTCTCTAATATTCTATGTGTATAAGCATATATATAGTTGTAGATGCAAAAGAGGAAATTATCGAAAAAGATATTCTTTTTATAGATGTCTGAATTATTTTCCCCTTTATTATGTAATACTGAAGAGAAAATCAGATGCAATATTAAAGTACATGCTGAAAATTCCACATTGTATCCAATGTACTATTTGAAATAAAGTCACTATTACTATTAATTTTAAGAAAAGTACTACGCTAAAGGTCACAAAGTTAAACTTTACACTTAAGAATAATTAAATAGCTATAACTCTCAAAATTACATAGTTTCCATGGAAGAAATTTAAATTGAAGGTTGTTTGAAGAATCTAGCTTGCCGCAGCAAATAAACAGAGTTTCTTGGAGTTCTAGTGAGAAGTCGTGACCAGTGAGGTCCATCCAGTCAAGTGTGAGGATGGATTTCCCGCCTATGACATTGGTTGGTGGTCGTGCTTAAATCACAAATCGGTAAAAGTTAGAATTCATGGACAATTGAATTGGGTCCCAGTGGCTGAATGGTCCACGACTTCGCCAGCCATGTAACCAGAAAGTCCTGGGTTCGAACTCTAGGATGAAACAGCTGTCCGGTACTTCCAGGTTTTCCAAAGGTTCTCTAAATGAGATCAATCTGTGGTAGAATTCGAAAAAAATAGGAAACAGACTTCGAAACCAGGCAAGAATAGAATGAAATGAAATGCAGTAGGTTTCAAATGACCAACCTCCAGATTATGTGTCATTCACTTGATTGTGTTGACTATGAGATGCAGCTCTATTTACAATCGTGTTAAATGAAATATTGATGGTTGCACTTTCACATAATACACATGTAAACTTCCAATTGTTTGTGGTGAAGCTGAAACCTATTCACTATCCATAGACTGCGTCAATAAACTGAGTACTAGGCTAGTAGTCCGCAGTCTAATAACGTGAATCCTGTCGACTGCACTCAGCATAAAAGAAAAGGGGAAGTAGGTGCTCTTAAGATTACATTATGCACGAATCATTTAAGACATAGATGCATATATAAAACTCAAACAAAATCCAGCACACTATAAATTTAAATAATACCATTAACTACCAAAATTTCTGACTTAAAAATGTAAAATCTGCCCAGTGTAAATCCTGACTATAATATAAATATACCATTACTTTTATTGTCTCTTTGGTTTGAGGATGGAACACAGGGCTTCAGCATCATATCACCACTTTACTCTGTTCTTCGCCCCGTATCTTTTAGTTGGCTTCCCAATCACTCATAAGCTTTTATTTCCTCCTCACAGTATCTCCTTCATTTTACCCTCACACTCACTCTCAGTTCGTTGTTTCCCTATCGATGGTACTGTGCTTGATGTCATCAAATGGTCTCCTCAGTGTCTGTCCAATCCACCACCGTTTCCTTCTGAATATTAACTAGCTGATAGGGTTTTGTTTGGGTAGATGCCAGAGTTCCTCAATATAAATAAGAGTGTGTGTGATTTCTCTCAGTAGATTCTACAGAATCTGACATCAGTCATATGACATAAATCATCCCAGAGACATTTTATAAAGTCGAAACGATGTCATCCTTTCAGATATTTGGGGGACAATTGGCAGAAACATCAGGGTCGAAGACACGTGTCTATTAGCTCATGTAATTGACCATCTGTAGTCTTTTGATGAACACATTGGGTTTTGTCGTGGAAATCAACCTGTTTGCAGACACTGTTCGTAGAACTTGATCTTTGTTGACAAAGATCAAGTTCTACGAACATTGGGATTTATTTGCACACGAGTTTTGAAATTAGCACTTATATGGAAGGTCTACAGAAAATGAGATGAAGTCAGTTCGACCACCTGCTATTTTTAATAATAATTATTATTATTATTTGCTTCATTCCAAAACAGTACTTGTAATGCAGAATGGAATTCTCAGCATTTTTACTACAGTATTGCATCCAGTTAGTACATTATCATTAAAAAAAATTCTACATAGATTAAGGAAATCTCAGTTCATTATGACAACATATTGGGATGTCGGTAGCAAAGCCAAAGTTGAACAGTGTTTGAAGGTGTTAGAAAAGTAGGTGCTATCATATTTACTGGCGTAAGCGAGAGAAAGAAACAAAGCAGCACATAACAGGAAAAAGAGAGAGAAAAGGAAAAGAAAGAAAGAAAACGTTGTACCTATAAATGATATGAGTTGGAAAGACGAGGTCCAGTTGTTCTACTGACTATTTAATAAGTTATAGGTGTCACGCCTAATGCTTTCTTTATCGCACAGAACACGAGCTAAGTAGGGTATGGTTGAGTTTTTGTACTTGTTAGTGCGAGCATATAGTTTTCTATATAGGCTTCTGGTTTTACCTGATGAGATGCAAGGGGAGAGTTGTGAATGAATAGGGTGGTGTGAGTTAGATGAAGTGGATTTAGCCCATTTTTCACATGAATCCATGTGCCTGTCAACCAGAATATTAACAAGCTGGTTAAGTGGCACGTTGCTTACCCTGCTGACAACCTTTAACATCCTGCGTAATAAGGTATAGTCTTTTTTTGATGTGGTTGTGTTCTCTAAGCTGGACAGTTAATTTGCGAAGCTTTCATCATCCTACTAGGTGACATCTTCAGCGCATACTTCAATCTGAAGTGACCTTTTATATTTCTCCACGAGTTTATTAATCATCTCTCCCGGTGACCTCAGAAGTGATTGGTTGTTTTTGTGCGTTTTCACACCTTCTAGGCTACTTGTATTGGAACTGATTGTTTCTTTGACTTGAACTTTGACCCTTTGCGTGTGAGGTTTCTTTCTTATCGGTTGATAAATTTTGTCAATCTCTATGTGTCTATTGATTCACTGGAATACCAAGCTTCTAAATATTCTCTAGCATTCTTATTGTTTCCTCTGTCTAATATTTGAACATTGTCCCAATCGAATTGATGTCCGTGGTTGTCTGTATGTAGTGATATGAGGGAGTGGGTGTCATGTTTTTTGACGCCTAGCTTATGTTCGTGGATACGAACAAATCTTCCCCATCGTATTCAAGGCATAGTCTTTCTTCAGTAGCTCGGGAAAAACTAAGGGGGAACAATAGAGAATAATAGGCAGAATGTGAGAGTTAACGAATTGTAGGAGTAAGGGTTGGGTTATACCAGAATATCTTAACTTCTTGATGTAGAAAGTAAGACGGAGTATTTTCTCAGAAATCGTCAAGATATGAGACGACCAGGAAAGATCAGCAGATAGAATGACGCCTAGGTATTTAATTTCCGATTTGGTTTCTATTTCAGTGCCGTCTGTGTTGTTCCTAGTTTATAAAAATTTATGAAGCGAAGCAACTGCATATTTTATTAGATGATTTATCTGATGTAACACAAAATGACACAGTATTAATGACGTTTCGATCATAGTGTACTGATCATAATCACGTCAGTGTATACCTGAAACTTCATATAACTTGTTTTAGATAATTCTACTCCCTGATACTTTCTATTTCACTTTCCCATATACCCGGAGACGTTGTTGAGTCATTTCAGCCGCACCACCTTAGTGCTGCTTCAATGAACATAACCTCCTTCTCAACCTAATTTTTAATACTTTGTATACTTTTACCTTATCCCTTTTTATTGTGTGATTGCGTGCAAGTGTTCGAGTGTTTTTTTTCTAGGTTAGGTAAGTGAGTGCCGTCAATCATTCTAGAACTAGTTAAACCCCTATGTTTGAATAATGCATCTGACCTCAGTCTGACCTAAGTAGTTGATCTCAAGGCCGTTGAATAGTATTTAGTAAATTTCCTACTTTTATCGATCGGGGTTTTACATGCATAAAGTTTGTTAGATTAAATCTTGCCTTAATTTCAGTCTTTTAAAAATCCAACTTTTATATGGCAGTACTCCAGAGGCTTTGAATTCCTTTTTATTTCTATTATTTGCATTACTGCTCCCATTTTTTATCTTATAGGTCTTCATACAAACTTATCTAATATCTTTCACCTATCTAGGCAATAACATTCCAGTTGCAGACGACAGAGATGCAAATGTCATAACCAGGGTTGGAAATGCAAACAGATATTCATTAAAACAAGAACACCAGTTTTTGCAAAATAAAATGGTACCACCATTTATTTCATTGGCTTGTCATCATCTTCTTACAGCGCATCCTGTGGAGACAGAACACAAGATTGACGTTAATCATGCTTTCAGGGTCATTTACCGCATACCTACGAATCTCAATTTCGCTTTAAGAGTTCGACTTCTAAATATTACTGAGGCTGTGGGGATTCATATTAATAAGCCTAATTTATGCACCCAAAAGAAGTTAGTTCAGTCATTATCATTACCTTGGCCATCCAGGTTTAAATAATCCAGAATTTTGTGAAATTTCCCTAATTTTAGTTGATATTCTATTTGCTATTTTATCTTTATTATTATTATTATAATTTAAGCATCTTTAATGAACTGCAATAGCATTGACCATACTTCACAAATCGATATTATTAAGAAAACGCTAATATTGTTATTAACTACTAATTTAAAATATTCTGTATATATATATATATATATATATATATAATTGTAGAGCCTGGAAGAGGAATTTATCGAAAAGAATATTCTTTGCTCAATTATTTTGTGTTTTATAGATGTCAAAAAGTCATTATTAAGTACATCTACATGTATCTGCGGGAGCAGTTACATTGGAGGAGCAGAAAGAAGGGCATACTTCCAATTTTCTGAACATATACTAGAAACCTTATGTCTAGAGGGAACAAATTTTTTTTAACAGTGCCGTCGCCAGACATCTCCTTGACACGGGTCATGAGGCGGACGTCGTAAAATCATTTAAAATTACCAATAGCAAAAGAGTTCATTTCTCATCAAGCGCCTGAAACCCGAATTATGCGTACAGAAAGCGGCAGTTATCAGTCTTTCCTTGCCCTGGTAACTGGATATTTCTACCCTCTCTTACATCTGGTTACGTAATGCCGGAGGTTTCCATTGTGTATGATTATTATTGCTCGGGATCGAGTGTCTTTTATGATATATATAAACACATATTAGGCAGGTTCATCATCGTATTTCCGAACATCATCCCGTTTGGCTAAGCATGGGACAAACAAAATCTATTCGTGGCTCTATTTTAACACACCTTGTAGACAGTAAGCATAAGGTTGATGTTAAGACAGCGTTTAAAATTGTCTACCGCATTCCTACTAATCTTAACTTTGCTCTACGAGTTCGTCTTTAACAGACAGCTGAAGCAATCGGAATCCACCTGAAGAAGCCAAACTTGTGTGTTCAGAAGAAATTTGTAAAGCCACTTTCCTTGCCTTGGCAATCGTTACATGACTGTATAAACCGGACTACTTTGCCCCCCTCCCCCTCAACCTTTAAAATTATAAGAATTATAGTTGTCCGAATTATTTTATTTTTTCTGACTACTTCATCTTCAATTACGTGTTATCCTTGTAAAATTAATTTATTCTAACCATTTCTACCTTTTGAATGTGTATTGATTTTCTTCGTTTATTATCAACCCATTGACATTTTGACACTGTTTAATTATTGTTAACAAACATATCACCACTTGTTTGGTAAATTGTTGTGTATTGTAATAAAAATGCTATATATATATATATATATATATATATATATATATATATATATGAGTAGAGCCAGACACAGATGAGGATCTAATTGAAAAGTAAATATTTCTTTGCTCAATCTTTCTGTTTTCTAAATGTCTAAATGGGGATTTTTTTACATATTATTGTATGCATATATTGATTTATTGACTTTTGTTTAAAAATGACCTCTGTGTAAGTATGTTATAATTGTTTCTATAGATACACCTAATAATGACCTTGGCCTGTAAGCAGCTGATGAGAAGCGAACGAAATAAATGATGGTACCATTTTACTCTATAAAAACTGTTGTTCTTGCTTTCTTTGACTTCATAAACGGGAATAAATATATGAGGTGCTCATTAATTTGAAATCAATTTAGAAATGGAATGTGTTAAGCCTAATGAACAAGATTTTGATTCACAACACTAATATCAAGTCAATTCTTCTATATGTTTCAGAGACTTGGCACGGGCATCACCTATAGCATTTCTGACAGGCTTCAGATTTTTATCAACAGGTGCCTTCGTTCCACACTGAAGATCAAATGACCAGAAATAAGTAGCAGCAAGGAACTCTAAGGACGAACCAACCAGTAACTTACTACTCAACAAATATTCTGAAGGAAACAGAAATGTATCCGATACACACTGAGAAGGCGATCGAATGACATTGCGTGCAATACAGGCCATTGTTCGAGTGGAACTTGAATGGAAAACGACAATTTGTGTATTCAAGTGTTGGTTTGTAGGGATTTGATTGGTTACAGGATTTTCATCATGAGCTGACATTAGTTAGAGAACCACTGGAAAACCTGGGAGTTCTGGAGAGATGTTTCGTTCTAGTTTGGGACTCTTCAGCAGTACACACCCACCGACAAGGTTCGAACCCAGGACCTTCTGGTTACGAGGCTAACTAGCTCGCAGACCATTTAACCACTGGGACCCGATCCAATGGCCCATGAATTCTAACTTCTGTCAATTCACGACATAGCGCGACCCTTGCGTATTGATCCGAGAGAGACACGGCGAAAACCGTGTAAGGAGATTATGAGGGACCATGTGCAATCATCGGATCAGCTAAAGAATACCTCATAGAACAGGACGAAGTGGATATGTGTTGTTGAAGCCTAATGTAATAATAATAATTATTATTATAGTTATAATTATCATAATAATAATATGGAATCCTATTCTACTACACAGTACCCGAATTCTACCCTAGAAAAATATTCTAAGCTTTTTAAGGCTAAAATAAGTCGACCTTCTTATTGGTCACTAAAATATAAAGATTTTCAAAATTCTCAAACGAAAAAACAAACAAAGATGAAATCATTTATTGAAATGGCAATGTGTCACTAACGTCTTACTATTTTGATTTAAATGACCTTATCGATTTTCAATTTCAACATCTTGCAATTATGATTGGACAATATGAATTGCATTAGATTTCATCAGCTCTTTTTCAATTGGTCAGTTCACTAGACTATTCACTCACCTTTCTTATTTCCTCTCCCAAACATCCGATGAAAAAAAAAAAAAGAACAGCAAAAATAAACGACAGCTGAATACAAAGACGAGTTTTATATGCATAAGTGATTTGATATTTTTGTTTTTTAATGCCTGAACTGTCTCATTTAATCTCTTTGGTGAACAGTGTTCATGTTTTGATGTAGCAGTCATTAATTATTGTCTTAGAAATAGTAATTTTATTCTGATCACTGTCTGTCTACTCCTAGTGCAGAATCTTCAAATAAAAAAGTAACCTACAGTGTATATCATTCAAAGGAATATTTTGTTGGATTTGAAACATGCTGCAAAGCTCTCCCCTCAGACCTGACAGACATGTCTCTTCAAAACATACCTAGCGGTATACTGAAAAGCCGTTCACGAATTTACCTGAATATAGATTTTTTTTTTCAAATCGCGGAATATAAACACTTGATCATAGGGAATAAAAAGACAGTTGCAGAGAAGGAAATTTTATTTTCGACGAAATCATCAACTAGGCTGTACATTCGTGTATTTATGATGAGTGGTAGGAAAGTTCCAGAATAATTTCTGGTCAAGGGTCAGATTAATAGAATTACAATTAGGAATTAAAATGCCATAATAAACAGGGAGACGGATAAAACTCAAACAAAGTAGCATCATAATTACTGAGAAGATTGACATATTGTGCAATTGGGAGTTAGAAATGTAGAAATAACAAAAATGGACAGGATGTTTGGATAAAAAAATCTATTGGGATCATAACTAATGTGACGAGTAATTGCTTATGCAATCAGGGATTAAATGTGTAGAAACAATAAAATGACAAAATAGACAGGAAGTTCGGATATGAAAATATGGTAGTGTTAATAGGGATTAAGAAAAACTTTTAAAGAAAAACATGAATAAACAGGAAGTTTGACCAAGAAAGGCAATGGGATGGTAATTACTGAAAGAATTACCTGTTTATGATGGCCGCGGTAGGAACAAGGGTTGAATGTATTTGTTTTGGATCCATAGCGTGGGTTTGAGCTTCTGGATGGCTAGTGCCTTGGCTATGCTCAGGTCTCTTAATTTTACTCCCTTTGATAGGTTTGGTCGAATCTTGTATATCATTTTGAAGGATTTTTCGAATGGCGCTGAATGTCGTGAATTGACCAGATGTTCTGTCACTGAACTATATACACGTTTTCGATCTCATTTTACTAACCAGGCTGGATGGTGTTCACGGGTGCGTTTTTGAAGTTGGTGCATGGTACGGCCAATGTACTCAGCTCCGCACGAGCAAGTAAACTGGTATATACACGTTGAAGTGGCCCAAAGTGACAGTTTGTCTTTCGCGTTCTGGCTGAACAGTTTCTTGCAGGAAAACTTTAGTCGTAGGCTTGCGACAAAGTATGTTTTCCTCAGAGATTTTCAGAGGCCTGCTTCAATGTCACCTTTGAATTCTAGATTAAGCAGAAGTATCTTCTTTGTTTGTTCTTCTTGTCTGTTTATTATGGCATTTTAATTCCTAATTGTAATTCTATTAATCTGACCCTTGACCAGAAATTATTCTGGAACTTTCCTACCACTCATCATAAATACACGAATGTACAGCCTAGTTGATGATTTCGTCGAAAAGAAAATTTTCTTCTCTGCAAGTGTTTTTTTTCAATGACGTAGTTAGATTTTTTGAGTATATTTTGTATTTTCCGCCGGTTGACTATACTAGACCGAAATGTCCAATCTCTGTCGACAGTTTTGCTCCTAGTACGTACGGTTTTAACAATATCAGACATGATGTTATTTGGCGGATGGAGGCTAGCAGTGGAATCTAGGAGGCCTATTTCATTCTATTTACAACACCACCACCCATTGAGACTTGAAAGTACATCTGTTTGACGAGTCCCGCTCGAATGGGACGAAATGAGCATCCTGGATTGCACTGCTATGCACCATTCATGAAACAAATGTTGCTAGATAGTTAAACAAAAGTGAAATTGAGTAAGTTTTTGTTGTGTAGAAAATTAGGTAATCCAATGATTCAAACTGGACGCCATTTTACTATTAATTCAGTCAGTCAATAAACGTCTTATTAATAACATGATTTACCAAGCATGTGGTCCTGGGTTCGATCCCCGGCAGATGCACTCCTTTATCTCGCTAAGCCAGCAATAAGACTGGTAAAGAGGGAAGGTTGGGCATATGGCTAGCAACCCCATCCTGTAAAAATAATCCCCACTGCTACAGAAAATTCAAGCCTCTAGCTTGAAGCCCTATGTCCCACTGGGAACGTAAAGGAGTGAAAAAATAACATGATTTCCTGGTTGTCTAAACGATTTCAATTTAGTATACGAAACTGTCTTGAACACTATTCATTTGGCTTGTAATGAAGAGAAAAAAAAAGAAATTTCGATGAGTTTTATGTTCCAGTTTTAGATTCATTATTATTTATCATTATTCTTCCATTGGGTTCCTAGTGCAACATAGGGCTTCAACTCAACGTCTCCACTTGCTTCTGTCTTCTGATGTACTTTTCACCTGCATCCATGTTAGTCCATACTGTTAGTCCAACTCCTCTTCACACAATCTCCTCCATGTCACCCTTCGACGTCCCACTCACCGCTTCCCTTTCGGGTTCCACTCGAGCTATGGCCTGACGGGCGATGTCACCCAGCGGCCTCCTCAGCGAGAGTTCAATCCATCTCCACTTTCTTTTGCATATTTGTTCGGCGATTGGTTCTTGTTTTGTTTGTTCCCATAGTTTCTTGTTGGTGATTCTTTCCGGTGGTCATCTGATCTTGAGTATAGAACGAAGACAGTTGTTGATAAAGGTCTGCAAGGTTTTAGATTCATACGAAGTATTAAGGAAACACGGATGGACAGCTGTCTACAAAAAATGTTGGACATGCACTCAGCAGTCTATATCTCAAATCCTCAACTTCGTGTAGTAGTGGAACAACTTGTTTCCTGACTGATACAGAACAACAGATAAACACATAAGAACCATTCTACGGTGGTGAATAGACAAAGCAATTCATCACTACTTAGAATCGCGGAAGTTGTCTCCATCTAAACAGTTAGAAGTTTGATCACAGAGTGATGTCAATTAGAGAACCACTGGAAACCGGGGCGTCCTAAACAGTTGTTTCGTCCTAATTCGAGACTCATCGATAGTACGCACCCACCAGGGTCAGCGCACAGGACTATCCCGTTACAAGTCAAGCTTATATACCATTCAGCCTCTCTGTGATCCGATTCAATGGTCCATGAATCCCAACTTGTACCAATTCGTCGTTTAGCTTGAATACCGTACGATGTCATCTGAGAGTCCCATACTAGGATAAAACAACCGTTCATTACTCACAGGTCTCCAATGGCTCTCTAAATGACATCATTCCGCAATCAAACTTGTGACAAATCAAATCCCTGTAAAACGGACTCATGACGAGTTAAACCCGAATTATGTGTTCGAATAAAAGGCTTACTGTACAAGGATGATACATTTTTGATTATGAAAAATGAGGAGGGAGCAAAGAACATCTTGGATAAATTTAACGAGGGTCATCCTGCAAGAAATTTTACTACTGAGAAAGAAAAATACCCTAGTATTTCATTTCTACACGTCCTTATGACCATAAAAGAGGATGGCACAATAAGAAGAAGTGTATATAGAAAACCTACATCAACGGGTCAGTATACTCATTTTCTCAGATTCGTGCCCTTGAAATACAAACGCAATCTGATAAAGTGCTTGGTTCACAGAGCAAGAGCAATCTGCTCAGATGAATGTCTTGATGAGGAACTTAATAACATTAAACGGTTGATGAGTGAAAACGGTTATCCGGAAAAGTTTATTGATAAGAATATGAATCTAAAATCAAAGCCGCCCAAGGTACCAACAGTTCCTAAGAAGGCCTTATTCTTACAAATTCACTTCCTTCTGGACAACATCAGCGAAATACTGACACAGCGCCTTAGAAATGCGGTAAAAAGAGAATTCCCTGCTGCCGAATTACGCCGTGTTTTCAAAACTACTCCTCGTTTGCTTTCGGGAGTAGAAGATAAACTGACTAATTTCGCCTCTTCCATGTGTATCTACAAATTTAACTGCTCCTATGGAATGAGCCAGTTATGTAGGCCGTACAATTAGGCGTGTTTCTTGGCGGATTTCCGAACATCACCCTGCTTAGCGGTTAAGTAAAGGACAAACAGAATCTATTCGTAGCGCTGTTGTGTCTCATCTTGTGGATACAGGACACAAGATTGATGTCAACGAGTCGGCTTTCAAAGTCATTTACTGCATACCAACAAATCTTAACTTCGCCTTAAGAGTTCGACTACTAAATATTGCTGAAGCTGGCCGTTGGGATCCACATTAAGAAGCTTAATTTATGAGTCCAAAAGAAGTTAGTTCAGACATTATCCTTACCTTGGCCACCTAGGTTAGAATGATCCTTAATTTTTGTGGAATTTACCTAATTTTTGTTGATATTCTATTCGCTATTATATCTTTATTATTATTGTAATTTAAGCATCTTTAACGAACTGTAATTCCATTGATCTTACCTTACAAATCGATACTATTTAAAAAACACTAGTATTGATATTGACTACTATTCTAGAATATTCTGTGTGCATAAATATATATATATATATATATTTGTAGAGCCAGAAGAGGAATTTTTCGAAAAGGATATTCTTTGCTCAATTATTTTATGTTTTATAGATGTATGAATGAATATTTTTGCTTGATAATTATTACTATCTTAGTAAATACTAAGTTCTTCACTCTGAATATCGAAATTTCATTTCATTTTGATCAAGTAATTTGATTTTTTGTATTTATTGATTTTCTAACTAATTTCAGTAATGCTTTTTTCTTTTGATCTTTGGCCTCTTCCATTGTGTTTTTAACAAAACTCTTCACATGATTACCTAGCTACTTCAACAAATATGTGAATTATTTTTAAATTCTGAAGCATCCCTTGATTTGTAATATATGATATTTACATTATCCGTCATAAGTGATTCAGCAAAGAGAATTTTCAAGTTTTGATTTGCATGGATTTGATTGGTTACAGGTTTGAATTCTGGCTGACATCAGTTAGAGAACGACTGGATAACCAGCACGGAGTACTGGACAGCTGTTTCGTACACCGGGGAACATACATCGGGGTCGAACCCTAGTACCAGTATGAAACAGATAACTCAAATGCATACACATTGAATTGGTTAATTCAGGGGAATTGAAGTATGGTTGACAGTGAGAGCTAGTGCTTTCTTAGAGGTTTTGTTTTAAAAAAAAGACTTTTGGTTATCTTAAGTTTCTTGTCCAGTCATTATTTGCAGGAATATAAGCAAGTTTCCTAATCAAACTTGTTGTCTGTAGTGTAACTTACAGCTGGTTATTTTAACAGTAATCTCTCGTTCAATCTAGCTGAGCTGTAGCTCTCTTAATGTATAAATAAACTCAAAAAAATATATGAAATAAACTTCTTATTCTGTACAGCTGCTTGTACCATCGCAAATTTTTATGCATACTTATGTCACTTGGATTCTGTAATTTTTAATCCACTCAGTCTATTTCGACAGACTTCGGCATGTTCACTCGAGGTTGTGACCTTTCGCTACGGACCCGCTGAACCTTCTTTATTTTGTGAGCCGTATGCGTAATCATTTTTCACCACTTTAGTTATCCAGCTGGCAACACATTGTTTTACTAACTGTAACTACTCATCATTTTTAATTCTTTTCACACTATTCTCTGTTACTTTCATGTTTTCACCATGTTTCCTCGCACTTATTCTGCCCAAGCGTTTGTAGTAATCTTAGGCGAATTTTGAAATCTTACCCTCTCCTCCTATCTTTCTTTTCTCTTTTTTCTTTGTTCTTTCTAATACTTTGGTATATTTGTTATCTTTTGTGTCGATTGGTACTTACTGCTGAGGTGGAGGAGTGCAGTGTCGGTCTACGAAGCAACCTAGAGATAATGAGTCACTTCTCCTCTATCTCAGTCTGGGCAAAGGGTTGGTATCACCAGTCCCCCATGCATATTAAGTGTGTGACACGACGCCCCATTCATGTGCAGAATCTAAAAAAGATTAAAAAATTAACAAATAAAAATAAAAATTCAACGTATAAGAAAAACAACTTAAAACTCTGCAAAATCTCACTAAGACAGCCAGTGTCATATTTCTTATATTTTGCTGTACTCCACTAATCATGCACAAAGTGCCCCCATTTACCTTGAACTTTTTCCTTCCTTTCACACTTCTTTATTACTCTCTTCAGTCTTCCTTGTTCACTGAGTATTAATGTACAAACCTCTGTCTCTCAACCCACTGCTTTCGTGCATCGAAGGTTGACGGTACCTCGCCAACTTTCTAAGGGTGGGATATTTTGTAGTGCACTTTGAATGTTTGAACTTTTATTTTAACGCATTCATTTACCATGGCGCTGTGCCATCTTTGTTTTTCCTGCTTGTCCACCATGTCAATGTCAAGTGGATGTTCATCGGAGGCACTGACGACGGCAGAGCTATATTGCGAGTTGACAAAGTTAGCATTCACAGACCACTGAATTCCAGTCCAAGTGGCTGCATGATCAAAGAGCTTGACTTCTCAACCTAAAGCATCCCAAAACATAGACCGAAACAACTCCCCAGTGCTTTCTGGTTTCAAACGATCCCTCCGTCTGATGTTAATTCATGACGAGAATCTAACAATTCAAGCTGTCATTGAAAGTCTTACTGATTCTAAACCATTCGTACGTATTCACATCCAGCTATCTCTGATTCCATGACAATGACCAGAATACTACATTACTCAGATGTCTGTTTGGGTCCGAGTGAATAAAAACGCTACCACGAACACAAAGAAAATGGTTTACACTAACTACCTAAGATTATATTACTTGTGTATTTCTGAAGTGTACAATTTTGTAATTAAAGTAGTAATCTTGTTTATATTCTTATTAAATAGAGTTCCTCCTTAATTTAAGAGTAGAATTCGTTCACTGTATTGTAGAACATAATCCCATATTAGATAAGTTTATTCAATATAACACGCAGTGATAACTTATTATTATTATGAAAATGGTTTATTTACACGACTTGATAACTTGCTTTGTACAGATAGCCCTACTCCATGCTGTTATCTTTATTGTAATTTTCCATATTTCCACGATAGACACAACTGTGTCATCTCTATTGCGTGTATTTTCTGTTAACTTAAAGCAATAAGATTCCGTGATTAATCTGCCTCTCCGCTTTCTCCAGGTTATTTAACTTGGCTGGGTCAATCATTTTAGATTTAGTGAAAGTCATGTGATCTAATCTACTAGTTTGACCTATGCAGTTGACCTCGAAGTCATTGATTGATATTTAGTAAATTATATTATTGTGCCTATTTGGGTCTACCAGGCCATCAGGCCAACAAAGTTTGTTTATGTGTGAGCTGATTGATTTAAACGTTACCTTTAATCCACCTTTTCCAAAACCACTGACAATGTAGTTTAAAATAAATCCAAACTTAATTCTTTGGAAGATTTCCTGTCTAAACTAACCAGGATTACTGTTGTGGCGCGGGCTACTGATAACATTTATCAGTAGTATATAAAGAGACGTTCATCGGCATAAAAATATCAAATGGCGGAGAAACAGATTTGACGTCAAAGACAGCAAATGAGTCAGGGTTGTGGCTGAACATGGGAGACACGAAAATAAGACAAGGAAACACAATAAGGAGGGGAGAAGTAGCACAGCACGGAAGATCCATGCAAATGACGATTTGCAGATAAGCTATACATCATTTCGAATGGGAATCGAACCCGTGCCCTTGTGAGTGGTGTTGGTAAGCAGTCTACCACTAAACCGCTGAGAGCAACATCCTACTTTTTACACTTCCCCAGACCCCAGATATAAATAGTGTTGGAAAGAAAACTAACAAAGAGTTGTAGAAATTTCAAAAAATGATTTTTACAGACTGATACTTTTATTTTGTTATCGTTGTTACCATCGCTAAGCATCACATGGTTCTGGTTATACATAACACAAATATCATCCTTATATTATAGTTCATGATTCGATGATTTGGTAAAGTACAGTATCAGTGCTTAGTACTTTAGTAATACCCATAGCTAACAACTTTTACAATATTTTAATTTCCTTTATCGTAGAATACAAAACTTAATTGGTAGAATGATAATAAAACTAGTGATTCACATATACAAAGACCAGATGTCAATTATGGTACTAGTGATTTTCATCAGTACCATAATCGATTCATTATAATATACATTTGATGATATTAGATGGTTGGAGGCAATCGGCAAGAAACCTCCCACCTAGGTTTCGTGCTAGTTGACACTCGTCAGCAAGGTGGATCTGCAACCTTGAAGGAACTGATGTCCCTTCTGAGATTTGAACCCGCGTCACCCAGTGCTGCAGTCAGAGACGTTACCACTGAGCTATTCGGGCTCGCGACTGACATCCTGTAGGACTGTAGTGGATATTTTGATTTGGCACTAGTAACTAATGTGATGTGTCTAGCACTGGGTGACGTGGGTTCGAATCTCAGAAGGGACATGAGTTCCTTCAAGATTGCAGACGAGTGCCAACTAGCACGAAACCTAGGTCCAAGGCTTCCTGCCGATTGCCTCCAACTATCCAATATCATGAAATCAATGTGCACCGTGATGGCGAGCTACCTAGAATGGTGGCCACATTACAACCTGACTGATAGAATTCAGTCTGCACCAAAGAGAAGACTAGACACATCGCACTAGTTACTGGTCTCAAATCAAAAATATAAGTTACACTAGTTAATTACTCTCTAGGATCCCGAGTGGAAAGTAGGGCTTCAACAGCACAGCTCTACTTTGTCCTGTTCTCTGTGGTCCTCTCTAGCTGACCCCACAATTGCACACGGTCCATTATCTCCTCTTCGTATGATCTCCACCATGTCACCCTCGGACCAATACCCAACTCGTCATTTTCCACTCGAGCGATGGCTTGCGTTGCGCGCGATGTTATTCGACGGCCTTTCCAGTGTGTACCGTATGCATTTCCATTCCCTTCAGAATATTCGTTGAACAATAGGTTATTGGTTGGGACTTCTTCAGAGTTTCTTATTGCTAATTCTTTCTGGAAGTAACCTCTTTCAAACCCCTCCCGTTTACGAGAAATACATTCATCAACCTGAAACCAATCTGGAAATCTTCGTCACTCAGCATCAACAACAAAATTTGGATTTTCAATACAAACGTCAAGTCAGTCAGTTCTTCTATACGGATCAGAAACTTGGCGGGTCACAAAGAATATTTCCAACAGCCTGTTGCAGACCTTTATCAACAACTGTCTTTGTTCTATACTGAAGATCAGATGGCCGGAAAGAATCACAAACAAGAAACTATGGGGACAAACAAAACAGGTACCAATCGCCCAGCAAATATGCAGGAGAAAGTGGAGATGGATTGGACACTCGCTGAGGAGGCCACCGGGTGACATCGCCCGTCAGGCCAGTGCTCGAGTGGAACCCGAAAGGGAAGCGGCGAGTGGGACGTCCAAGGGTGACATGGAGGAGATCGTGTGAAGAGGAATTGAAACAGTATGGACTAACATGGATGCAGGTGAAAAGTATAGCAGAAGACGGAAGCAAGTGGAGGCATGCAGTTGAAGCCCTATGTTCCACTAGGAACCCAAGGGAACAATAATAATAATGCAACAATAATTCTTTCTGGCCCTTGGATTTTCATTATGGAGTCAGAGAAGGCAATTGTTGAAAAAAGTCTGAAGTAGCCTGCTGGAAATGCTTCTCGTGACGCGACAAGTTTCTGATTCATACAGAAATGGCTTAACATTGGTGTTGTAAACAGGAATTCAGTTCTTTATGCTGAGTGCGGAAAATTTTCAAATTGAAACAAAGCTCCCTAGGTAAGTGAAAGAAATGACCTCTTTTGGATTTATCCCGTTGATAGTTAGTGTAACTTGACGTATTTCAAAGGAAATATTATTACATGGAGATGTTGACATCAGTTCCTATTTATCTAAGACGCGAACTCGGCATAGGACCAGCAGAAAATTGGAGCTAAAGTTTGATACTGTCTTTGGATAATGAAGTGGATGATCTCTTCGAGTTCAGTCAGGAAGTTGTAACTCACAAAGGGATATTAACCCAACAAACTTGTTCTTCCCTTCACTATGTCACATCATAGATTGACTATATCATGAGTTTTTCACCCAATCCCAGAGCTACCAAAGAGTGAACAGTATAGATAACTCTGGGATGACATTCATAGCAGATGTCCTAGGCATCGAAGCTGGTATGTCAGGATGAAACCAATTATTGAAAGGCGATAACTGTCACTCCTAAATACACAGTGTAGGACCTCAGAGCTAATTACATGGTTACATTAAAAGAACTCATCGATTTACCGGGTATCCTGATTCCGGAAAGGCTGAATTTGATGAATTATTTCAGTGATATCGAGGTAATGTACACGCAGCGAGGTCAGACAGTCTTAACACTTGACTACGTTTATTCGAATAAAGCAAGCAGAATTATATAGTGCTATTATTGTTTATTTCGTTGGCTTCTCATCAGTTACTCCTACAGGCTAAATAAATTATGAGGTTTATGTACAGAGAAATTTCAACATACTTGCAAATTTTTCATGACCTAAGTTGACAGAAGGTTCCACGATTAGTGAACAATGGTCAGAAAATCGCGCTTATGTATAGTTTTTACACAGGCAGTTCAAGTTCAAACAAAAATAAGTGTATGCATACAATGGTAAAGGAGTTACGTGATAAAGACGAGAGATGCGTAAGATTCTGAGTGACTAATAAATTAGGTAACAATTTACTGAGTTCAACTCAAATCATAGAACCAATAGACAAGCAAAAATACAAATTATACAGGGGGTTGAGGTTAAAGATGAAGATTACGTAATCAAATGAGAGAATAAAAACATCCACTTCCCAGGGTAAGGGTAGACTACGTTTATTGCTAACGCATCACCTACAAGCTAAAAATGGAAGAATATTTAACTCTCATTAGGTTTTAGTAAGACTCAAGGTGACATTATTATTGTCCATCCATTGTGTTTGGCATGAAGCATAGGATGTCAGTGGCTAATTTCTATCTCACATAGTTCTCTGGAATCACTTCCAACTAGCTAGACAACTTTTTCATTACATTATCTCCATATCACCTTCAGACACATAGCCAAACTCATCTCTTCTCATTCAGGTTCTACTCAAGGGCCAGCCTAGTAGGATTATATCATCTGCGTGGTCCAAATAATCGAAAGCTTCTCCTGTTAACAAATCTATCCTTAGCACAAAGAATCACACCTCTCAGTATAACCGTAAGGAAATTTTAAAAAATGGAGATATCAGGTGTCCTCAACGGACACAATCCTGCATAGGCTGCTGTATGGCCGCACGACTGTTTTTTTGTTCTGTTTACCACAAGATATTGATTGTCACAGCTTCTCTTGGTCGATGGAGTAAAATGTCACCTACATTTCAGGAAATATGGCATGTGTACATGATGAACATAAGCATATCTGTGTTGCAAAACCTATCGAACGCTGAAGATTAGATCAACACACACAAACCCTTCTAGGTCTTAAACATGTATAATTTCTCAGGCTGATATTTTTAGGGCACGACATCACTTTCGCAAGACTACAGAACCTAGAATCTTAGACACTGTTAGGCGAATTGATCTCCACGTATCCATCAAAAGAAGTTTGTTTTATTTCCTATAAACTAGAGTGACTAATGATTTACAATCAGTTCCATAAAGTTGTCTCGGAATCCCAAACTCTGCTTAAACTATTCAATAACTCATCATCACTAATCTTAAAAAATCTGGAGTTCAGCTGTCTCGATTCATTTTAGATTAGTGACAGTAACCTTGTCTACGTCCTTCTCAGGCTAGCATCGGATGGTGGGTAACTGTACTACAGACTTAGTTAGGCTAGTTGAACTCCTGTTCAACATTACAGCCGTCTTTCCTGAGAGGTAACTGAAATTTCATCTCTTATGAAGATCAATTCACATACAATAGGTTTCCTAAAGCCCGTTTCCCCAGTGATGAGTATTAACCACTGCTGATACCCTTACAATTTGGCTTTCGTCTCCCGTAACTGCTAACGATCATTACGAAGATTTCTAGTCAGCTTATGTTTGAGCCACTTTCGCTCATCATCATTTTCTCAGTCCACCAGTATTAGTCTCTTTACCCCTATTAGTTCAGAAATCCACTACCTACAAGCTATCGACAGTCTGCACGACAGAATGAAGTATCAGGCTTCCTCAAAGTAAGTATTGATATCAAAATGGATGTGTCAGATTATCCTCTCTCATTATTACGACCTCTAAACCATTGATTCGTTTTCCTAGCATTCAAGTCATCCTACTCATAAATTTTATTCAATTATTGGTTTGTAGGGTTTTGATTGATTAGTTACATGATTTAATCATGAGCTGACATCGGTTAGATAACCATTGGAAAACCACCTGGGAGTACTGGACAGCTGTTTTGTTGTACTTTGGTCCGATGGCCCATGAATCCCAACTTCTGACAATTCACGACATAGCGTGACCAGTAGTCATTGTCTTCGGCGAGCATTTCTCCTTACACCCAACCTGCTGTACTCTAATGGTCACGACATTCCACTAGAACCTCAGGTAACTACCTACCTGAATACAGCCAGTCGCAAGTGAGCATCTCACTGATATTCAAGTATTGGTTTGTAGGGATTTGAAGTTGGAATTCATAGGCTATTGGATCGGGTCCCAGTGGCTTAATGTTCTTTTGAGCAGAAGGTCCTTGGTTCGAACCCTGGTGCTGGGTGTGCAATGATGAAGAGTCCCAAACTAGGACGAAATGGCTGTCCAGTACTCCCTGCAGGTTTCGAAATGGTTCTCTAACCGATGTCAGCTCATGCTTAAATCAAGTAACCAAAAAATTTTGTTAAACATTCACAACAAAAAGTTCACTTCTCCCAACATGAGTCGAAACCACATAATTGACTATTAACCACATTCCTTGTGTCAGTTAGTAATATAACTTAGTCCCCAAATTTCAAAAACAGTTGTGTTATATGGAACCAATATCAGAAAGTTGATGTCAGTTTATTTTAAATAATAATAGTAAGCCAGAATTCTGTATGTCAGTTTATATTACTATGATTCCTAAGCTTTCACTTGCTGTTTGATAAAGCCCATTTAAGCATGATACAATGGGAAGTTGAAGAACCTTACGATTTATTAAAGACAATACGGCTAAAAGTATCTTCCTCTAGTATATATCCTTCAGTCGATAATGAAGATTAAATGGCCAGAAAAAAACAACCAAGACACAATGAACTCTTCTGATAGTCGGTGAATCAATCAACCAAGAACCTATTGCCCAAAAAATATGCAGAATGAAAATAAAGATGGACTAGACAGTTGAGTAGAATCATGCTCCGGGCTGTCAAGCAGCACCCAAGAAGGGAAAGATGTCAGCTGATGATGAAATCCAGTAACCAATCAACCAAATCCCTACAAACCAATACTTGAATATCAATGAGATGCTCACTGGCAACTGGCCATATTCAGGTAGGTAGTTACCTGTAGTTCTAGTGGGAAGTCGTGACCAGTAGGGTGCAGCCGGTCGGGTGTGAGGACAAATAATCGCCAAAGACATTGGCTAGCGGTTGTGCTATATCGCGAATTGGCTCAGGTCGCAGTGGCTGCTGAGTGGTCTACGAGCTGGCTAGCCTTGTAACCAGAAGGTCCTGAGTTCGAACCCCGGTGGGTGCGTGCGTACTGATGAAGAGTCCCAAACTGGGACGAAACAGTTTTCCAGTACTCCCAGGTTTTCCAGTGGTCCTCTAACCAATGTCAGCTCATGATGAAATCCTGTAACCAAGGAAAAGATGAGTTGACCATGGGTAACATGGAAGAAATAATGTTGATCAAAAGAGACGACCGCTTATGGACAATCGTGGAGATGGCCTAGAAAGACTGCAGAGAACAGAGAGAAATACAAATATGCTGCAGAAGCTCTGTTTTCCCCTGGAAGCCAAAAGGAATTATAACACTTGTGTGTACATATATATTTGAATCATAACGTGTATACTAAAGTCAGTAAAGGATATGCTACACAAGACAGTGAGTGAGAGGAAACGTATTACATGATAGGCGATGAAGACTAAAGTGTAATTTAACATTATTTCATATAATCAGACAGACTCTTACTTGCAATTACTATGTCACTTCTGTATAATAAAGATAACTATGAAATGCAAATACTTATACAAATAATCTCTCAAATTAAACTAGAGCCAGACTTTTATATATGTCCAAACCAAGTTCACTTTTAACAGTTTGAAAAACCTTGGGTATTGGGTATATGATATTCATTATTATAAAGGTTTTTTGTATTTCCCAATGAATGAAAAACAAAACGATATAAGTGTTTTTACTCACGCTTCGCTATTTAATGCTAATAGCTTAATCAAAGTATTATTAAACCAGAATTGACGAAATCCACTCAGCTTATATTTAACAACTTAATCATTGTTCCTCAGCATGGGGCCATTTTTCCATTGTCAAATTGGTCTAGATTGTTGGATTTGATAAGTGTAGAAGATTATACAAAAGCAGCGTGTGTTTGCTTAATGAAATCACTTATCACGTTTGTGTTGATTTTTTCACTTCATGGGGGAGGGAGTGTTGTGACCAAGTCAGATTCTGTTCTGGTCCATCATTCCTATTTAGACAATTCGGATTCCATTTGATATGAACTGCTTCCGATCATATTAGACGTTCTTTGTGATTTCTGAAATTTTTTCTGGATTATTTTAATATTGTCAAAAACATTGATATAAGAATAGAACTTGTGCACTGTGGAACAGTATAATTCCACAATGGAATAGTCAAAATCAATTTTGTGGCCTGATTCTATAGCATGTAGACCTATGGCTGATGATTTTTCAAGCTTTCTAGTTCAACTGGATTTCTCGGTTGTCGAACAGATGCTCTACGGTGTTCATTTCTTCTGATTTTGATTTCTCGAGATGCTTGTCCGATGCATATCGCATCACATTCCAAATATTTTATTTTAAAGATACAATTAGATAGAGAATCTTTAGGGATTCGGTCTTTTATATGGACAAGGCTGTTTTGCAGTGTGTCTGATGTTTTGAAGAAAACTTTGATGTCAAGCTTATTGAACACTCTCCTGATCTCGTCTGACGTCTCTGCTCCATATGGAATGACAACTGCTAAGGTCCATGTTTCAGGAGTACGTCTTCAACCACATTTAATGTCAGTGCTGATTTTGTTGATGAAGTTATTTGGGTAGTTGTTTTGCTTGAGAGTTTCAGTAATGTTTGATATTTTTTCTTCTTCTTCTTTCTCATCCGTTATCAGAGTGTGCTCGTCTAAGAAGACTTGAAACGACTGATACCTTTGCGCTGATGGGGTGTGATGATCCGAAGTCTAAATATTTGTTGGAGTACGTTTTCTTCCTGAATATAGATATACTAAAATGTCCGTTTTCCCTCGTCTTAACTAGGCAGTCCAGAAATGCTAGTTCACCGACGTCTGATTCTGCTTCCGAAGTAAACTGGATTCTGGGAGATGGACTGTTTATTTTGTCCAAGGATGAACTGTGTAGATCTTGCTTTAGCACTACAAAAGTATCATCTACATATCTTAACCATATTTTAGGAGTGAGTATGCTTGAAAAAATGTTATTTTCGAATCTATTCGTGAAAAGGTCAGCGACTATTGCGGAAACTGGTGCACCTATAGCAGCACCACCTATCTGTCTACATAAATCTCACTTAAATGTACAATAATTACTTTCTTGACAGAATTTTAAGCTCTTAATTATTTCACTGGTGTCCAGTGGACATCTTTGTGAAAGCGTTGTATCTGATTCTAGTAGACTGGAGATGATATCAAGACATTCGGTAATAGGGATACTAGTATAAAATGAGTTAATATCATAGCTTGCCATAATGTCTTCTTTATCAATTTCTCGGTGTTCTATTTAGGATTTGAAATCATATGAATCTTTTACAATATTTTAGTTTTAGTATCGCAAATAAGTATTTTGAGCGGTTGTACGTCGGTGAAATCTACTACTAGTCTTAATGGAACTGTGAGTTTATGTATCTTTTGTTGACCGTAGAATCTTGAAGGTACGTAAGATTTTGGTTTTAGTTCAAACCAGAGAGAATTTCCAATTTCGGGTTTCATTTTGTTGAATTCGGCAGATTTCTTCTTTTCTTCAATGAGTAAGTATGGTCCTTCAGATAGGTGTTCAATCGCCTTCTTTTCATAATCCGTCCTGTTCATTATCACAGTGTCGTTTCCCTTGTCGGCTTTTGGTTATAACGATGCTTTTGTCTTTCTTCAAATTTTTTAGAGCTTCATATTCACGTTTGGTGAGACTAGATTGTATGTTTCGTTATGTCATTAATATATGCGATATGCTTTTAGGCACAGATGGTGATTCTTCATTGGTGAACTATTGTAGAGCAGGTTGGATCATATGTGCTATTTCCTGGACCGATAATGGCTTTCTAGTGATATTGAAATTCAGACCTTTCTGTAGTAAGGCGATTTCATTTTCGGTTAGTATCTTGTCTGACATGTTATGTATGTATGGCTCTAATATTCTTCATAACATTTGCTGAGATTTTCTTTGGTTAGGTTTTGGTTACGATGTGAACAAACAGACTTAAAGCCACATTCAACAACAACAAGAACAACCAAATACAGTTGTAAAAAGATCTATGGGTGTGGCAGACATATTTTCAAGGGTGGAAATGACTCACTAAATTAACTTAAGGAGTTGAATAGCTATTAGACTAGGACAATACACTTATTTATTTATTTTTCATTTACAATTCACGTAAAAACAAGTATATCAACTCATTACTTGATTCATATTTCGTTAAGACTATTTGAATCAAGAAATACATTCTCGTAAACTGTATGTGAGGTTACTCACTGAAATTTACTTCTGCATGCAAAGTAATCCACAATGGGAAACTTACGGAATCCTTCGAAGTGAGGACAGGAGTAAGACATGGCTGCCTACTATAGCCAATGCTTTTCCTGATTGCAGTAGACTGGATAATGCGACAAACGGCGGACAATTAGGAAACAGGCATACAATGGACTCACACAAAAAACTTGGAGGATCTGGACTTCGCCGATGACTTATATGTGTCTGATTTCCCACAAACTGGAAGATATGCAAGCGAAAAGCAACAAGTTGGCAGAAGAAGCATCCAGAGAAGATAGGACTTCAGGTGAATACAGAGAAAACAGAGGTGATGAAGATTCCTGGGTAACACCACAAACAGCAACAACAACAACAACAGACAACGATCAGCATAAATAGGAGGAACCTGAAAGAAACAACCCCCTTTACCTACCGACCTGAGAAGAATCGTTTCAACTACAGGCGGAACTGACGAGGATATCAAAGCAAGACAAACTTTCATTACTCTCAAGTCTGTGTGGAGGTCAACAACACTCAGCATCAAAAATAAGATCCGGATTTTCAACTCCAATGTGAAGTCAGTGCTACTCACTATACGGATCAGAGACTTGCACTGCGCGTCATAAAGAGCATCTCAAACAAACTACAGACCTTCATTGACAGTTGTCTTCGCTCAATACTTAGCTCAAGATCAGATGGCCGGCCAGAAAAGATGAGCAACAGAGATCTCTGGCAATGAGCGAACCAACACAGCAGGAACCGATTGTGAAAGAAATAGGCAGGAAGAAATGGAGATGGATTGGCCATACTCTGAGGAAACCATCAAGTGACATCACTAGACAAACCATTGCTCGAGTGGAACCCGAAAGGGAAGTGGCGAGTTAGTCGTCAGTGCAAGGGTGACTTGGAGGAGGTTATGTGAAGAGGAGATGAAAACATGTGGGCAGACTTGGAGCGAGGTGAAGATTCTAGCAGAGAACCGAACGCAATGGAGACGCACGGCTGAAGCCCTATGTTCCTCTAGGAATTAAAAGAAACAATAATAATAAGACAACGAAGGATGGTTACAAATGGACTCGATACTTGATTGCAGACTAATTGATAATCTGAACTTTATCAATATTTATAAGAGGCTATGTGACACAGATGGAAACACGAGCAGTGGTGCACATGCATTTATACTTAACTTCCAAATTAACTAAAATCCCACATTCCTTTTTTAACGATATTAGGTGGTTGGAAGTGATCGACAAGAAACCGTGGAACTGGTATTCCGATAATAAGTGTATCTGAAACCTCGAAAGGGATGATGTCTACTCCACCCCGGACCTAGAGAGATCCGAACCTGTGTAAACTGTTGCTTCAATCAGAAATGTTTAGCAGTAGCGATTTATTCCACCCGCCTAATATCAACACAAATTCATTCAGCTTGGCGATGTGTAGATACAATTTATGGTAACTCAAGGCATTACAGAGCAATGTTAAGTATCCAGTTGGTAACATCAGTCTGCCTTGGCCTCCTCCAACGGAGTAGTGTGGAAACTACTTAAAAACAAAGATTCGCACTTTGCAATGAGACTCTATTCTTTTAGACATCATTCCTATTACGAATATGTATCTCAATAACACAATAGCATTACTGTTAGCCTGGAGAGACGACAACATAATTTTTCAAGAAGCCCTATATCCAGGTGTCTTACATGTAGCCGTATTAATCAGCAATCTGCATGTGCCATCCTTTGTCACTTAGCGCTGACGTCAGAGGCTTTATATCGCTAAGCTTTTCAATCACACAACTGACCTCTTGCCGGACTATCTAGTCAACGTCAAGTGTGTTGGTTGACACCTACCAGATTAACAATCTTGTCATTCACAGCTAAATGGAAGGATCATTTCGCGCAGTGTAATTTAATTCTTTCTTTTTCTGCATTCCTTGAGTTCCAAGTGGAACAAAAAGCTTCAATAATCCTTAGTGTTTCAGTTTCTGCTAGACTCATGCCTAACTTTTCTTTCTTTTCCAGAATAACTATCGGTTATTAGAGTAAGTGAGGTTGGGAAGTGCATCAGTCAGGAAACGAACCCGGACAATGCTAACACATGGCTGGCGAATATTCTGCCATTGAACCACAAATGTTATTTATAGTATCTCGATATTAGCATTCACTTCGGTCGGTCGGTTTTCGACATAGAACTCTGCACATATGTGCGGCAGTTCAAGTCGCCACACTCCCTTCTTGCAGCACACAAAGCAAGAGAAGAAAGTAGGAGAAATGCATAATATAGACAGTAAACAGAGGTGTGAGACAAAGGAATAGTAATAACGAAGAACAAAACAGTTTCATTGGAAATCATGAGTCACAAGGACTGGATACATCTGCACCAGCCATTGAGGACGATTTTGAGCCATGTCACCAATTCTTTCCAACTATTGGTTTTTACCGTCCGAGGACCCTAACCAGGAGGTCTACACCTTCCTACGTGGCTTAGACTAACTGTTGTAGATTTCATTGTCTGGTGCCATGTTTTGGTTTGACCACCGCTAGCTCTTTTCTAGCCTGACCGTATGTCAGCTAACATTGCCCGTTGGTCGAGGAAGGCGATGACTAGGCATACGTAGCACATGTCCTAACCATCTCAGTCGAAGTAATTTCACAGTCTCGTCGATTGATTTCCCCGCCTTACCTAGCACTCGACGGCTAACCTCAATGTTGCTCACCTTATTATACCACTTCACACGGGAGATAGAACGCAGACACCTATGATCAAAGACAGCTAATCTTTTCATGTCTTCCACTCTCAATGGCTAGGTCTCACAGCCATAAAGGAGGACTGAGTGGACTGTTGAGCAGTACACACGCCCTTTGATCGATAGTCGGATATCGCGACTGCGCCAGAGACGGCGTAAACCGGCATATGCGAAGCTAGCCTTCTGTATTCGTGCTGAGATTTCGTCAGAGATCAACCCGTTGGGGCTGATGGTACTTCCCAAATAAGTGAAGTGGTCAACGTGCTCTACCACTTCACTTCCTATTTCTAATCTAGGGGTCGGTGTATTCCAATCCTGCAGCATCATCTTACATTTTACAGGGGCGAATCGCATGCCAAACAATACGAAGATTGCAGCTCAAGGTGTTCAGCAGACTCTGCATTTTTTGTTAGCTAGCATTCATTTGTGATAAGCAGTAGTTGTGTATTCAGATTTCCTTTATGTGCTGTGTGTTACCTGTCAGCAAGGTATTCGTTTAATTCAACGAATTGATGTATAATCTATGCAACGACAACAACCAAAAAGAAGAACAAATAAAAACAGAACTCAAAACGTCCAAGAATAACTTTCACTATATATATGTATATGAAACAAATTTAAAAATGTACAAAAAATGGTGTATTTAGTAGGAAGAGGGAGGAGGAGAGTCCATGAATGAGTTATGAAATCATCTCAAAGACACACGCACGCACGCGCTCAAATAACACACATGTGGACACAGTCAAATGATCCCCCCCCGCCCAATTATTTTAAAGGACTACACACATACACACACACATTCTTTCTACTGCATATAATGCAAAGAATATGAAAGGCGACAAATTGAGGAAAGAAGCATACAGGTGGAAAATGCCCTGTGCAACAAAAAAAGAGAACGGAGTGTAGTACAGGGGAGTTATTCTCGTGAAAAATAATTAGAGGTACACACGCGCATACATAAATAATAAGCATAGAAGTACATCCACCAACCCACCCACACATATAGATTATAAAAATGAGAGTAAAGTAAGTGAAGTAACACAACAGCAGAAGAAAAAATTGGTAAACAAAACCACAATAGAAATATAATGTTTCCTTTTCTTGTCTCATTTACTACCATTACTATTATATCATTACGTATACAAATATTTACTATTGAAATAAAGAAAGAGTAAAGGAAGCAAACATGGAGCAAAGTTACATTATAGGCACACACACAAACGAACAAACAAGCACGCATTGTAAAGAGACAAGAAAAACACTTACACACCACACCTCAAATAAGAATAAACAACAATAACAGCATCATCATCATCATCAAGAAAAGAGGTGGCAAAATTAATGAAATACAAAAAAAAAACAGAAAAACAATTAATAAGATGAAAAGAAAGCCCCCCAGTGAAAACGATGGCGACGGAGACGACAGTACAGTGTTATCTCGAAAAACACTTCAAAGTAGGTTTGTGTATGCGATAGAAGTCGTCATGCAGCAGCATGACACTAATAATGAATGAGGTGAAAATGAGTAGAGAATTGTGCGTCTTTGTATATATTTATATAAATATATTATACACTACTATTACTATGATGATTAGCTGTAGTCATCCATGTTAGCTGAATAGAAATATGCTGAAAGAATGTATGATAACGATGATGATGATGATAATATTGATTACCAACTGAGTACCAACCGAATATGCATATATATATATACCATAGACTGTGCAAGAAACAGTTCTTAATTCCAATGCAGTAATAGTAACAATAATAAAGATAATAATAATAGTATGGACGAGCAGGGAAACAATCACAATAACACACATATAAAGTGAGTAGTAAAACTACAAAATACACAAAGGCCAATATATAAAGTGACGAATACAATAAATTGGTAATTGCAAAGAGAGAAAATAAACGCAAAAAAGAGAAATAACAAAGAGTAACAATAATAACAACGACAACAACAATTTCTTAAATCATGACCATCTACCTTTGTCTGTCTATTTTATGTACTGCACAATCACAGTATGTTGTAAGCACACGAATAAATAAACATTGATTAGTCCAACAAACACCTTCAACACTTTGTATATATAGTAATAACAATAATAATAGTAATTAAGCTGTAAGAATCCGTTTAGATAATATATGTTTATATATGTATCTGTGTACATATAATACATACGATGGGAATGGAATGTGCAAACATTTCTGCGTCCATATTAACATTGTATAGCTATATGTATCGATACTGTATCATCATTACTAGTGTATTACTGTCATTATTATTATTTTTCTTATTTAAAGAAGACGAAGAATGCGATAGAGAATTAAGCTCGTGTATCCTTGTGATAGAGTTCGTCAATTTCACGTTGGAAACGTGTTTGTAGATTGAAACGTTTCAATTTCAATGCATCCGTAACTAAACCAGTATCTGGTGTCCAAGCGATTGTATCTAGGCCAACTTTTTGTGGTATTTCAAATGTACATAAACGTTTCTCTCTGGCAACACGATGTAGATCTTTCAATACAGCAGATATGATCTATAGGGGCGAGGGGGGAAAACGAAAAGAAGCAAAAAAACAGAAGGTGAAAAATGCAATTTACTTGGTGTATGCAAAATTAAAATTAAATCGATTTTTTAAAAAGAAAAAACCCTGAATTTTTAAGTGTTAGCTTGTCAGTATCTTATTGTGGTGACAAGTTTGAACATGGATTGACATAGGTTAGAGAACCAAGGAGTATTGTTTCGTTTTACTTTGGACACTTCACTAGTACGCACCAATAACCCCCCACACCGGGGATCGAAGCTACAGTATTCAGGTTTAGATGAGAAAGAGCTCGTTGACCATATAACCACCCCTGGGATGGAATCCAACGATCGATGAATATTAATGCCTATCAATTTGTAATTAGGGACGCCATCGACAACCAATATTCATATTTGAGCCATGTCACCTATTGTCTCCAGCCACTGATTCTTAGAGTCCCGAGGGCCCAACCCGGAAGTCTGCATCTCCCTACCTGACTCAGTTTAACTGTCAAGGGTTTCATGGATTGATGCCATGTTTTTGTTTGGCCACCACTTACTCTTTTCCAACCTGCACCTATATCAGCTAGTAATACCCGTCCGTCGGGGGAGGCGATGGTTAGGCATGTGCAGCACGTGACCTAGCCATCTCAGTCTATGTAACTTTATAGCCTCTTCGATTGATTTTCCCTCTTTGCCCAACACTCCACGCCTAACGACAACATTACTTACCTTATTATGCCACCTAACGTGAGAAAGAGATCGTAGACATCTATGATCAAAAACAGTCAACCTTTTCATGTCTTCAACTCGTATTGGCCATGTTTCAGAGCCATAGAGAAGGACGGAACGAACTGCTGAGCAGTACACACGTCCCTTGGTTGATAGCCGGATGTCATGCCTACACCAGAGATGGTGTAAGTTAGCGAAAGCAGCCCCAGCTTTCTGGATCCGTGCTGTGATTTCGTCACCAATCAATCCGTTGGTGCTGATACAACTTCCCAAATAGGTGAAGTGGTCAACTAAGCTAGGAGTTGACGTAGTCCAGTCCTGTAGCAGCAACCTTGGCAACTAATAATGAAGAGATTGATGTTCGGAATATGCCATACAATAGTCAAATGGTGCTAAATATGATTGATGATGACACCAACTATAATAAAAATCAATATTATCGAACTTCTAATGATAATGATTACTGGCTTTATTCAATAAACAGGACCACATAAATCTTCTTATCCTTATATATGTATATAAAGATTTTTGGCAGTACCATAAGCATACATTAATTTATTAGGCTTACACAATGATGATGTGGGTGTATTTTCTCTTACCCAAAAACCAGACAGATAAATCGGCTAACCAATAAAATAAATCGAAGTGAGACAAACAAACAAAATAAAACAACCTTGAAAAGGACGTTTATATCACACCACCATATGGTATGATTCTGAAATTTACGTTTAAAGAACAAAGGGAGAAAGGAGATGATGATTTATACCCGCATTTAAAATATTAGTCAGCCAGTGATATAAGGTCAACTGTGATAATAAAAGTTCATCACAAAGACGATACACATAATTACAACCTAAAATAAAAGTGGGATATGATCAGGGAGGGGGAGAAAGACAGCTTAGTAAAGAGGAGACAAGGAAAACTAACTAACCTGAGGATGTTTACACAGAGTAACACGCTCAACATGTTCAATTGCAATTGGATCTTTTAACGATTGTTCTGGAAGTGTTGCCCTTGCTTCTTCAAGTAAATGAATTAGATTCAATGATTGTGCTAATTCAAGCAGGGCTTTCAACTTCGGCGATACAAAACAGATAGGATAATTCTGTGATGGATCAACATATACACAGATTTGTTCTACATAAATTGATTGACTAAGTGCCAATTCAACTTTACTCAGTGAAACATATTCACCAGCTTGTAATTTGACTAAATCTTTTTTACGATCGATAATTGATAGACTTCCATCTGTATGCATCAATCCAATATCGCCTAGCATAATAGACAAACAAAATTTTTGAAAAAAAACAACAACAACACAATGAATACAAAGATGTGTAAAGGCTTTATTTATTAGCAAAACAAAACTATACTCACTTTTGCAACTTTTGTAAACATACATCGAAAGTTAAATTATTTTGTTATGACATATTGATTGTAAGAGTATTAATTTTCTGGAAAATACTTTAAATGGTAATAACACGAAAAGTAATAAGCTTTATAAGAGTATTTATGTGTCTCTAGGTGTAACGCATTTATTGGACTGAGTGAAGCTCCTATCGAAATAGGTTATCACTCTCGACTAGACGGAAAGTTTTTTTTGCTTCTTCCAAATTGTCAATCTGACTTGTGGCTTTTTTTCTTTACCAGTTCGCTTAAAGTACCTAGTCAAAAATCGAGTAGTTTGAACAGATTCGACTCTCTGAGCTGAGTCAAACCTGTCTACGCAGTTGATGAACACAGTAGTAGAGAAGTAAGATAAGGAAATTGATGTGAGAAAGGAAGAGTGATGCTCAGGAAGGCTTCGTGTGCTTTTGGAAGTGTGTGGGCGGTTGTTACTTCCTGGCTGCCCACACCGTGGAAGTTGGTTGAGCCTTCGGGTACCTGAAATAGAAAAAAAGTTAGTGCTGCGTGACCGCAGAGCCCCGGGGACAACTGCTTGAGGCCGGTCACTCGCGGTCTGCTTTTGTTTGTCCTTTCTTATTTGGTGTGTCTCAGTAGCGTATTTATCACTTCTGCCCTGTGACACGACAGCAGAAAGCGCGGTCGTTGTTAATCCGGGCCCCGACCGATCCGGCATGATATTTTGTGATTTTGTTTGAGTCATAGCGTTGGATTGGGTTACTGCTTTTTGTCTAACCACTATCCAAACAACCTTTCTGGCATGGTAGGACCTACAGGAACATAAGTTCCAGCCAGTATAGCTCGTTGGGTCATTGCGGTGTTCAAGCCCGACCACCACGTCTAGGTAACAGCTATCAGTCGGGCAATGAACAACTCGTTTTGGGGCTGTGTTCACCACAGCCCCCCAAAACGAGTGAAACAGCTGCCCAGTGTTTATATTACCCAGATCTGACTAGCCAGCACTACTGATTGATATGACTAGTAGCAACACAACTATTCATCATCTCAATCCATCAGTAGTATAATAAAGTTTGATTGTCAAACGGAATAAAATTAGATTTGCATACGGTAGGTTACCAGAGGAAAAAATATCTATTTCTCTCTATCATTTAAGCAACTGAATAGTCTACTTTCTTCAAACTCTAGCGGTCAATGAGGAAACAGGCATAAAATGGACTCACACAAAAAACTTGGAGGATCTAGACTTCGCCGATGACTTATATATGCCTGATTTCCCACAAACTGGAAGATATGCAAGCGAAAAGCAACAAGTTGGCAGAAGAAGCATCAGAGATAGTAGCACTTCAGGTGAACACAGAGAGAACGGAGGTGATGAAGATTCCTGGGCAACACCACCAACAGCAACAACAGACAACAATCAGCATAAATGGGAGGAACCTGAAAGAAACAACCTCTTTTACCTACCCACCTACCTGGGAAGCATCGTTTCAACTACAGGCCAACGGAACTGATCAGGATATCAAAGCAAGAATCGGAAAAGCAAGACAAGCTTTCACTACTCTCAAGTCTCTGTGGAGGTCAACACCACTCAGAATCAAAAATAACATCCGGATTTTCAACTCCAATGTGAAGTCAGTGCCAATTACTATACGGATCAGAGACTTGCACTGCGCGTCATAAAGAGCATCTCAAACAAACTACAGACCTTCATTAACAGTTGTCTTCGCTCAATACTACTCAAGATCAGATGGCCAGAAAAGATCAACGATAGGGACCAGTAGGAGCGAACCAACTCAGCAGGAACCGATTGTGAAACAAATAGGCAGGAAGAAATGGAGATGGATTGGCTGGCCATACTCTGAGGAAACAATCCATCAAGTGACATCACTAGACAAGCCATTGCTCGAGTGGAACCCAACAGAATGGGAAGCGGCGAGTTGGTCGTCAGTGCGAGGGTGGGTGACTTGGAGGAGGTCATGTGAAGAGGAGATGAAAACGTGTGGACAGATTTGGAGCCAGATGAAGACTGTAGCAGAGAACCGAACGCAATGGAGACGCACGGCTGAAGCCCTATGTTCTTCTAGGAATTAAAGGAAACAATAATAATAGAATAATTCAAACTCTAATCAGTCACATCGAATTAATCTGAAGATCTGATATAATAACAGTCATTATTATTTTTTTTGCAAATTTCAAAAATAATAAATTAGCACTATTTTAGTATACTGAAGGGAAAGGTAATTTGCACGTTATGGTTAATCATTAAGCTTCAACGTACTTTGTACTGAGGTGCATCATCAATTCAAGTTACTACACTCCAGTATGCCACACTGGCGCGTCATGAAAAGCATCTCCAACAGGTTGTAGATTTTTATCGACATCTGCCTTCTCTGGCCCCATATGGAAGATCAAAGGGCCAGAAAGAATTATGAACAAAAAACACTGTGGAAACGAACCATTCATGAACCTATTGCTCAACAAATATGTCGAAGGAAATAGATGTGAGTTAGACACATATGTGCGGCAGTTCAAGTCGCCACACTCCCTTCTTGCAGCACACAAAGCAAGAGAAGAAAGTAGGAGAAATGCATAATAATACAGACAGTAAACAGAGGTGTGAGACAAAGGAATAGTAATAACGAAGAACAAAACAGTTTAATTGGAAATCATAAGTCACAAGGAGTGGATGCATCTGCGCCAGTCAGCCATTGAGAACGATTTTGAGCCATGTCACCAATTGTTTCCAACCATTGGTTTTTACCGTCCCGAGGACCCCAACCAGACAGCAGTTTACACCTTCCCACGTGGCTTAGACTAACTGTTGTGGATTTCATTGACTGGTGCCATGTTTTCGTTTGACCGCCGCCAGCTCATTTCCAGCCTGGCCCTATATCAGCTAACATTGCCCATAGAGGAAGGCGATGACTAGGAATACGTAACACATGTCCCAACCATCTCAGTCGATGTAATTTCACAGTCTCGTCGACTGATTTCCCCGCCTTACCTAGCACTCGACCGATGCCTTACCTCAATATTGCTCACCTTATTATACCACTTCACGCGGGAGATAGAACGCAGACACCTATGATCAAAGACAGCTAATCTTTTCATGTCTTCCGCTCTCAATAGCCAGTTCTCACTCGCAGCAATAAAGGAGGACGGAGCGGACTGTTGAGCAGTACACACGTCCTTTGACCGATAGTCGGATATCGCCTCTACGCCAGAGACGGCGTAAACTGGCATATGCGAAACTAGCCCTCTGTATTCGTGCTGAGATTTCGTCGGAGATCAACCCGTTGGCACTGGCTGATGGTACTTCCCAAGTAAGTGAAGCGGTCACCGTGCTCTACCACTTCACTTCCTATTTCTAATCTCGGGGTCGGTGTATTCCAATCCTGCAGCATCATCTTACATTTTACAGGGGTGAATCGCATGCCAAACATACGAAGATTGTTGCTCAAGGTGTTCAGTAGACTCTGCATTTTGTCAGCGTCCTCGCCTAGAAGGACTATATCGTTCGTATATTCTAAGTCGACGAGATTATTCCCTGGTAGCAAGTCAATCCCTGAGTCACTGAAGTGTGTTAAGTTAAGTCCATTAGTACGTCTATGATGCAGTTGAATAGGAATGGGGATAATGGGCATCCTTGACGGACGCCACTAGTCGTCACCACTTCAGATGACAACTCGCCATAAGCCCTTACCTGGCTGCATGAGAAAGAGTAGAGTGCCTTAATCAGTGCTATGTATTTTCTCATGATTCCCTTTAGAGCCAAGCATCTCCAGAGAACCTCCCGGTCGACAGAATCGAAAGCCGCCTTTAGGTCAAGAAATATAATGATTGTCGGACGCCGGTAGGAATGCCTATGTTCTAGAATCTGTCGAAGGGTGAAGATATGATCAATACGCTCTCTTCCTGGCCTAAAACCTGCCTGGTTTTCTCGTGTTTGTGCCTCCCGAGCACCACTTAGTCTACGCAATATTATTGAGCCTAGGATTTTAGATACTATATTAGTCAAGCTAATCCCTCTGTGATTATCACAAGAAGACTTGTTTCCCTTCTTGTATGTCGGGATGATCGGTGACTTACACCAACCCGATGGGACTTCCTGTGATTCCCAGACGGTGCCTAGAACCTCAGTTAACGCAGACAGTAAACTGTCTCCACCGTACTTAAATACCTCTGAGAAAACCACAGAATTACATCGGGCGTTAGACGCTCGAGTGGGGCGTCCCGAGAGTGACATGGTAGCCGTACGAGGAGATAAGAGATTATGGGCGATCGCGGGACCAAATAAAAAGGGCCGCGAAAAATAGGAAAAAGTGGAGGAGTACTGGTGAAGCCATATTTTCCACTAGAAACACCCAAAGAGACATTAATAATAATAAATATAGCACACAGGTCGACAGAAAATCAGAACTATAATGACCGGAAACGTACGAGAGAAGGAATGATTGCACGGAGAGATAAAAAAGAATCCATCTGTGCCACTAGAAATGATTTTGAGCTATTTAGACATTGGATCTTAGCACCTCGATAACCCCAGCCTAGCAATCTACACCTACCAGAGTAACTCAAATCAACATTCGAATACTTGATGAATTAACGTCAGGTTCTGGCATAATCGTATATGTCAGTTAACATTACTCGATGAGGAACACAATGACTTGGCATGCGTAAAACGAACAGGAGCCACCCACCCCGATCAATGCAGCTTCACAACCTTACCGATTGATTTGACCTCTTATCCAACAGCCTATGCATAACCGCACTATATTACACTGTTTAATAGGGGAAATAAAAATGCAAATATCTGTGCTCGTTTCAGATTATCTTAGGGATATATTCACAAGACGTGTATCTTCAAGATAATCATCTCCAACTTGGCAGTAGGAAAAGCGTGAATACAAAACAGACCATATTCTCTTCACTTTTACGCAAATACATGAAAGTGTTTTTCTTATGAGCATTTTTTTTTGTCTTTACATATCCTCCCATGAATATATTTCAGACTAATCTCTAAAATGCTGAAAACACTAAGCCAGTGCACCTAACGAAATGTAGATTATTTTGTAAGGAGTTACGCGTCTCAAGGCGTAATGAAGCACAGTTGCAGTCTGCGTCCAATTGTAGTGAAAATATAACAAACAGTTCACACTTTAATTTTGATCAAGAAGCAATGTCAGTTAGAGAGCCGTCATTGAAATCAGGGAATTTTTCGACAGCTGTTTCGCCCTTGTTTTAGGGTCGCTTCAGCAGTACAAATCCATAAACTCGCCAAGAATCTTCAGGTTTTCCATGGAGAACTCGTATACCATTCAACCACTGGGACAGAAGCTAACAACACAACATTCTCTTCATGCACGTAAAACGTGAAGAAAGGAGCATCAGCATAGGGGGATTGAGGTGATACACTCTTTTTTCATTGCTTTGAATTCTGCCTGGAACACAGGGTGGGTTTCAAATTTTTGAAGTTGAAATGGCAATAGCTTCAATTTACACCTAATTCTTCCTCTCTTCCTGGCTAGGTGGCGTTTGGGAAGAGTACGTCACCTGTGAATCGAACCACTGATACATGACGATATGCAGTAATAATTTATTTTCAAAGGTATACAAGACAGTGGGTATTAAATAATTCCATACCAAGGGGATACGAAGTAAAACAGGCTTATTTTGACCATACGGACTAACCACTTCTTTTGGTTATAGTTTTTAACTTATTGACGGATGCTATAAGGAGACACACAAAGGGACACGTTAGAAATTTAGTGTAAATTCAGTGTAACTGTCGCAGTTTTATATCAAGTGGTTAGGGCAATTTAAATTAGTCATCATTGCGACACTCGAGACTAATAGGACAATTAAAAAGCGGTACATCAGCGGAAAAACACAAGGTGTAAACGAATGGATCAACTATCCGATGTCACGGATACCGTGACGTTTGCATATTTCAGCACTGGTCTCTGTCTGTCTCTCTCTCTCCCTGAGGGGAATGAATTCATTGTAAGTCGTCTACATAGCAGTTGAAAAATGCAACGCATGCATGTAACACATGGGTGAGAGTAAAACATTGATAAGACAATGTAGCATTCCAGCATATCAACCATAAGAAATTGATAAACTGAGATCTCAGAAACATGATATTTATGTCGACGACATGACATGTCTATTATATAGATGCATACACACACACATGTGTCAAGAGTGTTAGACACACACACGGTGTCTACCAAACGAAAAGTTTTAAATATTATCGATTAATTAAGTCAATGAAATAGACCTAGATTATGAACAAGACCTACCTACCTGCCTACCTACCAACAGACATTCACGCACACAAACACAGACACACAACACACATATATTTGTATGCACATGGTTTAATTGACCAAAACCAAGAATGAATTGTAGACAAAACGAATTAAGAAGTAAACTTTTCGATAAAAACAATTTTCAATTGATAGATCTTTCTGATTGATTCTTCGACAAAGATGACTCATTGTGTATATGTATGCAAGTATGCGTTTGTACATACATATATAGAGGTCTACCATTGACGGTAAAACGTTCAGTTTATACATTTTAACAAACGATTAAAGTTGATAATGATTGTGATAGGAATATATAAAATCAAAACATGATGAAATCATAAATACAATGACAGAAATGTTTATTTCTTGAGATTACACACATTAAAGCCACAGTTTAGTAATAAATGTGGTGCACTAGTGACTGACTAACAGTGGAATCCAGGATATAGATTTCGTCCTGTTTCGGACGCCTCATCCGGATGTGCCTGAAACCTTGGGTAAGTGATATTGTCCCCACTAAGATTCCTACCCAGTAGTGCTCATCGTTACAAACGCCAAAGCGTCATTTCACTAGACCATTGGGGGCAAGCAAGGCAGCCACTCCTCCTCATATGCAACGGTCATCAGTTAATTTTTGTTTTTCTTGTTTAATTAGACAGAAATACTCGACTACTGCTGACATTTCGGCTCCAAATTCGGACACATCGACGATGCCTGAGGACTAGCATGATATTATTTAATGGATGGTTGTCACCATCGTGAAGGTCAAAAAATACTACAGACAGTTTTCAACCCGTTTCATCAAAAAGGGAAGGAACTTTAAGAGATTTATGTAGGCGCAATTTAGAAGCCTATAATGCTTGACGATCCAAAAGTGGAATATTCAATATAGCTATTAATTTTTAAGTTAGCAATGTTCTCACAGTTGGTGTAATCTGGAGAGCAGAATTCATAAGGAACGAGAAAACTTAGATGAATACCTACAGATTCTCACAGGACATGTAAACAATAGACTCTGGAGATCGAACCTAGTAGAAGCACTGCGCCTTACACAACTAACTAGAACCATGAGTATTTATAAACTGGCCTGGTCCATAGTTTAGTACACAAAAGCACTACCTCGTTGATGAGTTATGATAAAGCAAAAATGAACCAGGAGACCATATAATGTAGAAGCAAAGACATCTACTGATAACACTGCAAGTCAGTCAAATTGTATCCTTCCCGACCGAAAGCTGCTACCTTGACGTGGTGGTCGGGCTTGAACACCGCAATGACCCAACAAGCTATACTGGCTGAGACTTATGTCGCTTGAGGTCCTACCATGCCAGAAAGGTTGTTTGGATAGCGGTTAGACAAAAAGCAGTTACCCAATCCAACGCTATGACTCAAACAAAATCACAAAATATCATGCCGGATCGGTCGGGGCCCGGATTAACAACGACCGCGCTTCCTGCTGCCGTGTCACAGGGCAGAAGTGATAAATATGCTACTGAGACACACCAAATAAAAAAGAACAAACAAAAACAGGCCGCGTGTGACCGGTCTCAAGCAGCTGTCCCCTGGGCTCTGCGGTCACGCAACCAACTTCCACGGTGTGGGCAGCCGGGAAGTAACAATCGCCCTCACGCGAAACAGACAGACAAATTGTATCCTTAACAAACTAAACTTATATAGAAATACCCACTATGGTATTTCAAACACTGACTAGAGTGCATCATCCCGCCTATGAAGTGTGAAGCATACGAGTTCAATAATTGAACATACAAGCATACAAGTAGTTTTCAGACAATCTCAATTCAAGATTTTAAAAACAACAACTAAAAATTAGTGTCACTTTGAGGAATTTAACTTTGATACACAAAAGTTATCAGATGGCTGGAGGCAATCGGCCACAGGAGGCCTTGCTTGGCCTAGGTTTCGTGCTAGTTGGCACTCACCAGTCAGTAAGGCGTATATCGTAACGTCGAAGGAACTCATATCCCTTCTGAGATTCGAACCTGCGTCACCACCCAGTGTACTGCAGTCAGAGATGTTACTACTACTGAGCTATTCAGGCTCGCGACTGACCTCCTGTAGGACTGTATTGGATATTTCTGATTGGACACTAGTCAGTAACTAGTGTAATATGGCCACATTGCAAGCTGGACTGATGGAATTCAGTCTGCACCGAAGGCAGAACTAGACACATTACACTAGTTACTGATTAGTGTCCAATCAAAAATACACAAAAGTTATGTTAATTACATTAGGTATTCTTCTAAAGTTCTTTCTTTTTAGGTGGATATCAGCTTATTGAGAGAAGAGAATGAGAAAAAATTAAATTTGATTTAATAATCACTTGTAATACCCCATGCGCGTCGGTGGCATAGCGGTTAAGACGCTCGCCGACCATGCACATGGCCCGGGGTTCGATCCCTGGCCGACGGATTCCTTTACCTCGCTAAGCCAGAAATAATGCTGGTGAAGAGGAAAGGTTGGGCATGAGGCTAGCAACCCCATCCTGTAAAAATAAACACTGCTACGGAAACTTCAAGCCTCTAGCTTGAAGCCCTATGTTCCACTGGGGAACGTGAAGGAAAGAAAAAATACCCCATGCAGTTGACAATGAGGCTAGTGCTAGTGATATATACTACCTGGTTGCCTGAACCTCAGTAGGTGGAGCGGGATTCGAATCCCTAACCCTCTTGGTTGTAATGTTATAAACCTAGACCAATAAGCGGCAGGTGTTCTAATCAAACAAAGAACTACGAAGCCATAGTCGAAATTGTTATCATTATTTGATAGGACCGGTAATATACCGCATGACTATTTACTCAATATGCAAAACGAAAATTGGAATCTAAAATGAATCAAGAATTGTTAGTTATACAAATAATATAATAACACATTGTGACTATTTTTTTCCCGCATAACATGTGATCGGTTTCAAATTACATGTAAACATCTCTTGTGGTACCTCCATAGTGATCGATATACAGAAAAAATTCCATTCACAAAACTAGTGCTACACTGTATCGTTTCTGCACTGCTCAGCTCATTATATATATATATATATATATATATATATATATATATATATATATATACATATATATATATATGTATATATATATATATATATATCAATGTCAAAAATTTATATTGATTAAGAAACAATAATAATAATATAGTGGTAACGTAACCCGGATGATAATTAACAAAAGTTACCTACCTGTACAGAACCATCGAGTGCCGTCTGGTTCAGTTATGAAATCTCTTGCTGTCAATTCAGGTTGTCGATAATAGCCTCGTGAAACAGGTTTACCCGAAATAAGGATTTCTCCACGTGGTGACGGTGTATCGTACGGAGAATAACCACCTTCAGGCCAGGCTCTCAGACGTATTTGTACAGAAGAAGAAGGTGCCCCAGTATGATTACATCGTAGGTCACCACATTCCATTAAAGTACCAGTAGAACAAGTTTCAGTGAGTCCATAACTGTAAATTAATTTTTGAAAAAAATATGATAAATTTATCAGAAATAGAATACAAATTAGCTAAATTCTAATTGTTTTTTTTTGTTAATAATAGTTGGAAAATATGAGCAGAGCAATTCGATAATTCGACGCGGAACTTTGTACAAAAAGTGAGTCCCAGTTAACCAAACTTCCAAAGAAAGATACTACACAATGGAAAAACATTTACTGAAAGAAGAATGAATCAGTGAATATTATTATTATTTTGAATTTCAAAGACGATTATTATTATTGTATCCTTTAATTCCTAGAGGAACATAGGGCTTCAGCCGTGCGTCTCCATTGCGTTCAGTTCTCCGCTAGAGTCTTCACTTGGCTCCAAGTCTGCCCACATGCTTTCATCTCCTCTTCACATGACCTCCTCCGAGTCAACCTCGCACTGGCGACCAACTCACCGCTTCCCTTCGGGGTTCCACTCGAGCAATGGCTTATCTAGTGATGTCACTTGATGGTTTCCTCAGAGTATGGCCAGCCAATCCATCTCCATTTCTTCCTGCCTATTTGTTTCACAATCGGTTCCTGCTCTGTTGGTTCGCTGATTGCCAGAGATCCCTGTTGCTGATCTTTTCTGGCCATCTGATCTTGACTGGTATTGAGCGAAGACAACTGTTAATGAAGGTCTGTAGTTTGTTTGAGATGCTCTTTATGACACGCAGTGCAAGTCTCTGATTCGTATAGTAGCAGTGACTGACTTCACATTGGAGTTGAAAATCCGGATGTTATTTTTGATTCTGAGTGGTGTTGACCTCCACAGAGACTTGAGAGTAGTGAAAGCTTGTCTTGCTTTGATATCCTCGTCAGTTCCGCCTGTAGTTGAGACGATGCTTCCCAGACAGATAGGTGAGGGAGCTTGTTTCTTTCAGGTTCCTCCCATTTATGCTGATCGTTGTCTGTTGTATTTTAACAAAATGAACATACTAAAAAGGAAGTGACAGGATGTATGTACCCACATAACCCTAAATTCCGTTCAACATAAAGATTTCTCTGATGGGTATTTTCCAGTAGGAAATTTGAGACGAAAACTTATCGCCACCTTTCCCCCACCACCACCGCGCGTACAGAGATCAATATATTAGCTAGGATTAGTTAAATGTTCTGTAGTTGAATGAACCACATAAAACTCGGTAAAGCATGTGATTTCTACACCTGAGTAACACACACACACAAATTACAGTTGGAAATACAACACACACAGAAAAGCTTACCCTTGAAGGATAGGTGCTATGCATATATTTGTGAATAAATGTGAATCTTCTGACAATGGTGCTCCACCACTAACAATATAACGAATTCGACCACCCATAAGTGATCTAACCTTACGGAAAACTAATCGATCCACAAGAAAACTAGGAAATCCGCCATGGATTCGTCGACACTTGTAAGCATAAGCAAATTTGAAGAGCTATACAAAGTAAAAAAAACAACAGTATATACAGTGAATGAAGACAAAATACCGTCATTTTAGGAATAGAATAACAGAAAACAAAAATTATTATTTGCATGATAATGATAATTTATAATTAACTCTGAGGTGTATTTTAGATAAGTATAGTGAATATATATTATGTTATAAACTTTTGTCACTTTGAAAGTCAACTGAATTTTCAAAGTATAGCTTAGCAAAAAGGTAGACAAGTTCAAGTTGTCACACCACATAAAGTATACAAATAGGTTGGGAGAAAAAAAGGAAATGTAAAGCAATGATAATAAACGGAAATTATTATTACATGAACAATAATGAGAATTTAATGACTCTGAGAGTTCACACTAAGAGTGAATGTATTTGAACCATTTTGAGCTAGGCAACACCAACAGTCTTAAGCCATCGATTCGCCTAGCGTATCGAAGAGCCTAGCCAAACAGTCTACAACTGCCCACGTGACTCAAATTAACCGTCAAAGACCTCATGGATTGATATCATATTCTGTTATGACCACCCCCCCTAACTGTATCAGTTAATATTGTTCAACAAGGCCAGAAATCACTTTAAACCGGTCGTATGTGTGACCGGCTTAGAGCAGTTATCTCCTGGACTCTGCGCGATAAGGAAGGCAACAACACTAATACTACTAATGTTCCAACTACTCCAAGAAGAAATCAACTTCCATGGCGTAGAGAGCCGGAAACTAGTAACCGTCCAAACTTACCCACTCCCGAGATCGACGAAGATAGTAATTATAATGATAGTGAGTTAACTTAGGCATTAAATTCTGATAAAGTGAATTACCACTAGAAATCTGATCGATTTTGAATGCTGTATCTTTCGTTAAATATACCACAATAACCAACAAAACAAATACGTGTAAAGATCTCAAATAAATTCCAAAAAGGTGAGAATTGTTTACGGAATTTGAGATATCTTCAAATAATAGTAACATTTACGATTATTTGCAGTGATCATTATCATCAAGTGGTTTTCCTACTTCCTCATAATTGTTGAAACCTGATACGTAGTACGATCGCTGAGGGTGAAGAAACGTTACCTATCAGTCACTTGCATTCATATACAGTTGGCAATGGACCACGTCTATTCTGTGCGAGCTGATAGAGCTACCAGGTCACCTAAAACGTGGTAGTAAGTGGGGTGGGGCTCAAACCTGCGGTTCACCGGTAGAAAGTTAAGCGTCAATACTGTGATGTACCACAGCCCTAAAATGTCTATCATAGAGAAAATTTATACTGCCTAATCTGTCAAATCGAAAATTAGTCACTTTCACAAAAATACAATTCTGACTTATTTCATCCTGCGCTTTTATAATATATAGCGTAAATTATGTGAAAAATATAGTAACATAGAAATTTAGACTAGTCAATACAAGATATGAAGCAAACAGTTTAAACTGTGTGTACTGATTGATTGATTCTCATTTTAGCAGATGCTTCCGAGTATTCCGAGAGAACACATTCCAAGTGGAATATAGGGCTTTATGCCTGGGCTTTTAATTCACAGTAGTGGTGATTTTTCTTTTTTATGAGATTGGGTTGCTGGCTTCATACTCTTTACCAGGATTACTATCGGCTAAAAGACAGGCATCGAACTCCAGACTATGTGCGTGGTTGACGCGAGAGTTACGTCGCTGAACCATCGACGCATTGTGAGGGAATATATTTTTATTTTCGATTTCTACACCGTATTTTTAGTACAAGTATGAAATTTTCAGCATGCGATATCGGTAGCCCAAATTTGCAGGCCAACCATTGATATCAGGTGTGCGTCGGTGGGGGATCGAACGCCAGACCAGCAACGTGGTTGGCAAGCATTCTACCACTGTGGCACCGACGTAAAGGCAAGAAGGGAAAATCAATCGACGCGGTTGTGAAGTTACACCGATTGAGAGAGATGGTTAGGACATATGTTACGCATGCATGCCTTGCTGGACGGACAATCTTAGCTAATATAGAATCAGGTTAGAAAAGAACTAGTGGCGGTCAAACAAAAACATGCCATCAGTTAATGAAATCCACATCAGTTACTTAAAGCCACGTATTTTATTTTATTTGAACTCAGAAGAAAAAAACTTGGTACAATATGCCACCAAGAAAGATGCGCCACACAATAATAATAAAACAACATAGATTAAAAGTAAAAATATAAGTAGAAAACGGATAAAGAACTTCATCCAGAAGGAAAACAGTCATGTTTAACAAGTTCAAACAGTATTCGTTAACTATTATCTGGAAAGGAAGAAAGAAGGAAATTGCAACACGTTCGCCATTGATAACGATTCTTGGCCATATCCGATAACGTTTCGAGCCATCGATTCGGGCTATCTCGCGGACCCCAACCAGGGAGTCGTGACACACAAACCGATGCTAATCTAGCACAAAAATCCTTCATCCCACGACGCCACGTCATGGACTGACCACCCCTCCGCCCTTTTCATCTCGTCCCAGGGCTAGAGAACAGAGACCTGTACGGAAGCCTCTGGGATGACATTCGCAGCCCATGTCCAAGCCACCGGAGCCGATGTTTCCAGATGACAACACTCAATGAATGGTGATCTCCACTGTGTTCAAACACACGCCACCGAACCTCAGAATTACTCACGCGATGATGCTATCGAACGCAAGCAATCCTGCGGAGACAGCGATGATCGAACACGCAGAGTCGCCGCACATCCTCAGCTCGGAGAGGCCATTAAAGCCACGTAGGGAGATGTAGACTGCTAGTCTGGTTGGGGTCCTTGCGATGGTCAAAACCAATGGTTGGAGACAATCGGTGATATGGCTCAATGGTGCAGATGTATTCACTCTTTGTAATTTATAATATTCAATAAAATTCTATTCTTCTTCCATATTACTATACTTTTTGCCTTATATTCCTATTTATTATCTCTCTTCTCTTAGTTTATGTGCTCTACATGGAGTGTAGCAACTTGAACTGCTGCACATCTGTGCACAAAGTTCTACGCTGAAACCACTCAGTCAGTTAGTCTTCATCTTAACAATTCCAACTGAGTGTATTTGATGAAAAAGGCTTATAAGTCAAATAGATTAGATAAAGAAAATTTGAGATATGCTCCATATATGTTCGTATATACGTAAAACGAATGTGTGATCAAATTACAGGTAAACCATGCAAGCCCACAAATACAAATATGCTGGTGCTGAAAAATCACATTATTTTAGCTGTGCCTTCCTGTTTGCTATGGCAGATTTACAAAGTGTGGCACACACATGATCTCACCATTGATGATATATACGCTTTGTTTTGTCAGTCAATTACGAGACGCACACACGGTAACAACAATAGAACAGAATATATAGCAGAAGTCACTATGAGCTAAGTAAGTCAGGTTATGTGAACACACATGAATTTCAGTTAGGTAATAATAATAATAATAATAAAAATTTTTTATCGCATGACAGATAGCCAACACTCGATAAGGTATCTATGAAAAATGAGTGATTTTTACCAAGTTAGGGTTCAATAATCACAAACAATGTGTGTAAACAAGATTGAGTGTAGATAAACAATACACACACACATACACATCTGTGTGTGCATGTGCATATGTTTCTGTTTATCATGTGTGTCATAACTGAACACTATTCATCCGTTTTCATTTATTGTCAACAGTAAACACAGTGTCTTGAATCAGTAAACAACTAAACTTATAATTAACAATGATATGTCATTTTTGTGTTGATAAACACTCGATATGGTTTCACACACACACACACACACTTAAAATATCTCTCTCTAACCTTCAGTGATTATCATCGATATGCTGTTTATGAAAATTCATGGTGCACTAATGGTGTCATCATTATCGTCATCATCGTCAAGTGAAACACATACTGTGAATGACAAAACACCACGAATGAAGGCAGTCATAGTTTAAGCTTACAGACTGACTTACACAACTGAATTGAGTCATCTCACCTTAAATTCGATGCAGACAAAAAGGGTAGTAGTATATAACCTATACACATATCATTGTGAAGCAAAATCACTACTTTTTTTCTAAAATTAGAAATAATTACTTTAATAGGTCAGAATGAAGAGTCAGTCAGGCATCACATGATTTACCTGATGGTAACTGGCATACATCAAGATAAAAATATATCGAGTGATAAAAAACAAGTGTGTAAGAAAGAATATATGAGTAAAGAAATTAACAGACTAGTATATGACACATAATAATAAATAGGCTAGAGAACCAGAAAAAAAAGTCATAATATAAGTAATTTATACTTTATGTGGTGTTCATTGTGATTATCTGCAAAAACTTGAAAATAATAGTGAAAGACTACAAATAATCATTACGATGGTTTTTGCTTTGTTCAGAGAATAACAGATATTCAAATATTGGTTCTAGTGGGAAGTCGTGACCAGTAGGGTTCAGCAAGTCGATTGTGAGGACAAATACTCGCCACCGAAGACATTGGCTAGTGGTTGCGCTATGTCGTGAATTGGCCGAGGTTAGAATTCATGGGCTGGCCATTGGATCGGGTTCCAGTGGCCTAATGGTCTACAAGCTCGCCTTGTAACTAGTTAGGTCCTGGGTTCGAACCCCACAGCGTGGGTGCGTACTGCTGAAGCGTCCCAAACTAGGACAAAAACAGCTGTCCAGTACTCCCTACAAGTTTTCCAATGGTTCTCTAACCAATGTCAGCTCATGATGAAATCCAATAACATATATGTTCTCCTTGATATTCACATGAGTAGTCACTCTCTCACACATATACGCCATACACCATACATTTGAACGTATGTAATATAAATAAAAGCAATATAACTTGGAGCTTTAAGTCATATGAATGCAACAGCCAAACAGAATACAGCGAAGAATTTGACAGAAGGATAGATACTTTTACTTCTTCTTCTTTTTAAAAGGCATGCACATATTCTATATTTGATAATTTGAATTTGATGTGATGAAATGATTATAATCCAATGCCAACACACAGTGGACTATCGTTTTCAACAAGGAATAATTTCAAGGGATTATAAGAAAACTACCTGCTTATTTGAACTATTTATTCTACGCCAAATAGCTGGAGTACGCTTTTATAGACACACACTGTGATCTAATGAGTCAATTCGAATATGTCTAGGTGACAAGCTTAGATCTTTTACTTAATTTGGCACATATTCATCCATTCTTGTTTTTTCTTTTCAAGCTTTTAATTTTAATAGATCACATTGAACATATTGTGAATCTCTTACTTTTATGAACAGTAATTCTGTTTGCTGAGCGCTTACAGTTACAGTGATGATTATTACTGAGAGGAATTGGATTAGATTACGTAAGACAACATGGTTAAGTTACGTAATTTATTCATTATTTTTCCTGATATGTAATTTTGAAATGTTTTGGCGTTCAATGGACCTTTTAGAACACTAGACAACTGTATACCTTCAAAGTGGAGTTACGAAAAGAATACTCTTTGCTAATCTGTTTTTTATACTTACATCACAAGGGTATTCTTCATACTTCAAGATAAACTTATGTGTATGTACCTGCATTATAATAATTATTTAATTCAATTTTCAGATTTTCCCGTTGACTGACTGAACCGAATTGCTCGGTCTCAGATTGACATGTCGGCTTCCTGAGCAAATGCTTCGACGATGTCTGATAATGTTATTAGAAGTTAATTGGTGGATGGTGACTAGTAGTGGAATCCAAGACGTGCATTTCGTCTTATTTGGGACCCGTCATCTGGATGTACCTGCATTCCGGAGTGAGTGATACTGTTCCCACCGAGGCTCGAACCCAGTGCCCATAGTTTTAAACGCCAAAGCGTTATCCACTAGACCACTTGGGTTCGAGCCTCGGTAGGAACATCATCACTCACTCCAGAATGCAGGTACATCCAGATGACGGGTCCCAGATAGGACGAAATGCGCATCCTGGATCCCACTGCTAGTCACCACCCACCAATTAAATACTAATTATTGTTTAACATCTCACCACATTAATACAGTTCACAGTAAAATCCGTTTTCACGGAATAAAACATCCCTAGATTAGAAATTGATATCAAATAGTGAAGTCAGTCAAAATGATTGTGAAAACTGCTATCAGTATAAGCAACATAAGAACTAATGTAGAGGCCCAGGGGGGTATTTCATGGAATTAATAGTTAGAAATCAATTATTCGGTATCTGGTCATAAACCGCATACTTATTGTGTGCGAACTGATGATACCACCACCTTCCAGCTACCCAAGCTGAGGTAGACATGTGGGGCAATACTAGAGCCTGGAATCTATTGACTGGAAGTCAAGTGAGCGAAATTTCCACCTAGAAATAATTAGTTGTAGTGGAGAACTTGTAAAATGCTCGTCAGCCACGCTGGTAGTTCGGGTTAGATTCTCGGACGACGCATCCCTGAATCTCGCCTGGTCTACTAGGTTGTAGTAAGACACAAAAGTAAGGAAGTTTGGACATGAGGATAGCAACCTCATTCCGTAAAACAACACCACTACTGCTGAAACCCTCTGTTTCATTCAGAACATAGAGTAATGAAAAAGGTGAAGAACTCTATGGAGGTAAAGATGTTGATGCTCTATCATTGTAGTGACTAGATTTAAGGGGATCGGTTAAGAAATTGTAGCCATATTAAGCAAAGTAACATGATATTCATTATACAGCGATTAGTGTAGTCACACATCTAAACAATATGGGCAAGAAACCAAGAAGGATCTAGTAGTGACGCTTCAAATAACTTTCTACTGAGGAAAATAAGACTGTCACTTAGTTTACCATCCAAAAGATACTATTGTGCACAATTTAGAATCAGTGACTCTAATTGCTATGTAGGTATATCATAGACGGAGAGTATACATACCTATAAAGTAGCTTCCAAGTGTCCGCCAGTCGACAATCCACAAAAAAGGAGTATGTATTACGACAGACAAGCAGTTTTTATCAGCTGTGAACTGGTGATTTATACTTGTACTGACTGACATGATAACCTTTTTAAACAGTTCTGATTCGTTTATCTATGCCCTAATTTTCTGAAGGATTTCAGTGTTTTATTGATGGCTTGGATTTCTGAAAGTTTGTAAATATACCGTGTATTTTGTTCCATAAAGGTTGCTGCCGTCGGTCGGTCGTCATTTTTCCTAGTCTGACTGTCGATTCAATCTCAGTGTAGGAGATAACCTGAAGTGATTAGTTATTTATAGTTTCATATTGTGGAGGCGCATTCTAGCCACAACCCAGTATCACTGTCATAAACAAGGTACTGTTTTAGGCTTTATAAAATATTACAGTAATCTGTTTGGATATCTCAGGTAACACAACTAGAAAATCACTGCCATTGTATTCACTCTCCACCGGATCTGTCTGTCTGTTTCCGACATAGGACTTTGCACTGATGTGCGACAGTTCAAGTCGCCACACTCCATGTAGCACACAAAGCAAGACAAGAAATTAGGAGAAATGCATAATAATGACAGTAAACAGAGGTGTGAGACAAAGGAATAGTAATAACGAAGAACAAAACAGTTTAATTGGAAATCATAAGTCACAAGGAGTGGATGCATCTGCGTCATTGAGAACGATTTTGAGCCATATTGTTTCCAACCATTGGTTCTTACCGTCCCGAGGACTCCAACCAGTCAGGATGTGTACACCTTCCTACGTGGCTTAGACTAACTGTTGTGGATTTCATTGACTGATGAAGCCATGTTTTGTTTTGACCACCACTGGCTCTTTTCCAGCCTGACTCTATATCAGCTAACATTTCCCGTCGAGGAAGGCAATGACTAGGCATACGTAACACATGTCCTAACCATCTCAGTCGATGTAATTTCACGGTTTCGTCAATTGATTTCCCCTCCTTACCTAGCACTCGACGCCTAACCTCAATATTGCTCACCTTATCATACCACTTCACACGGGAGATAGAACGCAGACACCTATGATCAAAGACAGCTAATCTTTTCATGTCTTCCGCTCTCAACGGCCAGGTCTCACAACCATAAAGGAGCACGGAGCGGAATGATGAGCAGTACACACGCCCTTTGATCAATAGTCGGATATCACGTCTACGCCAAAGACGGCGTAAACTGGCATATGCGAAACTAGCCCTATGTATTCGTGCTGAGATTTCGTCAGAGATCAACCTGTTGGGGCTGATGGTGCTTCCTAAGTAAGTGAAGCGGTCAACGTGCTCTACCACTTCACTTCCTATTTCTAATCTAGGAGTCAGTGTAGTCCAATCCTGTAACATCATCTTGCATTTAGCGGGAGCGAATCGCATGCCAAACATTCGTAGATTGCAGCTCAAGGTGTTCTCCGCCGGATAAAATATAGTTGGTATATTACCGGCTACATTGTTCTTCTTATGTATGGTAGAGATAATGTTAGACGATCGATTCTTAAACGAATAAGTATATTGATGTCATCGTTTGTCTATTTTTAGCAGTAAACGGAACAGATGCATATGTTAGGAGAGACAGCTTCAACTCCCCTTGTTAGATATTTAGTAGAAAAGGATTAAACATGGGTTTAGAGTTTTCTGTAGATAGCTCAAGTAACAGAAGCCAGTTAGAAAAAGAAGTGTAAAACCTCTAAGTACACTAATTGATGTGATCATTCCTTTATATTAAATGCGTTAGTACCAGAAAATGTTTAACCATTGCGTTTATTAAAAAAACAGAACGAAATTCAATTGTCGGTATTCGCCAGCAAACTATTAATGCTTGTTAATACCACTATTACAAAGAAATATGCAATATACAAATGGTTGTAGAAACTTACCAATTGAAGGAATTCCCCTCCAGCGTTAACTTTCTCCCAAACAGCTTTAGAAATACGTTCCAGCACAGTAGGTACACTGGCAAAAAGAGTCGGTCGTAGTAGGGTAACATCACCTACACAGTGATCACGTTTGATACGCGAAGATGTGTCTGTCAACGTTTGTGGGTTTGAATAACCGATCTGCATTTGAAAAGAGTAAGATAACAGTGTAAGTGAATAGTTATGTACTAACTTATTATTTTTGCCTGGGTAGTTCAACGGCAGAATGTTCGGCAATCACGCACGTGGTTCGCGGCTCGATCCACGGCCGACACACTCCGAAACCTCATTAAGCTGATAGTAAGCTTCCCGGTAAAGCGGGAAGGTAGGGCGTGAATGCAAGCCTGCATTCCTATTCAGAATGCATAAGAATGAAAGGAACAAAAACTTAGTGGACATACGGTGGGCAATAACTACCATGTATGAGCTGAGGGTAACAATCGAATGAGATATATATGGGGACAGAAATAGAAACTTTATCTGTACAACAAAAATAGTTCAACGAAAGAATACGAACAGCTGGGCGGGTACTGCTGTTAGATTGTGATGCACTTCTCCTGAAGTTTGACTACAATATATTTTTCACTTCTTTCGGATACCACTTCTCACAGGAAAAGATGCTGAAATTATAGAACAAAGTAACATCGTTCAGTAGTGTGAGTAACCTTCCTGGTATAATTCACAGAGGTGCAGGCAAGAGGAAGGTTAAACAAGGAATACACACATACAAATTCTGATAAGAACAATTACACACACACACACACACAGCTGGAAATGTCTTAACCATCCATGAGATTAATTTAGGTATCTTTGTGACAATGAATTTTTGTGGGACAGAAATCCTTTCTGGGCTTGAATTTCATATCACACCATTTGGCCTTGCTTATATGAAGAATGAAAACTTAGTCACTCAGTTTCAGATTTTTTTTCTTCGTTTCCTTCACGTTCCGCAGTGGAACATAGGGCTTCAAGCTAGTGGCCTGAAGTTTCTGTAGCAGTGTTTATTTTACAGGATGTGGTTGCTAGCCTCATGCCTAACCTTTCCTCTTTACCAGCAACGAGGTAAAGGAGTGCGTTGGCTGGGAATCGAACCCCGAACCATGTGCATGGTCAGCGAGCGTCCTAACCACTATACCACCGACGCACTTGTATAAGTGAAAGTTACAGAACAACAGATACTCTCCTTAAAATAAAGATAACGAAGTACCGTCAAGAGAGTTAGCACATATATCTAAACAACTAAACCAGTAATACTGCACTGGAAATAAATACAAAAGACTATCGTGAACTTACCCTGACACCCATAATGACACAGCACAATTCACATGTCAGCTCCAGCACATGGGCTAACGGTAGATAGCCTATATATATGTCGTAGTTACTACGCAGTTTTGGTAAACGTTGTAGATGGCCACCTATAGCACTGACTAAGTTCTCATGTGTCATTTCGACGCCCTTTGGTTGACCTGTAGATAAGGAGAAGTGTGCAATAAAAAGGAAGTTAACTGAGAAATTTCATACTCATTCATAGCAATAGCCCAATCGATTTAATTAATGTAAAACATTTTAGCACGGTAGTATCGAAAGTAATTGCCAAAGTTTGCGTCAACTTCTGATTATTTATTATATCCGAGAAACTAAAAAACTACGTACGACGGACATCACTGGCATTGACTGAAAGTATACCTTTTCACTTTTTCGCTATATTATCTTGCAATATCCATTGTACTCCCATCCATAATGAGAAATAGTCCTGATTCAAGAATCACTCTCATCAAGGATATTTCCTCCATGTGTCAATAAATGAATTGACACACAAATTATATTCATATTTAAGTATTGCTTTGTAGGGATTTGGTTGATTGTTTACAGGATTTCATCATGAACTGACATTGGTTAGAGAACCACTGGAAAACCTGGGAGTACTGGACAGCTGTTTCGTCCTAGTTTGGGACTCTTCATCAGTACGCACCCACCGGGGTTCCGAATATGCAGTTAATAATCAAATTATGCTTCCCTTCAAAATTAAATAAAGCTTTTTTAAACCACCGTATATCATGTGCTTATTGTCCGACAAAAATCAGACATCCAATTTTGAGAACTACAATTGTAGCCAGAGGTAATTACACCCCATTCAGCAGTTCAAAAAGACGCCATATTAAGTGATAAACGTTAGAAAAAAAGTAGCATCCATAGGATGACGGATTGATTCACAGTTGCTTGAGAGAATGGGAAAAATATATGATGTGCAGTAGTTTGAGAAATATGTGTAAAGGACAGACGACAGGCAATAGATCTAGTTGCAAACGAACAGAGTTCTCCAAAAACACAAGCCCGACATTGATTGGTCACTAAGGTGTAACACCATTGTCATGTGCCTAGCCCTTGGGTGTTGATGCAGATTGAGTTTCGTCAGTCAAGTTTCTGCAATGTGGTCACATCAAGCTAGGTTCGCCATCGCCATGCATTCTGAATTGATGTTAGCTGGTTGGTGTCAATCAACACGGGTTCCCAAGTCAGATAGGACACGAGTTTCTTGCTAATGAATGCCGACAAGGGCGAAACCCAGGGGTCTAAGTTTTCCCACCAATAGCCTCCAAGCATTTAACATATAAACCCATAACAATAACAACAATGGTGAAAACATTTTCAGGTCATTATATACATGAATAAAAAATGCCAACATTCACATGACTTAATAGGAATGCTAAATTAAGACTTCCTTAAGTATTTATTTCCACAATCCGAACAACATATGATCAATCTAAATTAACAACCAGTAACAACGAGCGAAAACAAATATACAGGAGAAAGTGGAGATGGATTGGACACTCGCTGAGGTGGCCGCTGGGTGACATCACGCGTCAGGCCAGTGCTCGAGTGGAACCCGAAAGGGAAGCGGCGAGTGGGACGTCCAAGGGTGACATGGAGGAGATCGTGTGAAGAGGAATTGAAACAGTATGGATTAACATGGATGCAGGTGAAAAGTACAGCAGAATACAGAAGCAAGTGGAGACGTGTAGTTGAAGCCCTATGTTTCACTAGGAACCCAAGGGAGCAATAATAATAATAATATAACAACGATGGATTGTCAAGAGATACAGTTATATCAGTCATGCAGAATTCAAACGAGTTCACTTTATATGTTAAAGCTTGAGCTGAAGATGTCTAGAAAGACAATGATGAAAGCTTCACAATTAAATCAACCAGCTCTGAGAACATAAAAACAAATACAAATGTGTTTCACATCATAGACAATTTTGACTAGATCTCCACTAACTAACTAAATGTGCAAGTCACTCTGTGATAGTTTTAGCTATGCGCGTATTGATTATTAATGTGTTTACCTTTTACTCACAAAGTTTAAACAAACATAAGAATGAGTTTTACTCGACATATACATATATATGAATTGAACACAATTCCACTATAGACAATATATAACAGTGACTCTCTCACAGACAAACATGCATACACACACACACCTATGACTAATTCATTCATAAAAAAACATTTTAATCAAATAAATTAAGAATTAGTCACACAGTTGAAAGTATGACGACCACACCCATACTTTTATTTGGTTGCAGTTCACATGAAGTAAAAAGTGTTGATCTACTTACCAACTGAGAGGGGGACAGGTGAGTAATTAGAAGTTCAAATCGAAGAAGAACAAAGTAAACAATTACAGCTGGTTAGCCAAATTTTAGTCATGAAGGGATTTTTACGGGAAACGTTTACTTATATATCTTACTGACAAGTTTAATTCAAAAGTAAACAGTAAGTGGAAGAAGATTATGAGTGAAGTTAGATTGACTGTTTCTGTCTAGGATATTTCGTATTCAACTGGGCAGGAAATTCATGTTATGACTGGCAAGTAAAACTTAAGTCTTAAAAGAATACACACCCTCAAATACTAAATGCTAAATTGTTTAAGCGGAGTCAGAAGTTAATTTTCTTCCAACTAACTGCTCAAATTTTGGTGACTCCAGAAAAGGGGATTAGTCCCAAATCCGTAAACTCTCTACTTTTATATAAGTCTCAGTTGTCACAATATTTACTTCTTGTTATATAATACGTCTTTACTGATCCGCAATAACATTAATTTGTCATCCCGTTCCATCTATTTCAGTCTGGGAAATGGAGTAGTAACATCAGCCCTCACACAATAAGTGTAGCACATAGCCTGGCACATGAATGACCTGTCCCCGATAACTGAGTTCAAAAGCACTGTACACTTATCAACACGACTACCGAAAAATGAAGCATAGATAATAATGCAAATGTATGAGGAAATTAGAGGTTTCAGTAACAATAGATGGGAGATAGAATCATCCCAGTGAGGTATTTCACAGCAAGACCACAGTCATGATAATACTGAAAGATTGGGAATTTCATTGGACACTAGTAGTAACTAGTGTGACGTGTCTAGTCCTTTCTTTGGTGCAGACTGAATTCTATCAGTCAGGTTCGCAATGTGGCCACCACCATCCTAGGTAGCTCGCCATCACGGTGCACATTGATTTCATGATATTGGATAGTTGGAGGCAATCGGCAGGAAGCCTTGGACCTAGGTTTCGTGCTAGTCGGCACTCGTCAGCAAGGCATATCTGCTATGAAAATACCCACTACAGTCCTACAGGAGGTCAATCGCGAGCCTGAATAGCTCAGTGGTAACGTCTCTGACTGCAGCACTGGTTGGTGACGCGGGTTCGAATCTCAGAAGGGACATGAGTTCCTTCAAGGTTGCAGATACGCCTTGCTGACTGGTGGGTGCCAACTAGCACGAAACCTAGGTCCAATTCTTCCTACTGATTGCCTCCAACTATCTAATATCATCAGATTGGGAATTTCATTCGTCACACAAATAGTACTCATACGAATCCCTATACTAACACCTAACGTCTCAACATCAAGAATGGTCAAAGACAGAGATGTCTGGAGCTCTTGTAAAAGTAAACGACACTCTGACAATGCAAGATATATACCATAATAATAAGAGACAGTTTCATGACTACTTTCCAGGAAATTGAGATTTTTATTGACATAACAGGAGAGAAAAACACATAGGCCTTTTAGAGACCACTCTGACTGACTGAGTTTCAACATAGAACTTTGCACAGAAGTGCAGTGTCCTTCAAATTATCACATTTCACATAGTACACAAAGGTAGGAAAAAGAGAGATTCAAACGAGCTATAATGAGCACATATGTGAGGAAGAAAGAACAGCAACATGGAGAAACATGTGGGATTAATGGACATGACAAATCATAAAGAGTGAATGCATCTGTGCAAATGAGAAGGAGTCTAAGCTGCATCACTAACAGTCCTCTAACCATTGGGTCTTAGCATCCCCAGGACTTCAACCAGACAGTCTACACCTCCCCACATAACTGAGTGAAACCAACTGTCAGAGACTTCATGGACTGATTCCACGTTTTCGTTTGAGCAGTCCTAACTCGTTTCCGTCCTAATCCTACGTCAGCTAACATTGTTTGTCGGGAAAAGTGATGCCTTAGGATGAGTAACACGTGTCCTAGCCATCTTAATCTATACAGCTTTACAACCTCACCGATTAACTGATCCTCCTTACCTAACACTACAGCTAACCTCAATAGTGCTTACCATATTAATTATACCTATTACCACCGGAGACAGAACGCAGGCATCTGTGGTCAAAGACGACTAGCCTTTCCACAACTTCTCCTTTCAATGATTATATTTCACATGCATAAAGGGAGACAAAGCAAACTACTGCACAGTGTCATTTTTGTGATTTCCTATAACAACATTATATGCAGACAAACAGAAATATCCAAGCATTGCTCGAGCATATATTAATTTTCAATCGCTTTTGCTAATGTCTTCACATCAAGAGAAATCGAAATAAAGAATGAAGTGAAAGTCAATACTAATATAAGCAACACTTGTAAGTGCGACAGCACCATTATCTTTTTTTTATTACTAAATGAACTTTATACATATATATTGATTGTTTATACACTCATTGTAAACGCATAAAATCAGCATTACTGCAATGCTAGTAATGAAAATCGTTATGTAAGAAGATATTTTTTCAGATTGTATTTTTTTTTCTGGCGTTAATATGTAAATTTTAAGGAGATGAGCACAACATAATAGTTTATTTATTCGTAGCGAATGAGTGTAAGGAAGAAATGAACTTATAAACGAAAGTTAATCAATCGCGCAATTTATGTTTTCATTTGTTGAGAGTAACACAAACGCAGTTAAATGAATTCAAATCAAAACATTAGAAGTGCTTATTAAAAAACTAAATGAAAAATGATTTTATCAGTCTGTATATGCTGAGAAATCAATCATGAGTACATAGATTCTATGGGCAGAATTACAATTTAGGAATTAGCTATGATTCTAGTGGGTAAAATAGATAAATATTACAAGTTAACTTCAACAAGATTCACCTTAGTACTGGACTGGTTGGACTTATTTCAATGAAACAAGTGAACCTTAAGATCGTTGGAATTAGATGGTTGGAGGCAATCGGCAGGAAGCCTTGGACCTAGGTTTCGTGCTAGTTGGCACATTACACTAGTTACTGACTACAATGCAATCAAAAATATCCAATACAGTCATATAGGAGGTCAGTCGCGAGCCTGAATAGCTCAGTAGTACCATCTCTGACTGCAGCACACTGGGTGGTGACACGGGTTCGAATCTCAGAAGGGACATGAGTTCCTTCGACGTTACATATACGCCTTGCTGACTGGTGAGTGCCAACTAGCACAGTGCACCGTAATGATGAGCCACCTAGCATGGTGGCCACGTTGCAAACATGACTGATAGAATTCAGTCTGCACCGAAGATAGGACTAGATACATTATACTAGTTACTGACTAGTGTGCAATCAAAAAGAACCTTAAGATCATTCAATGTAGAGTAGGGAGTAAGCTGAACAGTCACAGTCTCTTAATCCATCTTTAACTTGGAATAACTGATTTATTAAAGTAGAACTTTGCACAAAAGTGCATCAATTCAAGTTGCTATATACATACGAAAAGTACACATGAAAGGAGTGGAAACAAATGTAATAAAACTACGATGAATGAATACATACAGGAGACGTAATAATAGGATGAACATTAGTGAGCACTTTTGCAACCTAGGGGATCACACGGAATATATACACCTATGTCACATCCCAAAAAGCTTAGTCTGGCAGTTTGCACTATCCGCGTGGTTCAAACCAACAGTCAAACTTTGTGGCTTGGTGCTACACCACATTTACACTTTTCTCTAGCTATGGTTTCTCATCGAGGAAAGCAGTGGCCCACTCAATTGGTGTAGCTTAACAACTCGGTCACTTGACTCATCCTCTTTATCTAACAACACGTCTAACATCATTATTGTTGACCATATTGTTCTAAATAATGCGAGAATGAACTGAGATACCCATGATCAAGATCCATATCTTTTGAGTTCAGCAGTAATTATCACAACGAAAATCACCGAACATTAGGCAGACTCGATAGGAAATTGGATATAATGCTTAAGCCAAAGACAAAGTAAATATCAGCAAGCTCTACGTATACATGTAGACATATCGTCACCAATTCATCCATTAGAAATGATGCAAATCCCCAAATAAGTGAAGTGCTCAGGAGCGGGTGGAGACCAGATCTGCAGCATAGTCTTACAATTGACAGAGGTGAACTAAACATACTTGGATATTTGATTAGGGTGTTCAAAAAACTGTATACTATAAGCGTCTCTATTTAAGTACTCTACATCAACGAAACTTTATCCTGGACACAAGTCAATCATCTAACCATCAAAGCTGACCAGGATCATATCCACTCCTACACCTATAATGAAATAAAATTAAATAATACACTAACAGTGAGCCAACAGGATTCGGGAGGAGAGAACAACACGCTACTGATGTTAAAAATCAGGTTGTAGATAGAATAAAGGACGATAGGTAGAAAATAAAGAATACCAAAACACGAACTTATTAAGAATGAATAACTTGTTTCGAATATTGTGTCAGGGAAGTATCCCAGTAATCCCTTTAGTTTAGATACTGTTTAGCTGAGAATACTACATAACTCTGAAACCCGGTTATGCGTAATGAGTACACTCACAACAGAGGCTGTAAGTGCTTCAACATTTCTATGAAGACGGTTAGGTGAAATAATAGCTAAATATATCAATGGGATAGAAAAAGATAAGTTTCACACACCTAAAGAACGAGACCACATGCAAACAATGAATAAAGTTAGTAAGATATGACTAAAATGATACCTGTTGATCCACTTGTATACATAATCACAGCCAAATCCGAAGGCTTGACCCGATCTGACACAGGAGGCATCCACAAACCTTCATAGCCATTCGAAGAATGATTGTTATCACCTGCAGTTGGCAAAGCGCCATTCGCTTTCTGCTTCTCTTTTTCTTTCATGATCACAGCAGCTCCTAAGCGTTCTACTTCAATAATATCGTGTAAATGCAAGTTTGGTGGGCATTTTATTAATGCTTCAGCAATACTAGCTGTAGCAGTTCCCGTCGGTACAGCCAGATTATCAACCTCTGTATAAAGCTCCCGATTGAAGATTCCATTTGTGAAATAGACAACACGTTGAATTGAAGGACATCTTTGGACAATTTTAATCACTTTAGACAGGAGTTCATCACTTGTCAATACGACTACAGCCTGTTATTATCAAAATGAGATTTAAATAGGGTATTGTAAAAGAACTACATCAAACACCATATTTTGTATTCACATATTAATATTAGGCATAGCACAATATAAGAATGTTTTTGTCGAGTTTCTGCAGTGTTAAACATAATAAAAATAAACAACACGCTCAGGGCAAAATGACAATAATTTCCAATATTTTCAAAAACCAGTACATCTAAAAATATACACTCTTCGATATGTAATTCAGTTCTTTTCAATAATTCCGAAAAATATTGTAAATAGCAACAAAATAGTTAAACGTCACACTGAACAATTGAGAGAGTGTACTGTTCACAAGTGACTAACTATAAAGTGAATCGATTTATAAAGCACGCCAGGCTATCAGCATTTATTTAAACCTTATCATTTTTTCCTAATACGGAAAATTAGTACGGGGAGGATATAACTAATGTGCAGAAAAATTGAGATATGATTTACTACACTTACAGAGGATAGGAAAAACTATTTGCTACAGTTTCGCAAGTACATAACGATTGCGTATGTTTAGCAGCTTTTTCTTGTCCCATAATGTGCACAGACAGTCAAAAACTGGATAATCTGTTAAAAGTTATAATCTCCTTAAATATTTGCATCTTAGAAGGTGAACAGGCGCTGCTAAGTGAAAGTAGCGTGAAGGTAAAAAGTAAAAGTAGTAATAGGATGCTCTGCAGTGGCTACACCTTAAGAACAGCATTATCGGTAGCGAATCAATATCATTATACAATTCACTTTCGTTTTACTGGCTAATCAGAGAGTGGAGAAAACATTAAAAACGTCAAATTCAATTAGTAAAGTAGTGCCATCTTTTCAGATTCTATGTTGAGTGGTAATAGGCAGTCCCACTGTTTACACTGGACCACGGCCAATTCACTTAAACCTATATATACTTATTTCTCAACCATTAAATCAACAGTAATCGACGATCACATTTTCAGGAAGATAAGAAATCAAGTTTTGTACAATCACATTACTTATAGTAACCAGTTTGATGGAGCAATCAAATCAAATTAAATCATACCGTCAAGTTCTGAGTGAAACATAGAACTTCGACAGCACATCCCCGCGTCAACTTGTTCTCTTTAACTAGCTCCGAGATTGTCTATAAACTGTCGTTTTCTTCCAACATGATCTCTTCCATGCCACCCTAGGACCAACGCTCAACTTGTCAACTCTCATTCGGGTTCCACCCAAGGGCCTATAGTGCGATATCACTCAACGGGCTCCTCAGTGTGTCTTGTCCATCTTCACTACCTTCAGCATATTTTTTGACGACTGTTAATTAGTTGGCTAGTTCCCAAAGTTCCTTGTTCTTAGTCCTTTCTTACCAGTCACCTGATTTTCAGTATGGAGACATCTAAGGCAGCTGTTGATAAAAATGTGAAACCTGTTGGGAATATTTTTGGTGACGCATCAAGTCTCTGAATCATTTAGAACTGATTTAAACGGTTCAGAGCACAATTATCGAGAATTACTACCCCTGTTTTCTTGTTGATACACTCTAGATTTTATGTAAAGTTTTAGGGGACACACTGTATAGAACAACATTTATTATCACTGTTTGGATGGAACAAAACGAAACCCGCCTAAATTAAAGTAGTAGATTAGCAGAGATTTGCCAGTTAACAATGGTTTTGTGTACGATATTACAATAAATACTCCACTAGGAAGTATTATTTAAAATGCACAAGTGTTAGGTTTCTCTAACAAGTGAAGCAGACAACGAATAGAGAAATCGATGTTTACAAAATTGTGCTAGATCTAATAAGATGCTTCACAACGGGTACTTAGTGAGGGTAATTTATATATGATCTGAGATTATGATATATTTTGAAGTGAAAAATAATGGTATAAATATTCAATGATGAAATCAGACCACACTAAATGTAAGATATCATGATTTCAACTCTTGACTGACCTCTGTTTCATTGAATCCATGCACTAATGCGTCCTCACCCAGTGTGGCATACAAAGTAGCAACAGGTCTATTGAGACGGAAGCAGGCCTGCGCAGCAAACATCCATTCCGCTCTTGTTTCACTGAAAATTGCAATTGGTTGATTGCTTTCTCTGACGGACCCCAACATTGAATACAAACCTGCTGCTAAATTAGACACACGACGTTCAGCGTCCCAAAATGTTTCCCAAGAATATTCACCCAAAGTCAATTCAATCATCTGTCGTCCATCGGGAGCAGTCTAGTGTAGGATAATATTTGAGAGCAGAAAATCAAATGATAAATGCATAAACAACACTAGTGTTTTAAACTTCGGTTCTTGTTCACCTGAATAAACAAACAGATGCGCTAAACTAACCAACCTAAACATATTAAAATACTGAACGGCGTATTTTGACTTCAGTGTTTAGAGTTGTCTCAAGTATTCAAAAGTACTGTATATTACACCACAAGACGACTACTTTATACAACATAGTTTCAACTCTATGTGCCCCTTGGCTAGATACAAAAGTGACACCTATTTAACAGATGTTCTCAGACAATCTACTACCCGTAATCATGCTAACTTCTGGTGCAAATATGTCATCAGGAAACTAATCTGTCCTTGTAAACAGTAAATTCCAAGCAGCAAAATATTATGATAATCAAACCACTAGAAATTTACGTCCCGAACTTAGGATATATATATATATATATATATGTATATATATATATATACAGGTACGTTTGTAAGCAAAGAGAAAATATAGGTACATAGACCGAAGAGAGGAAACATTTAAGGCAAAGGACTACCAGAATGTTTAGGATGGAAAACTGCACATGGACACAATCTATGAGTGACAGATACAAGCTGAGTGTATTCCCGCTGCAATGTAAGCATGAAATGTAAGGATGTAGAATACAAAAACATGGGCATTTATATACGGAAATAATCATACGCTAGATAGAACTCCCAACTATCTTGCAACGTCTGGATCTATACCTCCAAGATATGATGGATTTATTACGTTGTAATATATAAAAGCTCACTGTGACATAAATCCAAAGGTGCTGGAGGATTTCATAAAAAGGTAACATAAGACAAAGATAAGATCACAGTTAGAGACTTGAAGAGGATAACTTTATTTGACCACAAGTTTGTTTTGTCATCCACGTAGAGTGGCATATGGCAATATTGAGGTTACGCGTAGTGCTAGGTAAGGAAAGATCTACGGCGGGGTTGTAAAGCTGCATAGATTGAGATGGCTACGATACACTATCGTACCAGATACTAACCACGTAAATACGTTAGAAGCAAACAATGAGTTTAGTTCTGTTAGCATGGGTTAGCTATACTAGTCTTTTAGGTGATGCGGCAAGTTCCCAGTCAGAGTAACTTAATTAGACGAAATCTCTTCGCAATGGCAACTTCTCATGCCTCACACATGCATACATACTTACCTTGTAGTCTGTATTCAGAACAGCTCTTGTGCCAAAAGCAGGCAGGTCAGGCCACAATTTTACTGTGCGAAGCCATATGTCAACTAGATCTTTACATCCAGGTAATCCGCTTGTCAGGCCATCTAGTGATTCAACTGCTCTCCACGGTGAACTAGGATCACCATCCCGTACAGGCAATGCCAGAGTACGACTTTCCTCTTCATTATAAGTCCAATCGCTTTCAACAGGTGAATTTGGAAGCGGCATGTATCTCAAAGTCTTGCTGAATAGATAGTACAGTGGCCATGTGAGATATTCATATGCATAAACCACCAATTTTATTATTTCAATCGCGATAGGAACAAAGATCTTTGAAGCACACCTCATAGTTCTCCAAAATAAAAAACTACTGAGTTTTTGTAAAGCAAACTTTGAATACGCGGGGTATACAGAAGTGCAGTGTTGATTGAACGACCTTAACACGTAAATGTTGGTTCGAAATTAAATGGTACTCCTCGTGCTTAATCCTACATAAACCTCTCAGGGGCTGCATTTCAGTGCCATCTTATTTTCTATACATGCTTTCTGGATACTGGCGTGCCTACTCGTCTTTTCTACTTTGACGACTGCTCAAGTACAGCTTCCGAGTGAAAATTTTTGCCCAGAATGATGCACTGAATCTTTCATAAAGACCTTGCTGCTTGGCACCGAGTGACTAGTAGGTACAATCCGTGTTCATAGCTTTATGGCAAGTTCACAACTCAGAAATCTTTCTTTGCTCCTTAAGTTGTACTTCACATTCCCAGCATATGAGTAAAATTAATTATATCAAGTTATATATGTGCAAACCAAGTTCACTTTTAACGGTTTGAAAAAATTTGGGCATTGGGTAAATAATATTCATTATAATAAAGGTTTTTGTATCTCCCAATGAATGAAAATATCGTTTTGTTTTTCATTCATTGGGAAATACAAAAACCTCTATTATAATCAATTATGTCAACTTTAATTACTTATTTGCTAGTTCTCATCCAGATGTTTAAGGCATCCAAAGTTTAATGACCAATCTTATGCAGGCGGGCTTCTATTCCATTTCTCACTTCTTTTGTGGTAATTAGTACGATTACTATGTCCCTAGCTTAGTTTTCACTATCCACATAAACTGAATAACTTTCTCTAAAAATGAATGTGAACTTTATTCTAACACAGTGTTTTACTACTGGCGTCATACTCCTAGATGATTTTTTCTTCCGATATTATGTTTCAGCAATGGTACCTGACTGCCGGGTAAGCTGCTGATTAAGAAAACAACAGTGTCGGTTCATTTTATTCCGACTTATCGTATGTAACGAAATCACAAAAATCATAGGTCTTGAAATTGGCGATTAATGCTTGCCAGGGTTTCAGTGGTCCTCTTGCATAGCCACCTCTTGTAAATAGACAACTTTTCTGTATTTTATTGCCTTGCCTAACTACATATAGTCCTACTACTTTTCAACGATTTAGGCCGAAGGCTATCAGTCTTCAGCCTGGCATCCACATGCTTAGCTCTCATATAGAAGAAAAAAGACACCTTGCTATGTACTGAATAGTTTCTATAGAAAATTGTGTCAAAATTAACCATTATGGATTCCCCAGAAAAATGATCTTGGGGAAATCAGCCGTTATCAATAAGCCAACACTGAAGACTCACGATGTCAATCACCTAATCCACTCAAATACATTGCATTAAAAAGCAGAGACGTTTACAGGGAGATGCAGAGGGAAGCAAACAATCTTCCAGTTCACTTGTCTCAGCCATTTGGCTACCAATCACCAATTCTTTTGCCTGTGTTGAGTGGATCAGATTACAGACGAATGGGCTTTCAAGGAAGAGCAGCATGGCTACTGCGTCGTGTTGTGAGTGTGTATCTATATACTTTCTTCTTACGTGTGTTAATAAATTCGTCCTTGAACGACAGTAGATGTCATATTCTCCCTTCACTAGTTGGGGCGGTGTTCAGTGTAGGCTGCTCACCAAGTTAAGTAGGTCAGGCTAAAAGGTCAGTATGTGCCTGAGGTCAGGTTTAGTAGGATGAATGACCACACAACAACCATGAGCATTATTTCAAGTTGAAGTCACTCATTCAGCGTGACAAACTGGTTTCCTGGAATTGGTGAGCCAAAAGTGACTTATGCTAACTCAGGCCATCCTTATTCTAAATCATCAACCAATGCTCACCGTGTTTCCACCACTACCTCTTCTCTTATTCTTCAGCGGCGATGAACCTGGCTTTATTTTACGGAAGTTATATCAGATCATATATATCAAGACTCATAAACTGACAGTACTAAAAGTCTGCAGAACAGGTAGCAGCTCAGGTAAGTTTCGACTTATTTTTTATTATATTTATAATATGGGTAGCTGTCATAAGCTTTAATTAGGCACTCCCCTTCTCGGTGGTACTTTAAATTTTTATATAAATTTTGTTAATGCTAATGGAAATATTGTGGTATTTTTGTCTTTTTAATCGAACGGCATCATCTCATCTCCGCTTAACATAAATCAGTTCACCTGATCACTGTGGACCGTTTCCGTACACATATGCATTCAGAAGCGTGACGTGTTGCAGCATGCTCACATGGAAGAGTATGCTGCATTCATGTCTCCGTGATTGGTTGGGGCCTGCACTTAACACCGGCGGCTAAATCACATCAACAAGACACTTTGTATTTGTCTTCGACCTTGGTGCTAAGTTATTCGGTGTTCGTCGCTAAACATATGAGGTGCTTCCCATGCTCGCAATCTGCTTTTATCACGCCAAAAGGTTTCGTGTTTTTCATGGCTTAAGAAATCAACTCATACTGCCAAAAGTGCATTTTTCACTTGAATTTTTAGTATTAAGCATATAGTTTATCAACTTAATTCTCACATTTGTCTCAGCATGCAAATCCAGTCAGCATTTTACAAAGCCATGATAGCATTACTTGTATAACACCACCATGTAACTCCTCACCAACCACCAAGCCTTGAAAATTGCCTGATGTCATACCATGGAAGCAGAGAAAGACCAAACCACCGTCAAGTGTTTCCACTTCTATGGCCCAGTGGTTAGTGCGCCCAGATAGACCTCTGGTAGTATAAATGTTCATACGAATTTTTGGACCGTTTTTGTGTTCGTAGTTCTCCGGAAATCTAAGTTAGGATCGTCCAGACGCCATACATACTTGGATTCTTATGAATTTATTTTGGTTGCTTTTCATGTGAGTTAATTATTACTTGGATGTGGGATTTAACTAATATGAAGGAAGACGGAATTACTCCTATGTTTACTAGTCAAAACATTACTTATCACACTTTAGTCGTCCGGAGCTGAGTTGTTTATTAATATGGCTAGTGCTTAATGAATTAATCAATAAATCCTTGATGACGTGCTAGTCAAATCGCCCGAACGGCTCTGAACTTGTATTTTATTTGAACACCTCTTGAAATATCAACGTGACTATCATGTATGAGTATGCATCTTGGCCAACTAACTCACCGAATCCTGGCGTTGGGCTATACTTCAGACCATTCCGGGAAATTATTAAGAAACTCTTGAGAGATAATAGCCCATGACAGCAGACCTGACTCAGATTTTCCACAGCATTCTGACTTAATATACAGTGGTGCAGAAATATTAATTTAACAGGAAGGGTGGCTTTTTCTAGGCTTGAGGGTTTTCATACACTTCTCTGACCCCCCACGAACCACTTGTCTTTAGATTCAGTTAGATTTTGCATCTAGGAAGGCATCCGCTAATTATCCCAATAATATATTTTCTGTGAGCTGGCTGTTAGTAAATACTTCCACGTATAGTCAAAAAGCAGCGGTTAATTCTTATATTTGGGTAAGTTTTATTTCTCACACTGGACCGTGGACCACTGGAACTATATATGGTAGTGTGTACTGATTAACTTAAACCAAGACTGGTTCTTGGCTGCACTGCGAATAAAAAAATTAATGCGGACCCGAAGCGTAACCATCCTAGCCATTTGGAACTTGGAGATCATATTTTAGCATGAGGTTCATGGTATTTGCGGCAGCCGCCTTTCGGCTTAAGCCATGCCACCAGCTAAGGGGCAAGAGTAATAGGGATGACTAGATATGGAGAAGAGATGACGGATAGAAAGTTCTCTAGTAAACTTAGTCTTCAAGTGTTCAAAAAGGGCTTTCATATTGTTTTTTTTCAAGTATATAATGTGTAGTGCAATTTTTATGGCTTAGCAGATGAAGGATTTTGATGGTTGCATGACATACGCTGCATTCGTATGCGGGTGTTTATCCCTCAACTATTAGAATGACTATTCTACCGAGACTACAGGTGAACCAAAATATGAAATATACTTATCCATGCCTGTAAAACTGGTGTGTCATACATAGGTAGGCATGAATATATTATTATTACTTCAGGATAAGAAACGCAGAGTGATGACGATTGCTCAAATAGCTAGGTCGCGCCCACGAGGACCTCATGAAATGCTGCACGCATCTGTGACTTAACGTGTTGACTTTAATTGCGAAGGCCAATACCAAGTGTTGGGTGGGGGATGCCACACACTCATAGTGCTGGAGAACCATTCACCATTACAGCTCAGTTCTCCCAGTAGGGTCATGAAGACCCTAAAATAATACCAGAACGACGGGAAAGGCTGATGGTGGCGCTATGATTAGAACTCTCCCTGTGGGTTAGATGGAGACGAGTTGCACTCTGGTCGTCTGTCAGTGCAAGTGTGATGTATGCATAGCGATTCATAAAGTGTTCGTTCATGCGTTGTTGTACTTCGTCTTTTTCAAGTTCTCGTCGTGCGCAAAGTGGAAAACCAGAAGTATGAGAGGCTTATTGAAAAAATTAGTAAGATTAGTGGTTGTGTTGGGACACATATTAACGACACGAAAAATGTGAAAAGAAGGATATGGAAGAAACATTTCATAGCAGTTAGTACGACACATTTAAATTCTTAAAAACAGTCAGGTTACGATGTGGGACACGGCGGAAAGTGATCTATACTTTAAAGTGAATGTGCCACATGCATTATACTTTTTAGCATTTTAAAAATGGGGCACTTCGGTCTTACCCTGAAAATAGGTATAAAATTGCTTCGGTAACCTCGAAATTAGTCAGCTAGTGTCTAATCAAAGGCTTATGTTGCGTTCGTGGCGTTGGTTGCTCCCTCAGTTTTTTTCAGGGTATTCCGTCGGTGGGGTGTCATGCATAGCTTCGAGCAGTTACACTCCAAGTATGATGTTTTTAGTCGGTCAATGCGAACTTAGTGTTCTTGGCTGTTTTTGTTTTTAGTACAGTGAGTTTGTTTCTGCGTTGAATGGCTGTGGCGTGTAAAGGAGAGGTTTCAATGAACGACTTAAAGACTGACGACAAACAGATAAGTGTGAAGGAGTTCTCAAAAATGCATGAAAAATGTCCACGGACTGAGATCGAAGAAGGGAAGAGGTCCTAACTGAACGCCTCTTATATATCAACCTGCGGATGTATGAGGCATGATATTTGGCTAGTGACAGACTGGAGAGTGAAGCAAACTCACTGACAGTCGTATTGTGGTCTCATATACCACCTCAGCAGAAGGGCACATGATAGCAGATTTCAATGCGTTTGGGACGTATTTGTGGAAATATTACAAATAATCGCCTCACTGCCTATGCCTAAAAGTTTCTGCTGTACCTCCAGAGTTTTTGTCCGCAAATTATGTTGATACCGGCTAATAGCTTTGCCAAGACGGACCGCTTTATCAGCGTCTGGGCTGTGCATTTAGGGATAGGTGTGCTACAAATCACCTGCAGTAGCACTGGTAAACCAGATGCGCAGTGATTATCCGAGGTAAACCGTGGAGTGCAGTCTAGCTACCAAGGCTCCCTTGATGGATGTCTGATTGGTACTGAATTTAGACAGTTTGAGAGTGGTTTGTAGTCTGTGAAGATAATGAGTTCACTACCCTTTGACGAATGTCAAAAGTTGTATAGCGTGCAGAACATAGTCGGAAGTTTTCTGTCAAAAGTGTCGTATTTTTCCTTGTTGTCTGCAGCCTCCTCTAGAAAAAAGCAAGTGGTTACCACTGATTGTCACCCAGTTTCTGGAATTTAGAAACTGACCTTTTCATCAAAATGATTACCTGCATTAACGACCCACAGCTCACGATATTGTAGAAGACAAGTTTTGTTTTTGAACCCTCATTTTCAATAGCATGGAAAGACGTAAGGCAGGAAATACCTAGCTAGACGTATGGAAGCGCACTCATCATTCAATGGATAAAGATAGCTTTACAAATCATAAAGAATACATACTTCCCACTAAGTTACTAGCCTTCCGAATTTCTCAGTTACTTACAACGTCAAAGTCATCAAATAATACCGTGTTGTAGAGGCCCTACATCGGGCTCCCCCAGAAACGAGACTAAAATTATCCTGCACGCTCAAGGTCACTGGTAGAGGTTGGCACCTGAAGGTCACCTTCGTCCACTGTAGTCAACAATGTTGGATTGACGTTCCCTAAACACTCATTTAAACATTGGGTTTTAAGTTTATTCTGTAGTTATTCACAACTTATTTTGATGTAAACTGTTCACAAGTGTTGCGGGCAAGGTTAAACTTTGGGCACCACTAACTACCAATCAGAAACCGATCTTCAACTGACCAGTCGCATGAAAGAGGGATTTTAGATAAAGGAAAACGTATACTTATGGAAAAAAGCATAAAAATTGCGTAAAACTGTTACATGTGAGAGAAGCATTTTCCAGCTAAGCATAGAACAGTCAATAGAAAAGTCACGCCACATTCTGTACATATATTCATCCAAATGACTATAAATGAGATCCTCTTAAGATCCGTTTATAGCCGCGTGCACGACGATGCCTTCTCCGCTTAACAACGAAGTAATTCCTTCCATTTCCCATGATGCGATGTCTCTGCAGTGCTGGAAACACCGAACTGTTGAGACGAGGCTATTTTCGGTTTCAGCAGCTGCGCCTCTCACAGGCTGTTTCAGAACTCAGTAATTGCAAATATACAAAATCTGCGTTAAGGAGAGATGCGACCTAGCAAAAGATATTCCTAAGAAATATTAAAATTATCAGCTTACCTTCTCTAATGCTAACTCGTTTCAAACAAACTGCTCAACGATGTGCATATCCATCAATCAACCTGCTGAAGGTTTTTAAACTCATCACACAACCATGTGAACAAATCCTCTCCTTCTGAAGCAACCCGAAATCCAGGCAATACGGAACAGCATTATCCTCCTCGAACTGCAAACCGTTAGAGCACGCATTTGAAACGAATCAAGCGCTATACAACATTGAACTCACTTTCACGAACCTCATTGGACCATTCGACGTCGTTCGCTGATTGGTAGTTACTTGTGCTTAAAGTTTAACTTGGCCGGCATTACCCTCAAAATATCCCATCTTCCTCATTATAGAGATATTTTGACACATTCCACCTGAAACACTAATCATTGCAACCTTTTTGATAAGAGTGTGTCCAAGTCAGATCACATGACGCGGACATCAACATAATTAGCCAGGAAATGAGAATTGCCATCAATCCAGAAAACATATAAAACAATTTTATTAAAAATTATTGACGAAAAGGATTTACCTAGCGAAATTTCAACCAACATGCCGGATAAGTCCAGCCCAGAAACAACTTCCATTAATCTGTTGATTAATGAATGCCTCTCCATATTTTTCACTAAATAAATCCCGTTTCACTCCCCTTTTGCCGTGCTTTCGAAAATAAAGGTTTAAAAACACCAGTAGTCTTCTGCAATATTATCAGCTGTGTGTTAGTAATTTGGGTAATCGTTTGATAGCGAAGTCTGTTTCTAAACTCTCTTTTCAGTTCAAGACCACAATATGATGAGACTCCCTTGTATGCATTTGCTTTGAAGGTTTGTAGGAATTGAAGTTCACGTGCCCAGTGGACAGATGTGCCCGGACAAGTAGTATGACTGACGAAATAGGCAGTAATTGCTTCCACTAATCAGAATTGTTGCCTTACACTACGAATGTCTTGAAGTTATAATGATGTGTTTCATCTATCTCTCGTTCTCTGTGCTGGTGCTATGGTTATGTTTATCACCAAGGATGAACACTCAATATATTCAATCGGACTGTCTGTGGATCCCATCTGGAACAATGGCTGATGCACTCATGCGAGCTTGAAAGTATACCCTGCCACACGAAGACGACAACTGAGTAAAGACCGCAGGCTAAACATGGTTAAATTGAGAAAGAAACTGTTTGAGAAACTGCAGCAAGCGGACTACCAAATACCGCGCAGGCGAGCCAGAATCTTACCTAGCTCTGACCAGCAAACCGCTGTCGACTCACCTGCCTGTGTAAGCCCCTGAAACATTAGAAAAGGAGGAAGACGCTGGTGAAAGGGGTAGACAATTTCACCACACCCTGAAGGATGTTCCACTACCTACAAAAATGAACTGACAGACGATTCGTAAATGCAATTGTAAAATGTCAGGGTATATTCGTGGGTAATTTTCCCACACATTCGAACTTGTGAAGGAGTTCGATGATCTTGCATCCTAGTTTTATTCACATCGCTTTGTGTTGCGCTGCTTTGTCTTGGCTTTTTATTTTTGAACCTTATTCTAAATCAAACATGATGGTGGGGAAAAAAGTGTGAATCTGATTCGTACTTGGGAGTGGTTGATTTGCTGATGAGAAGAACCGACTCATTCAGACAGGCAATGTTTATTGCATACTTTCACCTCGTTTTTTCGATCAGTTAAGTATTGGTTTTTTTCATAAAGAAGTACCGTTTCCTTTTTTAAGGGTTAATAAAATCGAAGCGCAACACAGTATGAAACACTTTCAAAAAGAAGTAAAGCGGTTTCTGTCGTCCCTTTTTCTTTCAACAAATACAGTACATACGAGCATACTTTACGCATATATTTTTCAAACTTTCCACTTTTGTGAAGAGAAATAATAATATGTATTCCCATTTTCTGTACATGAGGGACGTCACTTTACTGGCATCATCAATTCGATAAATAATATATGCATGGAGTAAGCGTATTTACAATTATTCATTTACTCAGGTTGTATATATATTTAAGGAAAGGTAATGGAATAATGTTAGTAAGCTCACTTTACATAGGTAAAAACAATTTCCATCATATAACTATAGGCTCTGTTATTGTTTGAATTTGTCGAAAATGCACTTAACAACTGAAGTCTGAGTTACAGATGGTAGGTACGATAGGCTAATCACAAAAGTATACAAATGGCTTGTAAAACGTTAGTTAGTTTACCGACAGTTATGTTTTCAGCAATATCATATGCAAGTGGCCCAGCACAGCAGTTGTTGTCCGGTGAAATATGCAAAGAAGTACTAATGAATCACCATAACTAGCAACAGGTGAGTTTTTAAATTCATTTCAGTTAGGAAGCAGAATGATAAGTATATCTCTACGAGAGTTTATCGTATTTATTTAGTAAATTCACCACCATTTCGTTCGGTAGTATTTCCAGAATCTTTTTGTGAGTCAAGGGTTCGGCCCATTTAGCTCGTTCGCCAGTGCTAATCATTTTCGCGCCAGCATCCGCTCTGTCGTCTGTTGTTTGTGAAAGCCTTTCTATCACTACGTAGGATCACGTAGGACCACGTAGGAGAATCATTGCCTAAATAGGCCACTTTTAGCCTGTCAATACTAACACTGTCTGTGATATTACCTCGTTGAATGACAAAGTCTTTTGGCAAAGTTAAACTACCATGGTCGAGTTAAAGCGATCTTGGACAACCAATCAGAATTCAGATGCCAAGAAACCATTAAAATGGCTAAAAAATGTATTAAAAACGTAAGAAAAGTGTTAATAAACTGGATAATGGCCTCTTATATGTTGTAAAAGCGTCTCCCACTTTCTGCAAGGATGATCAGTGGAGAAACCATACCATACTCTATTTATGCATGTATCCATGCCTCCATCGATGTGGCTAAAATCCATAGTATTTTGCGATCCATTGACATTCCTGATTCTTTTCTTCAGTCTCCTCCAATTTCTTCAGTAGAGTTAGTATGCTTGCCCATGACTTGATCTACGAAGCCGGAGGAATGGTTGACACGTTGCTGAATGTAACCCAAGGATGACAGTTGGTTATATCAACTCCATTCATCAGTATGTTTAGTTGTTCCTCGCAGTATCAAGCGCCGAATGATTAGAAATAATGCTACGGCACTTCTATTTCGTATTGTTTCAATGAAATCTTTGCGAGGTGAAGTGTAATAGACTTCAAGTATACACCTTCGGCTAGCCCTTCCAGCTTCCCTGCTACACTTCTTTTTAATGAGGACAGTTTCATCAATGTGAACAGCCACTCCTACTACTACAAGACAGGCAGTAATCCCCTCCAGCTTCCATAACACTACGTCACTACAACGATGATACCGTTGCACTGCAGACAGCAGGCTGTTTTCTGCCTCAGTATTATCCAACAGTACGTAAGCCATGCATATCCGACAAAGGCAGCTTAGACTTAGGGAAAAAAGTATCTATGGGATAATTAAAATGCTGCACCCACCCTCACGAGCCGATTTTCGCTTATAGCATATACTACATCCATAACAGTATTTATCTCCAACAAAATTACATTATCTGAGCGTTATAATATCTCCACGAACAACTCTTAGTCACTCCAGATGAACGCTCGTTGGGCACCATATATCCCTCACCAACTGCAACCCACCTTTCCTTAGATAATGTGATGAACTTACATCCATAATGTTGCTGAGCAGTTAATATTCTCAACTCCTGTCGGAACGGCTGAATTTCATAAACCTTCCTCACGCTAAGAAAATACCCACAAGCAGTAGAAATCCATTAATTAATGCGTCTGAAGCTTATGTACTTACTCCCAACAATGACATTGAAGATCAAATGAGATAAACACATCCCTGATTTCAAAACAACACATCAATGAACTATAATTCGAGGACTCTGCACACAACAAAGTTATGTATGAATATTTACTTCAAGCTTTATTTTTTCCCAGGCACTTATAATCCATCCACTAAAGACCTGGTTTTTTGTTAATGCGAAGACAATACTCCTGTATTTCCTGTTGTGTTGCACTCACTGACAATCTAGCAGATTTTTCCAACTTTGCACAGAAATGATTGTATACAAGTGAAAAGGCTGTTTTATACTACTGGGATTAACATTTATTAAGTGTATGTATAATCTCCAGCGAACATGTAAAGCATATCTTGCTACTGCCTGTAAATTGTGATTGAATTATATGGTTCTATTTCTGTAACAATTTGATGATGCCTGTAAACTGGCGTCCCTCATGTACTGTACTTTGAGAATAAATTTATTTATAATTAGTCCATTATTAATACAGGAATTAAATGCTCCGTCTCCACGGAATTCGCTTACCAAATCTACAAACCCATGCATAATTTCTGCTTGGAATGACCTTCGTAAGCGTCTGACGAATCGTAATGGTCCTTCATCGTCAACCCTGAAAGACCTTGGCTGTGGCTATGGTACTGCAACTTCGCCTTTTTTTGAATGCCTCTCTGTTACCTTGAAGGATCCTTCGTGTGGTGGACTGAGAGATGGTTATGTTTCATCACGCCTCACCCATACATGGGAGCAAGAGTCCAAGTATTTTGGTAGGCATACCGCTCTTGATTGTCCTCGTAAGGGAATCGGCCTTAAGTTGGCCATTTATGGCTAAAGTCTGTCAACATAGGTAGCCGGGTTAAGGTTTTCCTTATCAGCACTAGGACCAGGTAGTTTTAGTGTTACTGAATGGCATTTCAACAGCAGGACACTGAGTAGCAGTTTTTGTTTATGTTCGTATACCACTCATTACCACTGGTAGGAGTTCTGTCCAGTGAGTGGGGTCAGAGTGAGTTTTCAATGCAGCCTTCAGTTGCTAATGGAGGAGCTCTTTCACCTCATTAACTTAGGGATGATATACTACGCTGAGGAATCAGTTTGATCCGCTGAAATTCGACACGTTGTTGAAAAGTCCTGTGTCTAATGTAGCTCCTCTGTCAGTGGTAATTTTTATAGGGACACCGAATATGGTTACCTTTTGCTGAAGAATGGCTTTTGGAAACGTTTCTGCTGTATTATCAGTAAGTGGTGCAGCTACTGGGATCATGAACCTATCGATGCACGTGAATAAGGAAGTGAATCCATTTGAGAACTGCAGGGAACCTACTAGGTCCACGTGAACATGGGCGAAAACGAGTATCGGGCTGCCAGAATGTCCTTAAGGATGACATTGTGTGTCTGCTTGTTTTCGATGTCTGGCATGCTATGATATCTCTATCCCACTTCTGCTCCTCACGTAGTAGGTTTGGCCAAATATATCCTGCCTATATTATTTTAGCTGAAGCCTTTACTCTAGAGTGCGACAACAAGTGAAAATTACTAAGTATAGCTTTTCACATAATTTTAGGGACAAAAGGATTGGGTGAGTCTTTTTTATGTCAAAGTATATCAAGTTGAAATCTACAAGAGATGACAGCTGTGTAAGTTTGAGACTAGAGTGATTTGTTGTGAGGATATACCTTGGCTCTTCCTTATTCTCTTTATTTTGGGCCAGTGGTTTGAAGTATAAAGTGGTTTCCTGCAGTGTATTTACGTGCATTCTAGACAGTGAATCAGTCATACAGTTCTCAGTCCTCTTCACATGTCTTACATCACTAGTAAGCTGGCATAAAATCACAGTGAAGAATTTCGTATGGTGAATATTTGTCAGCGTTGAGTAAATTAGTGAGAGGCTTGTGACCCGTGTAGATAGTGAATGGTCTAGCCTTTACCACTTAGAGAAGGTGTTTAACTGCTCAGCAGATTTCCAGCGACTCTTCGCCAAAAGAAAAATACCTCTCTTCTGTCGGACAAAGTCGTCTAGAGAAGAACGATCCTAGTTCCCAGCTATTTTCAACTAGCTGATTTAGAGCTGCTCCCTCGGCGTTATCGAATACGTCTACAATTGATGCAAGAGGAGCTCCTGAACTTAGATGTTCCGGGGTTGTGGCTTTCGCCAACGCGTTTTCCAGTAGTTTAACTGCGTTGGATGCCTCCTGTGACAGCTGGAAACCTTTTGGCTTTTCCCTTAACGCTTCAGTCATGTACCGCATGTATTGTGCGCTGTCAGGTGTAAAGCATCGATAGAAGTCGATCAACGCCAGTGAACTCCAGAATTGTATGAGATATGTGGGTAAGGGATACTGCTTGACGTCATCGACCTCTTTAGGCATTGGTTAGATCCCGGCAATGTCGGTGGCATGCACTAGGAATTCTATTGTTTCCTCCAGCAAAATGCACTTTCACTGATTGTCGTTGTGTTGTCTTCAAGTTTGCATTATGCTGCCCGAATGTGATATTCATGTATGTTTATATACGGGCTACCTATGAGTAGGGCATTTATGTGTGCTTTGGACAATGGCAATTCACGAATCAATTAACAAACCTCACGAAAGTTTGTGCAGCATTTCTGAGACCATCCTCACAAACTCACATAGTCCAAACGGGGTTGTAATGGTTGTTTTATGTATATCTCCCTCATCTACGGGAATGCTGTGACAGGTGCGAACTAAGTCAGTTTCAGTAAATATTTTGGCATCTCGAAGACTATGAGTCTTGAATGTGTGGTACTGAGCACCTGTCTGGAAGGGTTTGCTTATTTAGGGCCATGTAGTCACCGCAAGGGAGCCAATCAATCTGATTTTTCTTAGGCACCATGTGTAACGGCAAAGCCCATTCACTATTTGTGGTCTGAATAATATCCCAATCAATCAGTCGAATTCAGATTTCGATATTTATAGCCTGTCCGCAGCCAATCTTCTTGACTTAACCAAAACCAAGGGGCTGTGCCCTAATAGCAGGAGTAACTTTCGGGCCAGCCTAAGAAGTTTGGAAGTTAGTTACGTCATAGTTGGGAATTCCGCTAGTATATACTGGAACCTTTCTGTTGAAACTGGGCTAGATTCAACGAATGTTGCTCGCTAGCTTTATGATCCTCATACTGGGGGGTTTCTTTCATTGTTAAGAGTCTGTTTCGAGCATTCACTACCAAGTTATATCTTTGCATCAAGTTGATTACGATTACTGCTAGGTGCAAATCAGCAACAGTGAACACCCATGGAAGCTGTCACTTAAACTCGAGGTCAAGGGCAAGTGTTTTCTGCCCGAACGTCGTGGTCCGGGTCTTATTAGCTGCCTGCAGCGTGACAGGAGAATACTTTTCCCCCAGCTCGGCATTTGCTTTTGGTATGATACTCAGTGCAGCTCCTGTGTCATCCGAGGATTCTATTCTAGAATCCTTGTCCATGAAGTAGAATAGGAGACTGTTCGAGCACTCCTTTACAGTAGTCTCTACCCGATTAGGCATTAATCGTTTCCCCGTAGCTTGTGAGGTAGCTTAGGCAGTGCGAATGATTGTGTGCATTTTGTTGACTGTGCACTAAACCGCCAGTGGTATCCGCAGTACCAACTTATTTATATATTTTGTCTGGGTTGGCTGTTTGGTTAAGGGCGTGAGTGGTCCACCTCATCTATAATAATAACAATAATAGTATATTCTCATTTTTTACATGAGGGACGCCAGTTTACAGGCATCATCAATATGATAAATTACATATACGATTAGTAAGCATATTTAATAAAAGTAATTTAACAGAATACATTTTTTCCTACCTGTGTAAGACACACCAATTGTACAGGCATGGATAAATATTATTTAAATTACATAAATTTGGTTCATGGTAAAATTATAAGGTTGCAGTCATTTTGTCTATGGGAACAATATGATAACTAGTCATTCAATGGAACACATCAAGAAATATAGAAATATTGTCTTCGCATTAACAAAAAAAACTCAAGTATGTTTTGGATGGATTACAAATACTTGGGAAAAAAATAAAGCTTGAAGTAATTTCTCCATATAACTTTGGTGTGTACGGCATCGAGTCTTATTTTTCATTTATATCCAAATTTGATAATAATTTAAAATAAGTAATACACTTATGTACTTTTGTCAGCATTTTCTTCGTAACATCACAAGTGAATAGCACTCAAGGTAGACTAATAATAATGACGGTATATATTGTCTTGTAAACGGGTGTTTTCAAGAAATGCAAGCTATTTTTGCAGACAAGATCAGTTATGTTGTAAATTACAATCGTGAAGTATTATAAATCAATACTTTTCTATTAGTATAAAGGTATATTTCACAACTGTAATCCAGGTTGCGTCGTTGGTGAAGGCAATGCACAATTCACGAGGGAATTGTAAGATATGGGACCAATAATGTTTGCAGATCATTTGTCATTGTAAATGGGCAAATATCTACATTCGTCATTCTCATTCGAAAAGTCAAATGGAAGCTGAAATGGTGAGAGACAAAAGAAGACAAACAACAACAACGCAAAAGAAAGCAAGTGGAGTACTTAGGGAGTGATCAATATGTATATATACATTTATATTCTGTTTAGTAATTATAGTTATTTTGGTGCACTAACTATCTATTCCCGTGATGCTAACTTTTACATTGTGTGAACTAATATTATTGTCCTGTGTAAAAATGTCTATCATGTACTTCCAATAATATAAAAATTTATAATTGTAGTTTGTTGTAACTACACGTTTAATGAACTTAATATATCTATGTTGGACGAAAAAGTGTGTGTAGGATTCAGACGCAGAAGTGTATTGTCATCTTTGAGCAGTCTGGTGACTGAGGAGATGAACACTGCGAGCGTGTTTGCATCGCGCACATCAGCTGGTAGTCTATTCCAAATGACTGAAAACTTATTTAAGAAGAAATTATACCGCATGTAAATCTGACAATGCTCTATAGCAGCTAGGTTGTGATGATTTCTAAGATTGTAACTGATGACAGCGGTAGGTTTAATTATTGGCTCGGAGGAGTGCACGAGCAGATTAGTTAGCTTGTAGTAAAAAATTAGGTTCAGCTTAAGACGTCTTTTCCAGAGTGGTTTTAAACTTAGTCTGTCGCAACGTTCATAGTGTTGGAGACCACTTTCTAAACCAAGAATTCTTAAGGTGAATTGCCGTTGCACTCCTTCTAACTTAAGCTTGTCATTTTGTCTGAGTCCACTAAGAATAAACGGGCAGTATTCTAAAATAGGTCGGACACATACTTTATATAGTAAAACCCTAGTTTCACAACAAACGAAGTTGCGAGTTATGCATCCTAGGAGCCTTCGTGTTTTACGTCTGGCATAATCAGTTTGTTCAGAGAACTTTAAGTTACTAGAGTATCTGATACCGAGATCTACGACTGAGTTGAGCTTGGCTAGTTTACGCCCATTAATTTCAAGATTCAGGTCAAGGTTACTGTTTCCGATACAAATCCAGCCGCATTTATCAATGTTGAACTTTAGACAGGATTCAGTACACCATGTTGCGAGACCACCTAGTTCAAGATGTATTTTATTTACCATATCGCTTAGTTCATGAGCGTAGCAGGAGTAAACGACTTTGAGGTCGTCAGCATATAGGAATGATTTACCTGAGGTGAAGCAGTTGCAAATGCTGTTAATGTATTTTGTTATTTCCTTCACGTTCCCCACTGGAACATAGGGCTTCAAACTAGAGGCTTGAAGTTTCTGTAGCAGTGGTGTTTATTTTTACAGAATAGGGTTGCTAGCCTCATGCCCAACCTTTTCTCTTCACCAGATTTTAGTTCTGGCTTAGCGAGGTAAAGGACTGCATCGGCCGGGGATCGAACCCCGGACCATATGCATGGTCGGCGAGCGTCCTAACCACTATGTCACCGATGCTGTTAATGTATACTGTAAATAAAAGTGGACCTAGGACACTACCTTGCGCAACCCCATTTGTGATCTGCCTAGGATGAGACAGTACAGATCCAACCTTGGTTATTTGTACCCTATTGCTTAGAAACGATTTTAACCAGCTCAGTAATGAATTGCGAATCCCACATGAATACAGCTTCTCAAAGAGAATACTGTGAGATACCATGTCAAATGCCCTAGATATATCGAAGTAGAGAACAACAACTAGCTTACGTGCTTCGCGACTACTAGTGATGCAGTTGAAAAAGTCGAAGTGGCAAGTAACGCAAGATCTATTTTTGAGAAATCCTTGTAACAAGATCTTCCCTAAGTAGATAATCTGACAGTTGATCTTTGACAACTTTCTCCATAACTCGCAAGACAACTAGGGTTATATTTATAGGTCTGTAATTGCGGACGTTTGCCTTATCACCGGATTTATAGTGTGGAATTATGAAGCTAGTTTTCCACCCATTAGGGTAAGTGCCAGTGTCCGTAGATATTGAGAAGAATTTAAGAAGTAGTAGGGGTATATCACACCCACTGTTTTTGAAAATTATAGAAGCAAGGCCATCTGGTCCCGTGCTAGTGGAAGGTTTCAGGCTTTTAACTGCCTGTTCTATTAATTGGTCAGTGAACACTATGCTTCCGAGGAAAGAGCTAGTAAGGGGGCCGGTTTCAGCAGGAATGAGCGTTTCTAAACTGAAGTTTGCAAACCACTCACTGAATATTTCACAGATGGTGGCAGGGACATTGTAGATAACTTTGTCATGAAGTAAATAGGGGATGTCCCTCGTCGACTGCATTCGTTTTTTAAGAAGTGTTGTTAAGTTATAAATTTCGGAGGTGCTTTCAAGTGCCCTTAATTCTTCGTCGAGGTCCTTTTGAGAGCGTTGGCGCTTGATAGATTCAAGAGACTCATAGATTGAGTGCAGTGGCGATATATCCTTATTGGAATAGTACTGTCTCTTCAGCTTCCTTAACTTATTGCGGCATGCCCTCGGAATGTATTCAGCTTGGTGTCTACTTAATTTCACAACCTTCTTAGGAGCAACAGTATCTAGACAAAGGATAACATTCCTGTAAAATAGGGACACTACAGCCTCCAGGGAGTCAGTGGTAAAATACTCATCCCAGTGACAGAGTCGAATGAGTTCTTGGACTAATCCCCAGTCTGTATGTTTGTAACTACGACATATCAAGCTCCCTGAATCCTGTTTGTTTCCTGTTTTTAGTGGTGAGAAAGGCAGAGAGCAGAGTATCATTCTATGGTCACTACTGGAAAATCTGTTACCAGCATAGGTGGAGACTGGGATTGTGTCATGACAAAACACAAGGTCCAACATGTTGTCGCCACGAGTAGGTGTCTGGACGTGTTGCTGCCATCCATAACAATCGATAGTGGCAAGTAATTCGTCGAAGAGTTGCGGGCCGGAACTACTTAACCAATTGACTTCTGGAAGGTTGAAGTCCCCTGCAATTATTCTGTAGTTAGTACTGAACGATGAGGCGTGTGCGAATGATTTAGTTAATAACGCATCAGTTTCTTTGGTTGAGCTTGGTGCTCGATAAACACAGCCTATGAGAACCTTGTACTTATCTCCTTGTAAGACGACCCAGAGTGAATCAGGTACCTCGTTCAGTATTTCATCTTCCACTTTACTGGCTACGAATGAGTTATGTATATATATGAGACATCCTCCACCACGCTTGCAGTCTCTGTCTGCACGGTGTACAGTGTAACCATCTATGCCTATATGCACATCAAGTACAGAGTATGAGCACCATGATTCTGTAATCAAAGCTGCAGTAGGCTTGGCGATAAATAATAATGCCCTTAGTTCAGATATCTTATTGATTAAGGAACGTGCATTAATTAGCAATATCGTGAATAAGTCACGGGATACTACAAACTGGCTTAAGATATCATCATAACCTAACTCTCTTTGTGCGTCAACAACGCAAGAGTTTATGAATGATACGGAGGTCGGACTGGGTGTCTGTACATCGGGGTTAGAGTGCAGTGAGGTGGTCCTAGGTGCCACGGGTCGTACCAGTGATTCGGGACACTTGGAAAATTTACCATGTGTTCCTGGATATAAGGATAGTAGAGGTTGGGCCTGGGTTGACGGTTAAAAAGCATAGAATCAAATGGTCTACCCATCCACGTGCTACCCGTCATACCGGTACACACTTTCGTGTTGGTTTTATAACTTAAAGGAAATTGAGAGTAAAGGTGCTTTGGTTGCAAGACTTTGGTTTTTTTTGTGAGCTAGTAGTTAATGCTGTATTACAGGGTGGTAATGCAGTTATAACCGAGGTTGAGACACTATTTAAAACAACTGTGTTTCCACGAACGCTTTTGTTTAGAAATTTGGACCATAATTTCAAGGATTATATGACTATAAGCAGTAAATGAATATCAGAGCAAACACGTGCAAAAATTTCGAACGTACCGCCTTGTGTTAGTTGTATTTATGCTAGCTGTTCAGTCAGTGATCTAGTGTTGGTCACGAGTTGTAAGGTTATTGGTTGTGCTGTCATACCTGGCCTTCTGTAAGTTGCCTCCTCTCGAACATCCGGTCAGCGGTGCGTGCTAACTGTTAAAGAGAAGAGCGAGAATCTTCGTCCAATGTCTGTTGCACACACTCTGGAAGGGCTTGCATCCAACCTTGCTTCGGTTCAACCTCTCCCATCGTGCTGTTCACTACAAGCTGTTGGTTGTGGCGCAAGAACTGTGGTGGAGATATATCTCCCATATTCTCCCCTTGAAATAACCGTTGTATACGCCGGTTTTCTGACATGGAGAGGCGTTTTGTCACATCACACTTAAGCACCCTGTTTGGCTGCTCGCTGGTGGAATGAAGTATAAGTTCCCACATCTCCCCACTGATCTACTAAAGTATCTGAGAATACACGTCCCTTTACCTGGTGGTTTCGGACTTAATGCTATACGGTCAACCAAATGCTACAAAACGGACTTTCTGACAGTTATGTTGGGCTTTTAGAGACTGACGGTATCGACATTCGTGGATTTTACGGAGTATACTAACGCAAGATCTTATACCAACAACTTCTATGGTATTTGTTCCTCGTGGACCAAAGGCAAAACAAGACCAGAGTTAATCGTTCAAACTAGGAGATATAATTCGGAACCAAATCGTAGACCGAGATGAATGCTTAACTGGCCAGTGATCGTGCACGAACGTGACACGACGGAGTACCAAATGGGGGAAAAACTCTCCCGAGCAGCTTGATGGAGTGCTTACTGGTCCATCTACCTATGCTAATCAGGGGTCTTAACATCGCTTCGGCGATGTTTGTCCGTTGGATCTCGTGTCTCGTTTGCTTCTTGTCCAGTGCCCGTCGCATCTGGAAAAGAAAACAAGAATGCTAAGAACATTGTTGAGGAAAATGTACCAAATCAGCGTTCAAAAAATGATGTGCATCTACCATATAGTAAAATAATGCAAGGTTTAGAAGATCGAAAAAATATACGTCTAATTTTTTTAGTGCATGTAATATGTACGCTTATAAAAAATATTTTTGTGTTTAATGGTGCTACATAAAAAATATTGATGTGTCTGAAAAGAAAAAAAATAATTAATACGACAAACGAATTTGTTGGGTGAATCGCACCATTTAGTTATGTGATATAATTGTGAAGATATTCTGGGAATCTTACGTGACGTCCAGAACGCGTTCTCTTAGAGGGCTCGACAGAAGGTTCAGTGGCTTTCGCCGTGCTAGTGAGTTCTTCGAAGACTAAAGGATATTCGATTACTTGTGGATTTTTGGGTACGCTCAGCTCTAGGCTAATAGGATTGCCTTCCAAGTAAGCCGGTTTCAGACGGTCAATGCTGACGGTGTCTTCGCGGCCTTCTTTGTCTAAGACAAAGGATTTATCCATACGTTTAATGACTTTATATGGTCCGTCGTATGGGGGTTCCAGAGGTTGGCGCACAGAGTCACGACGAACAAATACATGTGAAGAAGTTTTCTAACACGGTTGAACAAAGACATCAATGGACTGTGGTTGAAAGGGAGCAGGTTTAACTGAACGCATTGCGTTTGTAAGCCTGCTGATGTACGAGACTTGATCTACCGCTGGTGGGAGGCTCGAGGGAGAAACAAACTCACCTGGCAGGCGTAGTGTCGTGCCAGATACTAGCTCGGCGGTAGTACAACCAGCATCGGTTTTCAAGGCGTTTCGTATCCCTAGGAGAACTAACGGAAGTGACTCAGTCCAATAGGCATAGTTTGCAGCTGATAAACCAGCTTTCAACTGTCTGTGTAGACGTTCTACTATACCATTAGCTTGAGGATGGTAAGCTATTGTTCTAATGCGCATACAACCTATGATTTTAGTCAGGGCGAAGAATAAGCCGCTTTTGAATTGCTACCTGCGATCAGTTGTTATGGAGGATGGGCATCCAAAGTTTGCAATCCATCTTTCGAGAAAGACGCGTGCGACTGTTTCAGCAGATACATCCTTGAGGGGTACTGCTTCAGGCTATCGTGTGAAACGATCGATGCAGGTTAAAATATAAGTAAATCCATGGGATTCCGGAAGGGTTCCAACCAAATCTGTATGAACGTATTCGAAACGGGCATCGGGGATAAGAAAGGTACCAAGGGGGCTTTTGGTGTGTTTCACTACCTTGCTCATTCCCTTACTTCCTTATTAATACCAGGCCAACGAAACCGACTAGTTACGATCTTGACGGTAGTTCGGATACCTGGGTGGGATAAGCCATGCAACGTATTGAAGACGTGCGGCGATAACTTTTAGGCACGACGGGACGAGGATTACTCGCGGAAACGTCGCAAAGAATAGTATCTTTTCCAATACCTTAGGGTTTCTTGGCTAATTGTAAATTTGTGTTCGACAACTCATGTTGAAGCTCGGTATCTTCTTTTTGAAGACGAGCCAGTTTTACAAGGTCTATATCTTCTATTTGGGTGAGGGAACAAACGTGTGACAAGTCGTCTGCCACAGTGTTGTTCACTCCGGATACATGGCGAATATCCGATGTAAACTGTGAAACGTAGTCCAGTTGTCGTGATTCCCTAGGCGAATACTTATCTGAAGTTGAGTTCAGAGAGTACGTCAGAGGTTTGTGGTCAGTGAAAATGATGAATTCACGACCCTTCACTGAACGTCGAAAATGACGTATAGCACAGTACATAGCCAGAAGTTCTCTGCCGAATGTGCTGTAATTCGTTTCTGCTAATTGAAGGCGCCGCGAGAAAAAGGCGAGTGGTTGCCACTCTCTGTTGACTAGCTGTTGCAGAACTGCGCCAGTTGCAGTGTCTGATGCATCAGCCGATATACTTAACGGTGCCGTTCGATCCTGATACATTAGAAGTGTGGCATCCGCAATAGCTTTTTTAACCTGAGCAAAGGCATTTCGAGCAGACGCGTCAAGTTCGATAGACTTGCACTTGTATGGGATGTGCACAGTCAAAGATGAAAGTCTTCGTTTGAGAAGTATCTCCCATGATTCGACGGAAACTTCCCAGTGTCCAAATCGCGTCACCTTTAAATTCTTCCGCAATTCAAGTAAACAGAACTGCATGCCCACATCCGAAGTTATCCGGTATCACGAACTGCAAAAATGAATATCTGCAAGGTTATAAGTGAATGAGCGAACTTACCTTCACTTGCTGTCGCATGTACAATCAATGCAAGTGTATCTGGTCATAAATCGTAAAACACTCGTCAATGTTTTTCAGATGTCTTTGTCCGAATGCGACTACATATGCTTTCACTGAATTCAACTAACTGACAGACCTTATTGCGACTCGAAATTCCTAAAAGTGATGCAGATTATTTTCACTGACATAAATTAAGCATTTACATGATTAACATGCATGACTAAGTATTCAACAAATTGAGTCATCATAGTTTACACTTCTTTTGAAATGTGGAGCACATTAATGGTGCAGAAAATATCATGACAATTACACATATATAATATTATTAAATGCCAGTAATTGTGCCATCGAATCATACTACAAGATTACATTTGACAATACTTTGTTAGTGGTCTGAGGGACAAAAATATTAGAACGAAACATATAGGCTAGACCAAAGTTCCACAAAGTTGTCTCACTACTATACAATGTCTCGTTCGCCGATTTTTCCTCTGCATATGAATGTAGCCACATACTGGTATGTGAAAAAGATTGTCACTATCAGCAATATTTAAGTTCCTCGCCTTTTGAGAGTCTTTTAATGCGTCCGCAGCTTCCTACATATGTGCTGCTTCCGCTCGCACTAATTACCTGCGATGAATTTCTAGGAAAAGGGCTCTCTAGTGAAGCACATTATTGCCACAGATTGTTACAGTTAATTCGCGAGAAACATAGGATACCAGACTATGTTAGTGAGAAATATTGAAGTAGAAAATACTGTGCGTATAACCATAACTCAAGAAATGCGTTGGGATCCACGGGATAGTAGTCACTGATAACCACCATAATGGCTAACCAGTCTGAAAGGGAGTTTCTAATGAAAAGAGCATTGAATCTGTATAAAAAACAGTGGTACAACGTTAGAATAGTCAAATGTTACATTTATATTCATCAAATCTGCTTGCAAACAACGCATGACGCAACCACACAAACTTGCACACGATATGACCCACCGAGGACAAATTAAATATCAAACTGGGCGCCACTGTTCTAGCCAATCAAAGCTGAGAAAGCCCTTAAGCGCGTAAGATTTAACACTCTATAACGGATATTATCACCCTGCAGAAGATTTAAAACGCGATAACGTATATCCTCACCCTGCTATTCCCTAGAAGAAGGTCTGTCAATGGCTGAATCAGAGAGGCACAGTTGGGAATAAACCGTCGGTAATAACTTAACAAGCCGTTAAAAGTGCGAAGACTTTTAACTGTCTGTGGCTTTGGAAAGTTCTGTATCGCCTCGACTTTAGTAGCCAGTGAGCGAATGCCCTGGCAGTCAGTAGTTTGACCCAGGAAGTCAAGTGAGTCAACGCCTATCTGACACTTTTGAATATTCATGGTAACACCATGTTAGTGTAACCTTTCAAATGCCAAGTCCAAGTGTCTAAGGTGAGTTTCCTTGTCTGGACTGGCAATCAGGCAGTCGTCTAAGTATGCATATAAAAAGTCGAGACCGCGAAATACTTCGTCGATGAAGCGTTGGAATGTTTGTGCTGCATTCCGGAAGCCGAATGGCACACATAGAAATTCAAAATGTCCGAAAGGCGTGATGATAGCCGATTTCGGAATATCTTCCGTTGCCATCGGGATTTGGTTATACGCTTTAACCAAGTCGATTTTAGAGAATATAGTTTCGCCAGCTAGTGTTGCCGTCAAGTCGTGTATGCGAGGCAGTGGGTAGCAATCAGAGGTTGTTTTGGCGTTCATTCGCCGGTAATCACCAGTGGGTCGCCAATCGTTGCTATCCTTTTTCGGTACCATATGCAGTGGGGATGCCCATGGGCTATTCGATGGTCGAATGATGCCAAGGGTGAGCATATGGTCGAACTCATTTCTAGCAAATCTCAGTTTGTCAGGAGCAAGTCGTCGTGCTCTAGATGTCACGGGCTGTCCTGAGGTTATGATGTGGTGCATAACATTGCTGGTTGTGCACGGTAGATCGTTAGATGGGCAATTAAGTTCCGGATATTTATCAACAGTCGGTTGAAAGTTGGATTAAGGATTGCCTTCATCTTAACGAGTGACAAGCTGGGGCCTATGGAAGTGATGCCTTTGATAGACAGACTAGTAGTATTGTCAGTCAGTCGTTTTCGGCAGACGTCTACGAGTAAATCATGATTATTAAGTAGGTCCGTGCGAATGATGGGCATTGTGACGTCAGCGAAAAGGAAAATCCACTGAATAGGTTTGCGTAAACCTAAGTTAAGATAGACATATTTCCTACGAAAGGTTGGAATTGGTTTTCCATTTGCAGCCTGTAAGTTGAAGGTAGGTTCCTTCTGTCGATCTGCTGCAAGCATTTTACTTCAAAAATGTTCAGATAGTTTGCATGATCCTGTAACACTTATCTTGAATGCATCACTAATTGGAAAAAAAATAAATAAAGATTGTACCTATACCAGGGGAGAACTTCTCTTATTTATTCCTAAATCCTCATTAAAATCTTTCGGTGATCCCAAAATAATTGCTTATAAGTGAAGTGGAAGTATTACTGTTGTATAGGGGACTATCTAGTGAACTCATTAACATATCAAGTATGCGAATAAAAATCCAAGTTAATGAGATGTTAGTGTAACAATATATTATAACAAAAAATACAGTAATGAGTTAAATTAATTAAACGGTTACTTGAGTATACATTTAAAGTCCATGGTTACAAATTATTAATATAATCCACAGAAGCGTTCACTGCTGGAATCGTGTCTACTGGTAGTGTGGTGAAAGATGGTCGCTAGCCAAATTGGTTGACAGTAATTGAGGTCAAAGGTCAAGGTTGTCAGGCGGATACAGTTAACATGTAGTTGAACTGACACAGCCACAAGATATGCAAGGTTAACCTTGCGAGAGAAACAACCAATCAACAGGCTGTATTTTCTACTAACATTGAGCTACAATAATGTACATAAAAATCTATAAATACGTGTTGATTTTTCGTAATAAACGATCTGTTGCCTGGCCCTTGTCTTCTGTTGTTACAGTAGAAGCTGTGTACCGGTTGTAGGATGGTCTTCGGATAAGGATAATAGGTTCCTGCAAAAATCCAAAGTATACAACAGGGTTATGAGTGGAGCAAGTAGACAGTATAGACCAGTGAGAAAGCGAAGCGACCAACAGTACACTTGTTGTTGTGCTTTCTTCGCGTTTATTATTGTGTCCTAACGTTGTGATTACTCGACATCCACAACGTAAATCAAAAGGCACTTGCGAAGGAATACGATCGTGTATTATCGCAGTAATCAAAATTCAAAAGCTGAGCTAGTACAAAAGTATCAATTGTTAACACGCAATATTTAGAGTGATAAACAAATCAAAGTCCAATTACATAGTGAAAGTATACTACAATGATGAGTAATAAAATGGGTCACTACACACTGTATTTCAGATTATACTCGGAAGATATCTGTATTTCACCATGAATAGTTTTAAACAAAAGTCATGTACAATGTCTCTAATTTCGACATCTAACAAAAAAGTGTACAATCATATTGTTACGTATTTCACAGTTGTACTCCATCATAATATTGTTTACAGCCTAGATAGAGGTGAGCAGAATGTTCAGTCTGCCTTTTTAGATTACACTGTTACTCCTGATTCTATTTCTAAGAGAATTTTGCTAAGCAAGCTAAATTCAACATTCACTGAACCCCAAGTCATAAGGTGCTTGTCTTCTTATTTTTCGGGTAGGAAACACGATACCGTTCCTAATGGTAAGTGCTCCACTTCTTTGCTTACAGAAGCTGATGTGCCTCAAGATGCAATGTAGTTTCTTCATTTCTTTCTTCCTACTTTTTGCATGAATTAATGTATTCTTTTAAAGAAAATTTCATTAAATGTGATCCTGATCTGACTGTTTCTGTCCCAGTTGTTTCTGCATCAGACTGTTCTCATATGAATAGCTTCATATTTTAGGTTAACCTATGGTCTTATTCAAATGGTCTGTAACTGAACCTCTCTAAATGTCAGACTGTTAATTTTTGTTTCAGGCGTGAACAAGACTTGCACAGATTGATTTACTCACATGATTCTTCTAATGTTGAAGGCGATGAAGTAGGAAATAAATCGATAATAATCTATCTTGATATCTGTTCCTCTTCCAGTCTTTGTTGGTCATCTCATATCTTGTTGATTTTCAAGAGAATCTTTCATCTGACTTATTAAACAAGCAAGCTGAGACTTTCTGGCATTCCGTAGCCTATTCTCTTAGAATTTATTGGTCTGTGTATATTCTACTCATTGTTCTACCTAATTCCCCCATAGGCTTCTCACAACGGACTATGTTACATTAAGCAGGCGAGTGAATGTTTTAAGCCGGGTTAATGGTGTTCATTTAACCGAAATAAGTGCTACTGTTTCTGATTGGCATTTTAATTCCTGCAAGCAGTCAGCTAAAGTCAACATGTTGGATACTGAACATCCGCTTTATTCTCATTTTTCTCCATGCTACTCTCCAAGTAAGAGCAAAAAAATTTCACAAGAATTTATGTTAGTACAACTACAGTAAAAAAAATCCATTAATGTCATATTTAGCATGGGCGTTGAATAAAGAGACAATTGTCAGAAAAGAGCTAATAAACTTACATCATAATCTATAAATAAATAAAGAGGAACTTACTACCGAAATTAATATTACATAAATTATTTCTTCTGTTAACTTCTGTCTCTGCAAATTTTTAAGTTCTACTAGTTTATTTATTTGTAAAAGGAGATAAATTGTTACAGTGTATACAAGTTTGAAAATTTCACTGTGTATCATTATTAAAGAAAACTATTGCAAAACGACATGTGAATAATAATTATGTCGGATAATGGGAAGTTTTATTTCTTAGGGAAATTTACACTCCAGTGTTATTTGAATTAACACTGCCTAGTTGTAAGATAGTGAGATTGGTAGATGCAAATGGTGATGGTTGCAAACTAAGCTGCATTGGTTCTGTGGATGAGGAATTCAACAGTTCTCTGCTTGTTAACTGTTGGACAGCTGGTCCAGACACTGGAGCATATTGATTCCATGGTTGTGGAGGATACTGACATTGCAGAGAAGGATTATTTACTGAAGCTTGAGTACATTTCAAAATAGAGCTGATTGCTCGCAAACCATACTGTGGAATATTATAAATACACTGACCGGGACTGAGCAGAAGGTATCTACCATGGAATTCAGGTTTCCTGTACAGAAGAATTACGAACATATTAGTTTATAAAGTCATCAGATAATTGTCCATAGTGCTGTTAAATAACTTACGGGAAATTGCTGTAATGACATACAAAAAATGACAATGGCTAATCTGTGAATAAAAACTGTTTCAAGTTTGACCATGGATTCACTTCAGTTAGGGGACTATCTAAAACCAATGAATACTGGACAGCTGCTTCATTATAGTTTGGCAGTCTTTATCAGTACACAACCACCGGAAATCAAACCCAGAGCCTTTTCGACAGACAGCCATAGCAGGCGCTTCAGTTCAAATATGTACGTCATTTGCTGAGAGTTTTCGTATTATAACGACAGAAGATAGTAGTATTTTGATGACGAAATTGTTCATCGGCAAACTGATGTACAGATATGGTAAAATGCAAAAACCTCATATTGAAATCCCCGTTTACTCATGTCCTCCATATGACACTTCTTTTGTCTTCCTTTTTAATGTTTTCTAGATTATTTCACAAGGATCTTTCATTTACTATCTTCTCAACTTAATCCGTCTCCCCACCTTTCACTATTCTTGCAGCAGACAATATACACTTAATAAACTACCCTGTAAATTCTTGTCGTTAGTGTAAGTCACCTATGTGCATGCGTCAAAAAGTTTCGAGTGTAGATGCTCCGACCTTTCTGAATAATATCCGCCCTTGTTATGTCTTAGTACTAACTTTTCCATCCCACTGCATCCAACTCTGAAGTTGGATAGCATTAACACTTTTCTGTTTGTATCCTCTTGTGACGGTATGAACATTAGCACGTTCTGGGTACACGCCACAATATGGTGTTTGTGGTCATTTATCTTTTATGAGAAGGTAGTGACTCAAATTCAAGAATTCTGATAACCTTCATCAAAATATTTTTCCAAAAAAACGAGTTATTAGAAAATCATGGAAATAATTACAATAAATATAGATCAATTGTCTCATAAAATGTTTTATTTTGATTTGGTGATAAAATGGGCTGATAATATCAGTGGTGATAATGGGATAGTAGAAGTATTTTCCAATTTTGTGAAGGTAAGGCGTAAGACAAGGCTGCCTACTATCGCCAATGATTTTCCTGATTGCAGTAGATTGAATAATGCGACAAACAGCGGGCAATTAGGAAACAGGCGTAAAATGGACTCACACAAAAAACTTGGAGGATCTGGACTTCGCCGATGATATATGTCTGATTTCCCACAAACTGGAAGATATGCAAGTGAAAAGTAACAAGTTGGCAGAAGAAGCATCAAAGATAGGAGAGACTTCAGGTGAACATAGAGAAAACAGAGGTGATGAAGATTCCTGGGCAACACCACCAACAGTGACAACAACAACAGATAACAATCAGCATAAATGGGAGGAACCTGAAAGAAACAACCTCTTTTACCTACCCACCTACCTGGGAAACATCGTTTCAACTACAGGTGGAACTGACGAGGATATCAAAGCAAGAATTGGCAAAGCAAGACAAGCTTTCACTACTCTCAAGTTGGTGTGGAGGTCAACAGCATTCAGCGTCAATAATAAGATCCGGATTTTCAACTCCAATGGGAGGTCAGTGCTACTCACTATACGGATCAGAGACTTGGCCAGCGCGTCATAAAGAGCATCTCAAACAAACTACAAACCTTCATTAACAGTTGTCTTCGCTCAATACTCAAGATCAGATGGCCGGCCGGAAAAGATCAGCAATAGGGATCTCTGGGAGCAAACTAACCAACCCAGCAGGAACCGATTGTGAAACAAATAGGCAGGAATAAATGGAGATAGATTGACCATACTCTGAGGAAACCATCAAGTGACATCACTAGAGAAGCCATTGCTCGAGTGGAACCCGAAAGGGAAGTGGCGAGTTGGTCGTCAATGCAAGTGTGACTTGGGGGAGGTCATGTGAAGAGGAGATGAAAGCGTGTGGGCAGACTTGGAGCCAGGTGAAGACTCTAGCAGAGAACCGAACGCAATGGAGACGCGTGGCTGAAGCCCTATGTTCGTCTAGAAATTAAAGGAAACAATAATAATATAATAATATAACAGAACAGCTTTACAGAAACTTACTCATACAATAACCAATATCTTCTAGGCAAAAACCAAACCATTTCAGGTGAACATGCAGATCTTGTATCCCATGCTAATTTTGATGAGATTGCTTCATTGCTATCACACATATCATACCAGTAACCTCTTAGATTTATTTCACTAAACAGTCTAAGGCATAGTAATGATGAATAATCTCCTTGTAATAAACGAGTTTCCGTTTGTTGTTCACTTGTATTGGTTTTCGTCTCCAATATCAACGTAGAAAATAAGAAAATTAGCAAAGTACCGATAGACAACACGTGAGTTGGCGTCATTCTCTTGCTCAAAGTGTAACAAGTCTTCAGCTATCTTTTTTATACTATTTCGAGAGTAATAGATCATGTCATTAAAATGAGGTGACTCCGTGATCACCCTAAAAGTTAACAACAAACATGCATGATTTCAGACAAAGATTAATGCTCGAGGCTAGTTAAGTAACCAGTTTAATTCGTAAAAGTACGGTCATTCACATGTTGATATAAATATATATATGAGCAGTAGTAAAACAAATCACATATATTGCATGTGATCATAACCTTATCAAAAGAATTTGTCTGTCACGTTCTAATCATCTTTATCTATTCTCCTAACATCAATTTAAAATAATTGATTTACCAGATGTAAAATGTTTGCAGTGATCAATGAATCAAATACATGCTCACGCCACACTACTGCAGAATGTGTGAGCGGGAAAGATGTCTGCCAACTGGAAAATAGACAGAAGACAAGTAGTTCACCGAAGAGTCTCTTTTCGGCGAATTCATTTTCATAGCTGTACCTGTTGCTGTGGAGCCAGGTACATCGGTCGTTCAACGCGCATCCTGTCAAAAAGGGTCAAAGAACACTATCCAGCGTGGCTACAGAAAGGAAGTAATGGCTGCATAAGGAGTGCAATAATAGAACACCTCGTCAACACTGGTCATTCCATCTTAACAAACGCCTCCTTCAAAGTAATCTGCAAAGTGAAGAACAACCTTCCAAAGACAGTACGATTCCGTCTTCTTTGCATCACAGAAGCCCTAGCTATTCAGCTGGAGGAACCAGAACTGTGCATTCAAAAAAATTATTCAACCACTTCTACTCTCATTGTAACAACTCTGTTGATTTGACTTAACTTTTATTTGTTTGTTTGATTTGATTTAACTTTTGTTTGTATGCTTATTTTTCTACTTAAACCCTTTGTGCAATTCCGTATATTTTGTTTCCATTCACACCCTGAGTACAACTCTTTCATCAAACTATTCATGTTATTACGTAACTCTTCCTTAACTATCGTTTGTGACAACTCATCACTTTTGTTACTACCCTCTTATATCAACATCCACTTCATCTAAACTTACTAATTGTATTTTCGTTTGACAAATTGAATGTACACAAACATACAAAACAACCATATATATTTGCTATTGTATAGCTATGAAAATGAATTCGCCGAAAAGATACTCTTCGCTGAACTACTTGTCTTCTATCTATTAATGTTCGAATGGAAATTTTTCATGAACTGGAAAATAGGCTACCATCTCAAATTGTCATAGAAAGTCGATTGAAGTCAGCGTGATGGCTGTAACGGAATGATTCTCCTTCCAACCACATGCAAAATATTAAGCTGTATAGGCCTGAAAAGGTTAAAGAATGGTGCCCAAGGAAAGCTTTGGCCATCAACAGATTTCTTTTAGGAAAAACGAATCATATGGAGACCGAATTACGACAGTGCGCATCATGACCAAACAGATCACAGAATGTCAGTCAAATCTGTGTTTCAGATTCGTCGACACATACGATGCAAAATCATTTCATTTTAATCTGTTTGCACGAACACCAAAATGACTGGGAAAAGGAACTATTCTACTTTTAGGATGAAGACCAAGGGGTGGACTGGAAAACTTTTTCTGAACACATAGAGAGGGTTGAAATATTTTTATAGTAACTATCTCAGCTAAATCTCAAAGTTGAGGGCACACAAAGAGAGAACTGAGGTGGCTTACATTTTTTACCAATCTTTTACCCAGTAGGTGAGCCAGTATGAAACTCCTGAATGACCGTTTGATTCCTGTTCCTTACCACGATCAACAATGCTCAAGAAGGCGGTGGTGCACTTGCCAAGTTTTTCTGCTCATATAATTGTCCTTAAAAAAGCAATTAAATTTATAAATGCACACTGAAGTGGCGAGATTCAGTAGCTCTTGTTTCACCTGCATTGAAATCATACGACTGGTGATGGATTTCAGACACAGTTTTGCAGAAATGAATATTTTAGCTATTATTTTGCCATAAGGTCATATATATAGTATATATAGAATAACCTATATACGTCTTATGAGTTCTTCACATTCCTGTTTGGATGTAGGGCTTCAACAGCACATATCCGTTCCATAATTTTCTTCTGTCACTCTATGACCCATCCTTTAACCCATTGCTTCATATTTCGGCTCCACCCAATGGCCTGTTTGGCGTAGGATGCCACTAGACGGTCTTCCACCATTTGTTCAATCCATCCTCCATCTTCTTTTACATATTTTTTGGATAATGAGTTGTTGACTGGTTCTATAACTGTCAGAGTACCTTGCTGTTTATCCTTTCCGGCCATCTAATCTTCCGCATCAACCGAAGACAAGCGTTAATGATAATTGGCAGCCTATTGAAGATGCTTTTCCCAACGAGCAAAGTTCATGAATCATGTAAAAGTACTGAGTAACTTGATATTAATATCAGAAGTTCGGATTATGCTTCTTTTGCTGAGTGAGTACCGTCCATATCAACACTAATTTCATAGTTATGAACGCCTATCTTGCTTCTAGTGAATAGTTTGAAAGAAGTTCGTCGGGGTTTCAGTATTTAAATGAAGTTCCACTTCTTGTACCCTTAATCTCAGTAGATTTTTTTGTACACAGTGATCTCTTTTGTGTTTTTTGAAAACAAAACTAAAAACTATCAGCTAAATAATTACAGTTTGTTCGTGCTACACGTTTTTCTTATTGATTTATGTTATTCGACGAATTAGAAATAGAATATATATTGATAATTTAGCCAGATTGTTGTTCATCATTCTCCAATCCATGACATTTGCAAAGTTTGATTTTGGTTGTGAGGATCACGTTATTAAGATTAAAAGAAATAACACGTGCACTTATCATACACAAAAATCAATATGGTTTAATTTATATAGCGTAAAACTGAACAGTTTGGTGGAAGTCAAAATAAGATAAATCCAGGCATTCTGTTTGAAAGAAAAATAGATGATTTTCAGGAAGTAGAGTTGATTTCACAATATGATGGTCAGTATTCGTTGCCAAAGTGAGGTTACTTAATGGAAGGGATTATTGCATACAATTTTATGGTATTGTGACATTTTTTCTGCGCTTAATTACACTTTTAGCGACCAAAATCGATGTGTTGTGGTCTGAATTCTAGAAAGGAATCTTCGCGTTCCACTGTATAGAGCTAACCTAGACTTTCTTGAGTTACTTACGGTCATAAAGTGATCCGATGACAGCAGGAAGACAGTTATTTGAGATAGAATCTCTGGTATTCAATAATGGCGTCAGGCAGCTATGCAGATACAGTAGTTTCTGAGTTACAAAACAAGTAGTAAGAATCCAGAGAAATATACAAAACAAGGTGGTGGACGAATCACACACTGAACACTTCCTGCAGACAGTCCAGGAATTACAGAAAATGGACTCCTTTGAATATGAATATTAATTACATTCCCCAACTCTTCTACCACTCATAAAGACTAAACAAACATTTATTAACTTCGGATATGTTCTTTGTACTACTCCTTCCATTTTATTGTGGAACACAGGCCATCAAACTTTCTAAGTTTCAGTAACAGCGATGTTACTTTTATGGAGTGGATTTGCTAGCATCATACCGGATCTTGTTTTTTTACGACTTACTTCTGAATACTTGGTAAGGTAAGGATTAGGAATTCGTTGGCGAGGATTCGAGCTTGGACTTTATGCGTGACTGGAGAGCACTTTCTCGCTGAACAAGGGATGTAATCGGACATGTTCCAACGTGGTTCAACTAGTAATTTGTTATTTCTGTATAATGAATAAATGAAGTATCAAAATATAATTTCAAAAAATGATTGTACTCAAGTATGTAAATCTGTGACAACAGAAGACAAAGGCCGGGCAACAGATCGTTTATTCAGGAAATCAAGAGATATTTATAGATTTTTATGTACATTATTATTAGCGTTATTGTTATCAGAGAAGCAACCTCTTGTGATAGGTTGTTTTATTGCTGAAGGTTATTCTGTACTGTTTGTGACCGTTTCTTAGAAAGTTAAGCCATATATCTGCGAATCGTATTTGCACACGTTAAGTTTGCTGTGATTGGTTGTTGAGTTCCTCAAGGTTAAGCTTTGTTATTATAATTTTTTCCCATGACCCTGATTAGGGACGTAAACATTGACGTAAATTGTTGTCTACAAATTCGGCTTGCAGACAGCTCTCACCACAAATTTATACCAAGATGTAGTTACAAATTTTCGAAGTCAAGTGAACAGAAAACTCTTTTTCAAAATAAATTGTATTTAAAATATATTATTTTATTTATTTTTTAAATTTTATGCTTTTCCATTCCCATTTGGACATAGGGCTTCAAGCTAGAACTTTGAAGTTACGGTAGCAGTGTTTTTTATTTTTATGGGATGGGGATGGTTACTTGTCTCACGCCAAACTTTCTCTCTTTGCCAGACTTATTACCAGCTAAGCGAGGTGTGGCAGTGCGGGGGCCGGTGATCTAACCCCGGACCACCTGAGTAGCTGACGAGTGTTCTACTTCTGCACCACTGATGTACAATATATTATCATACTTGTATACAAAAGAATGTCGTTAGTGTTATCATGAAAAGTGGTGGAATCACTGAAACCTCCAAACTGAAGTATTTTGAAAGTTTTGTCAATAAAACAAGCTCAACTCAGTCGTAGATCTCGGTATCAGATACTCTAGTAACTTAACGTTCTCTGAATAAACTGATTATGCCAGATGTAAAACACGAAGGCTCCTAAGATGCATAACTCGCACTTTCTTTTGTTGTGAAACTAGGGTTTTATTATACAAAGTATATGTCCGGCCTATTCTAGAATACTGCTCGTTTATTCTAAGTGGACTGCGACAAAATGACAAGCTTAAATTAGAGGGAGTGCAATGGCAATTTGCCTCAAGAACTCTTGGTTCAGAAAGTGGTCTCGAATACTATGAGGGTTGTGACAGACTTAGATTAGAACCATTCTGGAAAAGACGTCTTAAGCTAAACCTTATCTTTTACTACAAGCTAACTAATCATCTCTTGCTGTCATCAATTACGATCTAAGAAATCATGACAACCCAATTGCAATACAGCATTGTCAGACTTACATGTGGTACAACTTCTTAAATAAGTTTTCAGTCATTTGGAATAGACTACCAGCTGATGTGCGTGATGCAAACACACTTCCAGTATTCATCTCCTCAGTCACAAGGCTGCTCAAAGATGACAATGCTTTCCTGAGTCTGACTCCTACACCCTCTTTTTCACCATACACAGATATTTTAAGTTCATTAAATGTTTAAGTTACAACAAACTACTATTAAAAATGTTAATATTATTAGAGGTACATGATAAACATTTCTACACAGGATATTAATATTAGTTCACACATAAAAGTTAGCATAACAGGACTAGTTAGTTAGTTAGTGTACCAAAATAATCATAGTTACTATATTATATATATATATATAAGTTTATTAATCACTCCTTGAAGACTCCACTTGCTTTCTTTTGGGTTGCTGTCGCTTGTCTTCTTTTTTCTCTCACCACTTTATGTTCTATATGAATTTTTGAATGAGAATGAAGAATGTAGATATTTGACCACTTACAATGACAAATGATCTGCAAACACTACTGGTCCTATATCCTACAAGTGCCTCGGGAATTACCCATTACCTTTCCCCACGAAGTAATCTGGATTATAGTTGTGGAATATACCTTTATACCAATGAAAACGTATTAATTTATAATACTTTACGAGTATAATTTATAAAATAACTGATCGTGTTTGTAAAAATGCCTTGCATTTCTTGTTAACACCCGTTTATAAGAAAATATAAACTATTATTATTACTATTAATTTACATTGAGTACAATTCACTTGTGATGTCAGTATAAAAATGCTGACAAAATTATACGATTGTATCACTTATTTTAAATTAATATCCAATTCGGATATAAATTAAGAATAAGATTCGATGCCATGCACCGTTATATGAGGGAAATGACTTCAAGCTTTATTTTTTTTCCAGGTATTTGTAATCCATCCAAAACATGCTTGGGTTTTTTGTTAATGCGAAGACAATATTTCTATATTACTTGATATGCCCCACTTAATGACTAGTTAGCAGATTGTCCCCACAAACCAAAGACAAAAAAGGACAGCAACTATGTAATTTCACCATAAATCAAATTTATCAAATTTAAATAATACTTATCCATGCCTGTACAACTGGTGTGTCCTACATAGGTAAGAATAAATATGTACTTTATCATATTTTCATTACTAAATATGCTTACTAATCGTATGTGTAATTTATCATATTGATGCTGCTTGTAAACTGGCATCCCTCATGTACAAAAAGTGAGAATATATTATTATTAAATATATTACGGTGGGGATACTCTGCATAGAACAAATGCGAATACGTACGAATCCTTCTATGACCATATGCTTGACTAAAAATAATAGCTCCGCTAGGATATAAAAAACTCTAGATAGAACAGTATTCGATTATAGATTTCTCCATGAACCAATATCCTATGGTGAATCATTGAAGACTAAGAAGCAATAGACAGCTGTTTTGTCCAACTTTGGAACTACTCAGCAGTCCACATCCACTTATAGGTTAGTGATATCCTGCCTAGTGGTTGGAAGGTCAGTGGACTGGAATTGACGCCTGAACGTCCTGGTTTCAGCCCCTAGTAACTTAATGTGTAGGCACTATTGAGGAGTCCAAGACTAGGACGAAGCAGTTGTCTAGTGTTGCTTCACTGATTCTCCAAATGATTTCCATTAGTGAAGGAATCTAAGCTGAAATCAATGCAAAATCTCAAAACATTATTGGATGCTTTATGTATTCATTTAGTCACTGTTTACTTCTCGTCAGAATTTTAGTTCCCTTTGTGCAACAAATGTGCTAATCATTCAAACACAGATATGTAGAGAAATAATTTACTCAGTGAAACTTTTAATCTTCTATAGAAGGATATTCTTTCTATTCATTCAGTTTCATCCCTCGTTGAATGAAGTCATAGTAACTTGAATAAATAATTATTCCGCTTTGTTTACATTACTGTAACTTCCCACAATTTTCAAAACTGCAGTTGTCATTGCGTAACATAGTTATCATAAATACAAACAGAAAATGTAATTAATCATTGTCTGTAAACACATAAAGTAATCTTTTAAGCTATTCGGTAATAATATTTCCGACTCTTTGATATCTTTGTGTTTATTTATGGCTTTATATGTTGTCTTCCATTGGTATCGTGTAAGACTTGAAACTGGTTCATTAGTCATCCTCTTGACAACAGTACCGAAAATGTTTGTGTAAAATCTTTTTATCCTTCTCTCTCACCTCTCCCTATCCAATAGTAGCATTAACTTTAAATTATAGCAGTGAATATTGAAAGCAAACATAATATCACATGTACCACGCTTGCCTAACCTTTTTTATGCGCTTCTACTACTCTACATTTGAAATCGAATTCACAATTTGCAAATTGGTTAGCAAGTCACTAGCAACGGGAGAGGTTTGACAGAGGTAGCATCCTTCAATTATCTAGGCAGTATCGTCTCGACTACAGGCAGTCGGAAAGGATGAGGACGTCAAGGCAGACCAGAATTGGAAAGGCAAGATACGTCTTCATCAACCTGAAACCAGTTTGGAAATCTTCTGCACTCCGCCTCAGGATGAAGAACAAGATTCGGATTTCCAACGCAAATGTAGTGTCAGTGAGTTCTCCTACAGGGGTCAGAAACTTGGCCAGTGCGCCACGAAAAGCATTTCCAACAGGCGACTGCAAACTTTTATCTATAGCTACCCGCCTTCGCTGGTTCCATACTGAAGATTGAATGGCCAGCTGGCCAGAAAGAATAAGCAGCAAGAAACTCTGGCAGTGACCTAACCAACCAAGAGCCAATCGCTCAACAAATATGTAAGAGAAAATGTAGATAGATTGGGCACACACTGAGGAGACTGTCGAATGAAATCGCACGCAGGCTATCACTCGAGTGGAATCCGAATGGAGAGCGACAAGTGAATCATCGGTGTGAGAGTGTTATGGGTGAGATCGTTTAGGGAGGAAGAGATGAGAGATTATGGTCAATCGTGGACTCAGCTGAAGAGGACGGCAGAAAGTAGAAGAAAGTGGAGATGTGTTGTTCCCCTCGGAATCCAAGTGAATAATAACAATAAATTGGTTAGCAGTTTGAAATGGACCCAGTTTGAGCGGTGACATTTTCAACAGTTTTCTTTGGAAACGAAATTGTTCAGACCACAACATATGTGATCTGCTTGGTACCATAAATAGTAATCGATGAAGCAAGCATATTTGTACAGAAATGCATACTACTGGCTGGCTGAGATGAATAGCTGTATGCCACACATATCACAACCAGTAGTGCTCGCTAGCGAACTCGAAGTGATCTCAACTCCAGATAGCCATTTGCTTGTTCGAGGCAGAGGTTATCAACAGTGTAATCCTAGAGCTGTGTATACTGCTAATCGCAAGCCAATGTGCAAATCGGTCTTACAAGTTCACCAAAATAGCTAGCCAAAATGGGGTGATTTGAATTAATTTGAATGTCTAAGATGAGTCACAACGGGTGCACCGCTAATGAGTTCGACTCGAAACGAGAGGAACATCTGCTCAATGTTTAGATCACTTCATTCTATCTAGCAGGAACAGCTGGTTGAAACGAGTGCTATACAACTACTCATGTCAGTCATTCAGTAGTATATAATTTCATGCGAATACTCTACGTCTTTTTGATATTTTTCTTGCTGCGGTAAAATATTTACGTGAATAAAGCACCCCAATGCAACTGGTTACTTGCTACTTAACAAAAGCCTATCAGTTTATATGCACAACAGTCTATTTCAAAAACAGACCTTTAATAAAAGTACAATTCTTTTCATGTTAAAAATTAAACATTTTATATATGTATATCATTGAGAAAGAAAATGTTAGAATTTTAAGGTAAAATGCAATATTGTTAAATTTTTACAATTTCAAGCATCAAAACCAGTTAGTAGAATCAAAATGTTGGCTTGTTTCATTGATATATTATCATAGAAAACGGTATAACCAATAGTCTCCCAGATAAATCCTTATTGTTTTGTTCATCACTGAGTAGTTCTGTGTTTACCAATTAATTTAAAAGTAGTATAGTTCAATGTTAAATCAAATCTGCATGTTGGATAACGTAGCTATTTACTTGATTGATGTGTAATTCAAGGAAGTGAAATTTACAGTGTACAGAATCCAGTGAATTAAAAAATGGGATACATTGTAGAATTTGTCAATACTTGTTGATGAGTCTTCTTCTCTTCACTTAAGGCGTCATTAGAACTACTCGTAGTATGATTAACCCCGCCTACTTTATGAAAGCTTTTCTGAGTGACTAACGCAGTACCGTTTACTTCCCGATCGTCATCACTATCATCATGATGATCACGATCATCATCTTGGGAATCTGTACGACGATTGAATGCAGATTTAAATGACGCATCATTTTCTATGGAGGCAATTTTACAATTTTTAACTGAATCTCTTTGATGAATATGATTCTGTTGACATTCGGGTAAACCATTAAAAATTATCCCGTGTATATTTGTCGAAATCAAAGACTGATCTTTAGGATTTTCAGGTAGAAAAGTGATTTTTGTCTCATCATCAGAAATTTGAGATATTTGACTTGAATGATTTAAATTATCAAATTTAATGGCTTCCAAGTTAGTCTGAACATTTAAATGTCCACCGAAAGGTGACTTCTTTTCCTTATCAATTGATTTTGTATAAGGATTATCATGAATTGAAATACGATTTGCTTTACGAGACAAACTTTCAGACGGATAGTTTTCAGTCGCTGTTGTTGTACGCGTTGGACAAAAAAGGAAACCTGATTCTCCAGACGGAAAACGTACTACTAGGGGAGTTAAACATGTTGGCAGTTGACCTGAATGCAGTGTGAGACCTTCATCCAACTGATGTCCTGAATTATTAGTACCATGGGACAGTGAATCAATTGTAGAGCTGTTTCTAAATGTATATGCATTCAAATCGTGACTGTTCTGTCTTTCATCGTTGTCAGTATCTCTGGTTGTGAACTGGTCACTTTTAAGGTGAATTGGTTTTCCTTCTTGTTGAGCGGATTGTGAAGAAATAAGTTGCTGTTGAGAACTTCTGTTGTAATCATTTGAATAGGCATATTGTTGTTGGGATTGTCTTCCAATTCTACGTGTAGTCTTCTCTGACTGTTCACCAGAACAACTATACTGAAATCGATACCCTGAATGAGGATTTTGTGGTGATAATATGATATGATTGGGCGGTACACCACTGTTCCCGTTAGTTGTATCTGTTAGACTTATTGAATCATTTGAATAGATTAGAGAACCATTTAAGCTACCATTCTGTCCAATCATACTATTATTATTATTATTGTTATTATTTCCATTCTGGAAACAATATTCAGGTAACTGTGGATGACAGCTTGAGTGTTTAGAATAGTTTACAGACTGTGAATGGAATAGATTTACTCTTTTACTACTAACTGGATCCGATTCTAACGACACTCCAGAACTACTCTGGCCATTCTGTTGTGTATGAAACTTTAAAATATCATTTGGATTAATTGTATGAGGATTATTAACTAAATGATGAAATGTAGGACTAGTTGTTACAAATGGTCCATTCGTTGTTATCGTTGTTGTTGGTAACGGTGTTGTTGATATAGTCGATTGAAAGAGATTTGGAAGAATAATACTTGTGTTCATAGGCAATAATCGATTGCTTTCTTGAGGTGTATAACTTCCAGGTTTATTTTGATACAGTAGAACTGATTCAGTTAAATTATCATCAATATGTGTAGAATAATTCACAAAACTTGCATTTGGTTCAATCAGTTGACCAACATGACATGAAGTCATAAGTATAGGTTGATGATTTGATTGGTTCAGAGACTTGTCTAGTGTATTCGACATTTTCAAATCAGATTTTAGTCGTAGACATAGTAAGCACTTTAGATTTGAGCTAATATTTCCATGTAGTGTGTCATCTATGAAAAACAAAGTGTTGATAATTAAGCATTTCACAGATTAATTTAATTATTGCACATACACTAGATGGATACTAAAGTTTATCAAGTGATAGTTCCTACGGGTTTGATTAGTTTCAATTTCGATCGCGGACTGATATGAGTTGGGTGCCTGTATCTTCGCCTCCATGATCCCACATCAAAAGTAGGACGAAAACGCTGTCCGGTAGTCCATAGTTTTGAATGGTTCCCTAGTTAATAGGACTTGAGATACTAAAGAGTTACCGAGATTTTGTATCCTTTATGCAAATGTTTCATGTATATATATGATTGCGAATGGTGAATTGTGTCCGTTCAGTAACTAACACTGTTTCGCTCTGTTGCCTACATGGCGCTAGAACGTCTGATATAGTTAGCGACACGAAACTGCTTAACTAAATTATCTTTCTCTTGTTCAATACTACGGTACCAACTAAACATTACTGTGAAGATATATATGTATATTTGAGCGGTTAAAAGATATGATCCAGGTGATCTTTTATTATATCCATTCCTCTGCATTCTGAGTGGAACATAGGACTTCAGTCTTGAGCCTTGAAGTTTTAGTAGTGGCAGCATTTTACTAGTTTACTGTAAGGGATTGATAAAATCACCCCCTACCTTCCCTCTTTAGCGAGCTTGCTACCGGGTAAGCAAGGTTTAGGAGTGTGTGCTTCGGCATTTGAACCTGGACCAAGTTCATCGTTGGTGAGGATTGTACCAATAAATCACCGACGCATTTAGTCCACCTGATGTCTTGAAAAATATGGTTATAACGTTTGCCAGTTCACGGTATCGCGCGACCACTTGTGAATGTCATCAGCAAGTATTACCTTCACACGCGACCTGCTGTACCTCAGTGATCTCGACTTCTCGGGTAGAACTCAGGTTACTACCTACCTGAATAGAGCAAGTCGCTAGTGAGCAACTCATTGGTATTCAAGTGTTGGGTTGAAGGTTAGCGGATCCCAGTGGCTTAATGGTCTACGAGCTCGCTAGCCTTGTAACCATAAAATCCTGAGTTTGAACCTCATAGGGTTTGTACTGATGAAAAGTCTCAAAGTGGGACGAAACAGCTATCCACTACTCCCAGGTTTTCCATTGGTTCTCTAACCGATGTCAGCTCATGGTGAAATCCTGATGAAATCCAAATCCATTACAAAATACGTAGAAAAAATTTGATGTCTGATATGGTATGAAAATGAAGGTGAAATATTTTCATTATCTGTACAAATTAACTTACCTAAATAACTTTTCAGTAGTACACATCGAATTATTAAGATTATATTGATAATTAAAGAAATGGCCAAGACTCCAACCAAACTGAGAACAAGTTCTGGACGCGTTACTAAAAATATCAGTGGTGTTAGGTAGAGTGGTGGAAGAGAAAAAGCAGTAAAGTTATGTCTTATTTACAAAGAGAAAAGTGAAAAAAATGAAATTCACATTGGTAATGAAGTCAAACTAGATTATTCCAGGTGGAAAAAAATTCTTGAAATAATAGAGAAGATTTGTAGCTCAGGCGGGTGATTTCGAATTAATTGTGCTTTTTGTGCTGGTTGATTTGATTGCGAAGTTAATAAAAAGCAAATTACTTGACGAGACAGTTCAAAATCCATGTCAATAAAAATGATCAATAGAGGTGTAAGTCACCTACCAGGAGACACAATTATGTCATTCATGGAGAAGTAAAACGACTCCATTCCATATTAAAACCTGCGCTGAAGATGTTATCCAGAAGGACGATGGAAGCTTCGCAATTAATCGATTTGGAGCTATAATGAGTGTGACAGACGTTCTACAATCTTTTTAGTAGTAAATGTACAGAATTTAGCTTTTAGTTTTTTTCAAAAGACTGGTCAAATATCTTAATGGAACACAACTTTTATACTCCTACTCAAACTTAGTGCTATTCCCTTTCTTTAAGCACTGGAGTATCATTCACTCTTAGAGAAATAATGCATATATGAAAATCAAATTGTTCTTGCGATAATTGTACAGGACTTCCCATTTACTGACTGAAGCTAATTTCATTTATTGTACAGACTACGCCTTCGACGTTATAGTTCATCAAACTGCTGAACTTTAGTGCAAAGTTTGGACAGAATCCTGCAGTCCGAGATTCGTGATACACACCAATGCATCCAAACTGATCTGCAGCATCTTCTCGCATTACATACTTTCCGAATGGTCTTCAGACTCTTGAAGGTTCAGTAGGGGTGGTGTTGTTTCCACAGGATTAGGTTACTAGCTTCACACGCAACCGTATTTTTTTGTTGGGTTTGCAAGTAGCTAGTAAATTAGACGAGTTTAAGGGGTGAGTCGGCGGGAGACTGAACTGGGAAGAAGTGTGTGGTTGGCAAGCATTTTACCATTAAACTACCGACGATGTGTAGCGTTATTTGTATCAGTGCGTGGTACTTCAGACATTTCGGAACTAGTTTGGACACTGTACCTAGTGAGAATTAACTCTCTGATAATAAGAGGACTACTATAATGCAATAGGATTAAACTGAATATATTTATCTCCGAATATAAATGTAAGTAAAAGTAAACAAATATAACCACGAATTGATTTTCTTGAAACTAATATAGCATAAATTATTTGGAAGGTTAAAGAAAGTGAGTTAAATTATTTTTGATGAGTTAACTCTTAAAAGTAATCAGGTTGGTAAAACAACTTCGCACACACTTTGATCACTGGTCACTAACCACTTGATGGAATTACTGAAGTTCCAGTGAGAAGTTTTGACCAGAGAGTTTCGCCAAGCCAGGTGTGAAAATAAACACTAGCAGATGATACTGGCTGGTGATGGTGCTAATTATAGCAACAGTAGCTGAATGGACAACTGTCTCTCCTTGCAACTTGTAGCTCCTGAGTTCAATCCTAGGTGGGATCATGGGTGCACACTGATGACGAGTCTCAGACCTAGGTGAAACGGTTGTCCATCACTTCATGATTTTCAATGATGTCAGTTCGTTATTTAACCTGAAATCAATCGAATTCCTGCAAATCCCCAATTTCGGATTGGTATTATTTTGTCATAACACCATTATTTCAGAGTATAAAGTTTTAAAATTGTCCCGGGTGCTAATTTTTGTTTACGTTTCAGAAGCTCATATAATGGGAATCTCATAACTAAACACTCATAGCTGCCTTTTGTTCAGTAAACTCTAGGGGTTACTTTTTTATGAGTATACATTTCTTGGATTGTTCATGGATGCAGTCCTAGCTTTTCATATGATCAGGGAGCATTGACAAGAATCCATACTTTACTCGTTCTATAATAATTTTGTCATACTAACAGTTTATCAGCAATTGGTAGGGTGAAGATTCTGTCAGACTATTTAAATGTGCTTCCAGGCACTTTACTTCAAAGTTACCTGGAAGCAGTATACACGTGATGAAAGCCAGGTAACAGTGCAATATGATTTTGCACTGATAACTGCAAACGATCGACTTGTAATATAAAAGCTTTTGTATCATCAACAGATAGAATACAGTTCACAATTAATTATTAGGGAGGTGACATCCAATAACTTTTGCTAATACTATTCTCAAATATTGGTTTTGTAGGAATTTTGTTTGATTGCGTGGAGGATTTCATCATGAGCTGACATCAGTTAGAGAACCACTGGAAAACCTGGGAGTACTGGACAGCTGTTTCGTCCTGGTTTGGGACTCATCATCAGTACGCACCCACCGGGATTCGAACCAAGGACCTTCTGGTTACAAGGCGAGCTTGTAGACCATTGAGCCACTGGGACCCGATCCAATGGTCCTTGAATTCTAACTTCTGCCAATTCATGACATAGCGCGACCATTTCGCAATGTCTTCTTAGATGAGTTACTGCCTCATCTTCAACCTGCTGTACCCTACTGGTCAAACAAACAATGGCTTATATCTGCTTAAATATGTTTATGCTGTAGGCTTGCGTGGAAGTTCGTCAGTAATTCAGTGGTAGGATGCTCACCAACCACTCACGTGTTCAGAGGTGAGGAAGATAGCCAATCAACTAAGGATAAGGAACAGTTGCTATCAACAGCAGAGATTTGAACGAGGTTAATTTTTGTCAGTTATTTGGGTAGCATTGTATCAACTACAGGAGACCCGTGTGTCGAACGCAGGGGTGGTAAAGCAAGGCAGACATTTATCATTCTAAAATCAAGGCAGAAATCTACTGTGTTCAGAATAAGGAACACTAATTTCCTTTTCACAAAGGCCCAACTTAAATACTGGGGGAAATGTAGACGGACCGGACACGCGTTGAGGAGACTGCTGAGTGAAATTGTGCTCCTGGTCGACAAGTGGAACCCGAACGTTAAACTACGAGTGAGTCGTCCGACAGTGATATGGCGGAGATCGTGAAGCCAGCTAAACAAGAGCGCATAAAACAGAATGAAATGGAAATGCACTGTTGATGCTTTGTGTTTCATTCGGAAACGAAGGGAATAATAAGTGATTGAGACTTTACAAAGAAGGTCTGAAGCTCTATATTTCCTTCGGAAAGTACTGGAATTAAATAAGGTTTTTGTGGCAGGTTTGAAATACGCACATTAAGTTATTAGAATATTTAAGACTTCATTTTTTTATTAAGTATTTTACACAACGTAGAATAATATAACAGTCTTCCTATTTCACAATTTAGAGTTTTTGATTGTCATTCCTGTAGCTGTTAAATGTTAGACGGGCTTCTGTAGGGGAATTCATTTCATTTTGAAAAGATTACTGTGGTCTATCTTATGTCAATAAACATTTCATTAGTAAAATCAAAATTACCACACGCTTTATAACCAACATAGTTCAACCTGTCCATTTACAGCAAATTTGAATTAAGTTCCTTAAAATAATGTAAATTCCAAAGTTGCCTAGTGCTCTTTTATATTCTGTTTTATAGTAGTTTCCTTGTGCTTGTTACAAATGACTTTTCTAGACTTTATCTTATTACTAAAATTTTTTATAAGTGCTGAGAATAATTGTTTGGACTGAGCCCCCGCGTTGATTCAGTACAACCTTTCGGTCACATGGCGAGACAAATGATATCTATCAAGATTTTAAGTGATACTTTCCAAGTTGAAGTCATAACTTATGGAAGCTGCCTAATACTTCACTGGTCATTCAGTTCACTACACTCCAAGCAGCACTTCCAGTTTCAAGCATGATGTAGACATTGCATAACCCAATGCTTAGTTTCACTTTCATCGAAAAAAAAACACATCAGTTGATTGACTTCGCCAAGGCTAGTTTTCATCTGCTGGAATCATTCGTCCTTGGACTGGGGTGTATTCATGATATTTGCGGAGAATAAGTTAGTTTCTTTTATACTTTTTAGCTTCAGCGGTTAATAAACTAGGCATAATTTGAAATCCACTTGAACCCTGCATTAACAACTGGTCATCCATTGGGGGCCTAACTCAGTCTATTGCTGCGTAATTTCAAGAATGGGATGAGAATCGGTGCTTTCAAAGTGTTATGCTCGTCATTCAGCTCTGTAGAGTCATTACAAAATCTATCACTATATGGGCAATTAGACGGTTAAAAAGGTGTGCAGAGAAAAATTATAATCATCTTGTTTCTGAAAATAAAATATGCCAAAAATAACTTTTATCTTTGCAGTGCAATACTGTCAATGACTCATCAATATTTTCAACTTACATTTGAATTCAAGAAATTGACTACTTTCTTGTTTTTGAGTTGGACGAAATTGGCTTTTCTCTCCTGTGTCATGTTTCCAAACTTCAGTTGAATTCGTGGAATTCTCTTTCAGAATAAAAAAGAAACGTTTTTTAAGAACTGCTAATCTAGAATATTCTATGTATTTTAACATATATATAATTGTAGACCCAGAAGAGGAATTTATCGAAAAGGATATTCTTTTCTCAATTATTTTGTGTTTTATAAATATCATTTTGTCAGCATACTGGTTCATTCCATCGATAAACTGAGAGATGAAAATATAGAAAGCTTAAAGGCCTAATTTGTTTGCTTCAGATGGCTTCAGCGGAAAATTGTGTGAAAGTGTTAGCACATATATATGACCACATATGACTTAGTTAAATAAATTCTGAAAAAGAGATGAATACTTGTTTAAAACAACTTTGAAATATAACTTCCTAGGTATTCCATTCCTTCATGTCTGTCTTCAACGAAACTGCTTTCTAGTTTCTAGTTAGGGTGCAACTACACTGCGGACTCGGGTTTTTAATTTGGTTTTCTGACATTGGTTTATTCCATGACTAAGACATTGTTTCTATAGGAGTGAACCAGCTACTCAACGTTTTAAATACCATCCCGTTCCACCCAGCAGTACGACAACAATTCCTGACGTAAATTTATAATTCATTTCATAAATTTAAAGGCGGATAGTAAAATAAGGGTAGGAGTTTACCTACTGTGCAACTTATCGATTATCTCTCTTTTATCGAGAAACAGTTTTGTTTATAAAAATGGTTTTATTGAAGACCAGGATGTAAAAGATAAAAGCATTCTCTTATTCTACAAATACTAAAATTCAGTATTATTGGTTGGAAGATTTCATCAATAGCTGACATCAGATAGAGAACCATTGGAAAACCACCTGGGAGTATTGGGAAGCTGCTTCGCCACAGTTTAAGACTCTTCATCAGTACGCACCTACCGACAGGGTTCGAACCCAGGACCTTCTGGTTACAAGACTAGCGAGCTTGTACTTCATTAAGCCACTGGAACCCAACCCAATGGCCAGTCCATGAATTCTAACTTCTGACAGTTCATGACATAGCGCGACCACTTCGCAATGTCTTCTTCGATGAGTTACTACCTCGCCTTTCAACCTGCTGTACCCTACTGGTCATGGCTTCCCACTGGAATGCGACTTCACTGCCCAAATGGGGCCAGTCGTCAGTGACCATTAGATCAGTTTTCAAGTATCGGTTTTTGTAGGGATTTAGTTTGATTGGTTGGAGGATTTCATCCAATACACAACAGCACAACAGTGGGTTACAGTGGAGAATGTTGTAGAATTACAAATGAAATGCACTTAACAGTGAAAGCGATTCTGCACCTTAGCACGTGATTATGAATGGTAAGTTTTCTTCAGATCCTATTTCGGACAAAAATAATTTTTGTATTGAGTATCTTAAGTTCATTTTAGCGGTCCCCAATAACTGAGGGTATATGTACACTCAGTAACTGGTAGTCTAATATACTAAACTCTTTCAATAAAGGAACTAAAATGATCCTACTATATGTCATATATATTACTGCTATATACATGATTATAATCATAGTTAAACGACAAGAGACAACATAGATTATTTAATTTTTAAACTTTAGTTCATGGAATCCATAAATCTCAGAAAGACTTGAACAACTAATAATTTTGAATGAAGAGATCGTAGAGATAAGATGACTAGTGATGACTAGATGTTCAATTACTGCGCTACTTATAGCCTGACTCCCACCGATTCCCTTGGACGAAACCCTTCTCAAACAACGGATATCCTTAGCTCCAGATAAGCACGTAAACTATTAAACACACACAAATTTCGTAGACTAAGGGATCCTATCCTTCAGGTTATTGAAGAGTAGTGGTTGACTACAAAAAACTATTCTCAACTATGTTGGAGAGAATATCCTTTCTAAGGAATGTGAAATTCATCTTTTAGGGATGTTAGTACCTCTGAAATCAATGTTCAAATTTAGTATTCTCTTGAATATAGATGGTCAGTCACATCCCATAGTTGTTAACGACATGTATTTGTCCATGAAACTTAACGGATCACTGTTTATAACTAGGGTTTTTCCCTAGAAGATTTACCTCATGTTTCAAACACTACCTCTTTCATGGTCCTAATACATCTATGTTAAATTATTACGTACCCCATTTCTACCTCGGCCTGATTTAGTTTTCGCTTTGTTTATTTAACCAGTGTATCAATCCTTTATTATTACGATTAGTATTATTACTATTATTTCTGCTTGAACAGTTTCCAGTATTATTCTACTTGTCACCAGTTTATTTATTTAATTCAATAAAATCTTTTTAGTAAAATTGCGTCATCGAAATTCTCACCATATTACGTGATGTCTTAATTGCCTTTCTAAGATTTATGTGTTCCTTGGACTGCTATATAAATATAAACTTATATCATCGAATACAGTCAGAATAAGTTAAAAAAGAGAGTTTAAGACTGGGCATACTGGTGTCAGGAAGAATATTTATGTAACTGTTTAGCCGCTAACTCCTTAGGAGGCAAAAAACTGATTTGTTTTCTGGATACAAATTACTTCAATACAAGTGAATGAGAATCACTTTTTGAAGCTACCACTCCCTTCTTACTCCTACCGTTCTAAGTACGTCTTACACACTCCAAAAGTGTCTGTTTTTCAATTTCAATTTTATCCCTTTGTTTCAAGTTTTGAGCTTTGAGGTTTTAGTTGGAGCTCTAAACTACAAACCTAACCTTCACTCTTTGTCGGGTTAAGCTAAGTTTAGGAATATGTCGGCTGGGAATTGACCCCGGGATGACATGTGTAGTTGACGAGCATTCTACTGGTGAAACACTGAGGTGCGTAAAATGCTCTCGTGCCATAAGTGTAACACAACCCGTCTGGGTGATGGCGAGGAATCCTAACTGCTAGATAAAGTGAGGAAGAAAATTAAAGGAATTAAACTTGGTGATTAGAGGATCATTCAGTATAGAAATGCAGCCTCATACTGTTTTTAAGAACACAGTATTCCGCAAAGGGACTCTTTGCAATCAGTTTACTATCAGGCTTTACAGTCGTATATATATATATAATTTTTAAGAGACAATATCTCGGGGGGAAATTTAAACAAAAGTGAATGTCAACAGCAATAATAATGTGAAATGTAGTGAAATATTTCTGACTGTAATCATAATTCATTATCATGCAATAAAGACGAATTATATAATGTTTGAAATAGTGTGCAGAATGTATAGACTTCGAGAAAGGCTGTACAATTCATAGGATTAATAGGATTCGTAGACAAATAAAAGCATCGCGTAACATGGTGAGAAGTGTGATATCGTTTTCGTGGGAATTTACTAATTGTTTAATGCCGCTTCACATTATCCCTTCAATGGCGATTTGTCTTTTGCTAATTACTTGATATTCAAGCAGTCAATGCTAAATATTTGTCATGGCTCTACTAGGTTTTATGCGAAAACAGCTTAGTTTGCTGTAATATTTCTGTTTCGCTGCCTTGATACTCTTCTATACCGTGTTTCACATTGACTGGACAAAATAATAAGGAACTAGTGTCATGCATCTGGTTCTCTGTTTGGTGCAGACTAATTTCTATCAGTCAGGTGTGCAATATGATACGTATTCCGATTCTCAAGGGGAACTTGAGTACCTTCAGGAAGTCGGATACACCTTGCTGAAGAGTGTTGGAAAGCATAAAGCCTAGATACAAGGCTTCCCACCTATTACCTCCAACCATCTAACCACTATACTATGTTAGACTGTAAACTTGCTTCATTAGTTAACCTGTTAGTTAGTTAGTTATATTATGGCAAAGTTGAATCACAGCAAACTGATCGATGCTGGTGTGACAGTGATTATAAAATAACCGAAACATTGAGTCTTCTGGCTACCATTATCAGTTATGCAGGGAAATGTCCGCTTGCTAAATGAATTTCATACCAACTATTCAATCAGTACTAATTTAAACAAAACGCTTGCTGGAATTCAGTCAAAGAATAATTTCTGATCTCATTAGAAATGAATATGTTCTTCAGTATATCACACATTACAGAAATCTACTATTTCAGCTTAATAAGTTAAAAAGAGAAATGAAAATGTGAACAGTATGATGACTTAGATAAACAAATCAGTAGAAGCTTATATAGCGATTGGTTTGATTTTCCCCAGAAGTGTTGCTAACTGGTGAATGGTAACTAGCAGTCGAACGTAGAATAGGGGTGGTTGTGAAGAGACAACGTTCGAGAAATAAGGATAAACTACCTAAATTTGCCTCTTCTATGTGTATTTACCAGTTTGACTGCAGCTGCGGAGCCAGCTACATTGGGCGTACAACTAGGCAGGTTCATCACCGTATTTCCAAACATTACCCAACATGGTTAAGCAAGGGACAAACAAGATCTATTCGTAGCTCTATTTTAGCACATCTTGTAGACAGTGAGCATAAGGTTGATGTTAATACAGCATTTAAAATTATCTATCGCATTCCTACTAATCTTAATTTTGCTCTACGAGTTCGTCTTCTACAGACAGTCGAAGCCGCCAGAATCCACCTGAAGAAGCCAAACTTGTGTGTTCAGAAGAAATTTGTACAACCACTTTCCTTGCCTTGGCCATCGTTACATGAATGTACAAACAGGACTACTTCGCCCCCTCCCCGTAAACCTTTAAAATTATAAAAATTATAATTGTCTAAATTATTTTTCTGACCACTTAATCTTTAATTACGTGTTATCCTTGTAAAATTAATTTATTCTAACCATTTCTACCTTTTAAATGTGTACTGATGTTCTTCGTTTATTATCAACCCATTGACATTTTGACACTGACTAATTACTGTTAACAAAAATATCGCCACTTGATCGGTAAACTGTTGTGTATTGTAATAAAAATGCTATACATGTATATTAGAGTAGAGCCAGAGATGAGGATCTAATTGAAAAGTAAATATTTCTTCGCTCAATCTTTCTGTTTTCTAAATTAGTGAATGGTAACTAGCAGTGGAATCCAGGATACGCATTTCCTCCTACATAGCACTAGTTGTCTGGATGTACCTGTATTACTCAGTGAGTGATGGTGTCCCCCCAGAGACTCGAACCCAGTGTCCATCGTTTCAAACATCATCCACCAAATTACTTCAGACATCATTGAAGCATCCGTAATAGGAATTGACATGTCAGCACACATATCCAATCAAATCAAAAAATCACTTAAACAAACATTCATCAGCTCCACACCCAACCTACTCTCTTTTTCCGGGCTAGAGACAAGAAATTTCTGTGAAAAATCACTAAAAACCGATTATTTGAGTGTGAATGTGTTTAGCATGTCAAAATGGTTTCTTAACCATTAGATACTGACTAACGTTTCTCTCCAGTGAATCTATACCATTCCTACAGACACATTAACACACACGTATACATTCACTATTCACAACTGTAACTCTACAATTGTAATGACATTATATTACATTTCTTGTCATTATACCGTTTCACTTAATTTTCTTAGTTTGTAGCAGAAATCTTTTAATTTTTCGCTACAGTATAATTACTCCCATTCAAAGAAACATGATATTTTAAATGTCTAAAAGGAAAAGAGAAAGCAATCATTTTTACAACAATTTTATTACATTATATGTACTACTACTACTGTAATTACTTGTTGTAATCGTACGCTTTCCCTTCTAATTTTACCTGTGAGAGAACGATCGGTAATAAAAATGACTTGTCTGTCTGTAACTGTTTTTCCTTCTTTTTAGCCTAATACACCGAATTACTGTACATGTATAAATCTATTCATGACTGGACTGACATACGTGTAGGTAAGTCTAAACCTGGATAACCTTATATGCTTATTGCTTCTTTCCCTCTCTCTGGAGTCTGTAGGACGTAATAAGGAAGAAGAATTCATGACAGAAGAGATGTCTACACTGGAAGAATAAAATGAAATCCGTCAATGTATTGTGTACATCTTGGAAATTATGTTTTGACAGCTATTCAAAACACAATTCAGTATGCAGAATTGAAAACAGTAAAAATGATGACGAGAATGATTGGAATATTTAAAAAAATAATAAACGACACATTTAAAATAACATCACTGGAATTAATACATGATTTTGCATAGTACTGATTAGTTGATGTGAGTAGCTGGATAGCCCTGATATCAACTAGGAGTACTTGCTAGCTATATCAAAGTGGTCTAAACCCAAAATGGCCTTTCTGCATGTTTAGGGCCCAATTCATCAGTGGTGTACACGGTTCGATTCAGCTCCGGTTCACTACTTTTGGGGTATGGTGTTTAACGGGTTTTGATTTGTCTAGCGAGCATAGGTACTGCTTGTTTTCAGCCGTATACAACTACTCACCCCAATCAATCAATAGTATGTGTCATCATGTACTTATTCTTGCTTTTACGATATCCATTTACAGTATCAAGCAGATCATATGTTGTGATTTTAATAACTTCGGTTTCCAAAGGGAAATGTTGTGAGATTTCACTTCGAATAGTGCAAATCACGAGTTAATTTGCAAATTGTGAATTGGAAAATATTAGTTTTGTAAACGCATAAAATAACGGAGACTTCTGGAGAATTTAGTACTGTGGCGAATGCTACTGATAAGATTTATCAGTAGTATGTAAAGAAAAGTTCATCAGGATAAAAATATCAAATGGCAGGGAGATACATTTGATTTCAGAGGAGGCAAATTATACAACGTTATGGAGATATTTGGGAGATGGGAAAGGAACACAAAGAAACACAATAACGAGGAAGTCCAGAAGCACCACAACACGGAGATCTGTGCAAATAGTACGTTTATGATAAGGTATACATAATTTCTTTATATAGAGATACCAATTTCCCAACCACATTACTTTACCAAATCTTCGCCTTCTACGGTTTCAGAATGATTCATCGACGAAGTAATTATTTACTAAATTCAATTCTTAATTCGCCATCACTCACTGTAATCTACCTCTTTTGTTCTTGAACTGTCCTTGGCAAGTGATGATGAGACAGAAACACAGCTGAAAGACTGTGATCACATATGAAGATGAAGATCACGTAGAATATGTAACGCTTGGTCTGTTGGTGATTACGAACTAAAGCTTACGATAATAAGAGATATGCTAAACTAAGAAATTTAAAGATTTAGCGAGTACCTTGTCCTGGCAACACTTGGTACTCAGGGAAAGGTTATGAAAATTGTGGAAATAAATCTTCCATTGATTTAACTATACACCAGTGACTCATTGATTTGAGTGGTCGGAAAAGATAGAGGTATAACGACAGTAGTACCTGCTGGCCACGTCAAGATGATATAAAAACTGAAAGACTGTTTCGCTGGCTTAAACCAAGCCCATTGACAGTTTACCAGGTTTGGTTCAACTCAGAGAACCGAATCAGTTTAAACTACCCAACTAGGTGCTCGGGTGAGTCTGCAACACATAGAATCAGAGCCCTCATTAGCATATTACACAGTATGACGTGAGAAGTCATAACAAATTCCTTTGAAAAACAAAATATTTAGAACACAGTGCGTGTTCTACTCAACACCATAAACCTAAATGAAGAAAGTAAGCGAAATAACGTAATACCTTTGTTTACAAGGTAATTGTGGTAATTTCCAAAGCTTCAAACTACGTGACTTGCAAATGGCGAGTTTGTTTTCTTCCTAAGTGTAATAAATGAATGACAAGCCCAAAACAGAAACATATCTTCAGAACGCGAAAGGCTGAATTGAGTATTGCCCTAGAATTCGGAAACGTTCTAGATCACAGGAGCCATTACGATGTTAAGTCACTACATCTTATAAAATTCAAATGAAACTCAAATTTCATAAGCTCAAACGTGCCAGTGTAATAAAAAGATAATCTTAGGAAAGTGTGTAAATGTAGCCATTTAACTATGTATTCAAGTATATTTAAAATAGTCACTTTTCAAATCCTCTTCATTCCGATTAATTTAATGAGTGAAAGGACATAAAACTGAGAGACGAGGTCATGCTGGATGGTTACAAGTGATCAAAGAGGAGCCTTGATGCCTGGTTTTCCACTTGCTGACAGTCGTCAGCAAGTAGGTCTGTAGTGGATATATTTATTGCTCAATAAGGAGCAATTAGTGTAATGAGTTTTTTTTACATAAAGTGTACTGAAAGTCACTAACTTTCAGCAGAAGGGGATGAAAACTCAAGAGTGATAGAACTACCACAGTATTCACGAATAAAATTACAAATATTCACCAGAATTTTTGAAATGAAATATCTAAAACGAAGCAAAACGAAAATAATGTTTATTAGATTTGTGGGAATTCGAAATTGCTAGAGTTCTGATTCCTGACGAAGTCAGCCATGTGTAACTATTGTTTTAAAATATATACATGAAAGACAAATTCTGTTGAAGCTCATTTACTGTTTGAACAACACTAATCACCAGTGGAAATCATTATTTGTCAGCAAATGTCGTTATCCTTCGACTAACGGTTGAATGTGCGTCGGTGGCATAGCGGTTAGGACGCTCGCCGACCGTGCATATGGTCCGGGTTTCGATCCCCGGCCGACCCACTCCTTTGCCTTGCTAAGCCAGAAATAATGCTGGTGAAGAGGAAAGGTTGGGCATGAGGCTAGCAACCCATCCTGTAAAAAAATGCTACAGAAACTTCAAGCCATTAGCTTGAAGCCCTATGTTCCACTGGGGAACATGAAGGAAAAAAATTCTGTATATCCTAAAATAGATGCAGTATTATAGGCATACTTAAATTACATATATTAATTGTCGAATACAGTTAAAACACAAATGATGATTAATTTCACTTACTTAAAGATTTAATCGACATACCAGTTTTATTCAAAACGGTCACCTTCTGAGGAGTTTCTTTAAACTTTGCTTTTGTTTTAGATGAATTTTCTTTGGTTAATTTCGAATGAACATTATACAGCGAATTATTTCTTTTATGAATTGGATTTTGTTTTATTGAATTATCAGTGTCAGTGGTATTGTTGCTCATGTCCAAACTCTTTTCTGGTAGACGTTCTGCTGCCTGTAATTCCAATGATCTAGCTGCACGTTGTCCACGATATTCACAATTCCATAAACCAGTATGATCAAGTCTCTCCATATTAATTATATATTGATATTGGAATGTGTTCGCGTTGATACGTTTAAATTGACAACCTTCTATAACTTGTGATACACTATGCGGTATTGTACAACCATTTTCATTTAACACACAATTGGGATTACAATCCATATAACAAATGGATGTTGGAAGCTGAAATTTTAAACAAGGCATATAGAAATGCAGAGGTGATAGAAGATAGACAATAATTAGTAAAGCTGCATATAAGCTTTCAACTGCTAGAATACATTGCTGTACATTTGACTATATCAAGATGTGACGTGAAACTCTTGACATTATGGCAGACGAGTTAACTACTGATGTAACAACAGAAGACAAGGGCCAGGTAACAGATCGTTTATTTACGAAATCAACAGATATTTATAGATTTACATGTACCACACTTGTTCCCCCGTCAAATAGTTTGGACTGAAGTCGGCTTGATCTTGGTGCTGGCTAGTCTCGCTCTATCCATTTCTGGAGTTCGCTGACGTTCACCTGTTTCTCTTCGTTTACCATTGCGATTGTTTCTGCGTAACCCAATCTCAACGCGACTATATGTGATCCTTCCCACTTTGGAAACTGTTTCCCTGACCCTGTCGCACATTCATCGGTATTTCGCCTCACACTTTCATATGCTGCTTTCTCCCGACCTCCCAGCAGCGTCCCAAGTAACAGCCTCATCGCTGACAGATCTTGAACGCCACTCAACTTCGCAGAAGCCTCGAAGTCCTGCCCAAAGATCCATATGTCTCCATCAAAAACTGCAGGGCATAGGCTTTCCATTTGTCGGTAGGCAGCGACACCAAATGTGACAGCAGAAGACAAGGGCCAGGCAACAGATCGTTTATTTACGAAATCAACAGATATTTATAGATTTACATGTACCATACTGACACCTACAACACCCTTTGTTTTCCAATAAATGACTATCTTAAATCTGAAACACATGACATTTAAATAAATAAAAAAAACAACGGATTGAGCGAAGAAATATATTCCTTTTCAATTAGTTCCTTATCATTGGCTCGTTGATAATGGAAATCAAATCGACTCTAACAAAGCTTTTAAAGTTATTTATTGTATATCACCCAACCTCTCGCATGGTCTACGAGTACGACTTTTACATACAACAGAGACAATCAGAATTCATCTAAACAAGCTAAATCTATGTAGCCATGGCCAACTATACAATATGTATTAAGTTTTTAAAAACAATTTTTCCCCATCCCCTTGTAACTATCTTTTCACTTTGTTAACTTTTACAATTTTTACAATTCTAGCTAATACTATTAACTTATTTGTATTTTACGTAACTCTTCTGAGTCATCTTATTCTTCTTAGTCATTATTATTTTACAAATTTCTTCATTACTGCTAAAGCCTAAGAATCAAATCATCTTGAATTCCCTAATTTATTTTCGCCCTTCTTTTAAAATTTTGATATTTTGTTACTCATATCTATTAGTTATTTGTTTTTGGATGACGTTTAACCCTTTAATTTTGCCCCCCCCCCCACGCCTAATACCTAAAACCAATTAAATAAAATAATCGTTTGATTGGTAAAATGTATGATGTAAAATACTCTGTATCAGTATAGATTCGATGATGAAGGACTAATTGAAAAGGAATATCGGCCGTACTCAGCGTTCGCTATCCAAACGCGTCAACGAACATTTACCTTCATGGTTTTATAAAGGAGAAAACCGATGCCCCCGCAGCTCGATCCTTGAACATTTGATCGACTCTGGACACCAAGTCAAACCAGAAATAAACTTCAAAGTTATCTACAGAATACAAGGCAATTTTGCTAAAAGTGTACGGATCAAACTTCTTCACATCGCAGAAGCAATGGCAATTCATCTGCTAAATCCTGAACTCTGCATACAAAAGAAATTCGTTCATTCATTAAATCTACAATGGACGTAATCTTTCTTAATTTCAGTCTTACTAATTGTATTATTTTGTCTCTTGCATTTTATTATTTCACATCTTCACTTATATTATTCTCTACCCCACCCTTTTGTAATCTCTACCCTCATTAACAATGTTACTAACTTGACCCATGTCCAATTTCTAGTCAATTGCGTTACGTCATCCGATTAACTTACTTATTTTCAACTGTATTATTCTCTAACCCTACCCTTATTTGATTTTAAACACCACTCATTAACACTGTTGCCAACGTGACCTAATCTGAATTCTACTCACTTAATCAATTCTATTTTATTTTCCATCTTAACGTTTGTTTCCAAGCCAAAAAATACTTATATTACATAGTTATCTAAACTTTATAAATCTAATGTCCACACACAAACAAAATTGTATAAATATGCGATTGTACAGCTCAGTGAATGAATTCGCCAAAAAGAGTCTCTTCGCTGAACGCCTTTTATATGACTGAAAAGGAATATATTTCTTCGCTCAATCTGTTGTTTTTTCTAAATGCGTTAATGGGAATTTGGAAATTTAAATAACATTACAAACATACTGGAGCTTTCTCGTCGATCAATCAGTAGTTTATTTCAAGATGCATAACTGTTTAACTTCAATCAAAGTATTACTCATATTTTGCTCTCCTGTTTTTCTTATGTCAGTCAGATATTCTATATTAAGAGAAATTTATATGTTCAAGCCTGATCACGGATTGATATCAGGAGGTACTGGATAGCTGTTTCATCATAGTTTGGGATTTTCTCACAGTGTGTATCCAGGTTCAATCCCTGATGGTATATTGGGCAAGTTGGGTGTTTCTTCAACTAGAAAACGCGCTATCTGCCAAGATGTACATTAAGATATATGTAGTTTGATTTTAGCTTGATTCCACACCGTATTTTTGATATAAGTATGGAATGTTCAGCATATGATATCTGTAGCCCAATTATGCAGGCCGACTATTGGTATTGGGTGTGCGTTGGCAGAGGATCTATACCCCAACCATGTGCATGGTCGACGAGAGTCCTAACCGCAATGCCAACAACGCACATATTGTAGAGATTCTTCTTCTTCTCATTAGATTGTTACTGACTTGTGTTTCAGGTGGTAAGCTGTAACATTTCGTTCTCCCGGCGAACAGGTTAACGTTTTTCAAAGACGTAAACTACAGAATCTGACTGTCTATGCAACATTAGTTGTCAGTGATTCAAACAAACAATTTGTCAGTGAAAACCGAATAAACAACAAACAAATATGGAACATTTAGTGTGAAAGTATTCATCACCTTGGACATCTTTCTGTGGAAAGATAGAAATAGTGTCTGGAAGTTGAGGGCCATTAGTCTAGTCGTTGAGTCACAGACTCAAACCATGCTTCACCTACTGAGAACTGGATAACCCTGTAATATCACCAAGAAGTCCCCACACCATAAGTGTGGCTCATTACCAACTGCATAAATATGCAGATATTTGAATTCCTGACTTCTACTCACATCACGTATGGATTTAATCTATAACTAAAGTTAAAATTTTTTATAAATAGCCAGCTAGTGGTTTTCACCATAACAGTAATCACTTTCAAACACTTTCTACTTAAAAGTAGCATGAATGCAAAGGTAAATATCAGTTAGCTTACCTGAGGACATATCAAATATAATGTACTTGTGGGTTTACTTTCTGCTATTAAGTCAGAGCTTGCTTTAGTTTGGTCGACAGCAGTCGTGTGCAAGACAGATTGGTCATTCTCCTTTGAATTAACTTCACAAGTGATCAATCCTTTGCGATCAGCACGAATACGATAGAAAATATTCATGATAGTAGATGGACTAGGAGGATTAACGTCTGAGGTATCACTGTCCATGCGTTTAAAACGTGAGAGAATATGAGAGTTTACAGTATGCTGATCTATTTGCAACGGCGTTAAACAATGAAACTGTTGAAAATTGAATAGGTGAACAAGGATGACTGTCCAGTATACAGAAAACTTCAGATGAATTGAAAAACTCGAGGATTCAAGGAATGTTAACATTTTTTTCGTTATTTCCTTTTGTGTCAGTTAAATTCCACACGGTTGAAAAACTATGCAAAATAAAAGCAAAGAAGGAGTGAGTGATGATAAACAAAGTCAATATGAGAATCACAAATATCAAATAGCTACAGAAGATTATTGTCTATATCCATAACTTCTTTTGTGTTTTCATAATTTAGTCCTTTTTTGATAAGTTTGTTAAAAGGTCATGGAGACTCGCGAACAAGTATCACGCAAACCCTATTATTTAGGCCACATTAAGTGGGATTCAAAAAATACTAAGCACGGGGAAAGTATTAAGACTGGTGGAACACACTTCCAACATCAAAATATTTAATGAAAATCATACAGCTGAAATCTAAAATCCGGATATTTTTTAAAGCTACTCGAAAACTTCTGTGAATCTGCGCCAATATATTTACGACAAGGGGTTTCATCAGTACAATATGGAATCGTGTAGCTTGTCCGCAGTGATTCACTTCAAGAATTTACATAACAGGCAAAAATTAATGAGTGTCTGTCATAGTGTTCAATTCATACATAGATTTATTGCTGTAAATAATTGTGTAAACGATTCGATTTTTGATAACAGATTGATATCAGTTACAGAACCATTGAAAACCACGGAATACTGGACAACTGCTCACTGCTAGCTTGAGACTCTCCAGCAGTACACACCGATTATCCATCAAGGATCAAAACCGAGGACATTCAGGTTACAAGGTGAGATCTCTGATTATTCAGTCACTAGAATGGAGTCCAATGACCCTGTCGATTTTTGATTTTTAGGGCCACCCAGCAGTCAATATCATGTGTGAGTATTTTTTCTCACACCTAACCTAGTGGACCCCAGCGGTCGCGATTTTTTAACAGAAATCCAGGAAACTTAGTTCCGTAGTTAGTCACAAGTGTGCCTTAGGTTAACAGGTAGAAGATAGAATAGAGAGTGGTACGTTAAAAAGGTTGATTTACGAAAGCCAACATTTACAGGGCAGTCCACTAACTTCAACAACTGGGTATACCTAAATAGGAAGAGAAATCCTATCCGTTTTCTATGCTCTAGGATTCGGAAAATTTGCCTTATAAATGTGGTCGACATGGAACTGGAAAATCTTCGCACAACTCTTTTAAATAATGGATGTCCTGAAAGAAACTGTCCCAACCAAAACACTGTTTATGAGTTCGGTGTTTAAAGGTGACACTGTTACTGAAGTCATAAAAAGTCGTTTATCTGAATGTATTAAACGTTGTTTTTATGCAGCTTACTTTTAGCATTTACCAGCCAAAATACGATTCAACAATGAGTTAAGGATAAACTACCACTTATGTCCACCTTTATGTGCATATACTCATTCACATGCTCGTGTGGAGCTGATTACATTGGACACTGTAAACGCTTAGGTGAACACCTCCTGGTAGGGTTGATGAATCGTGAGCAAAGGACGACGATGTCTTCAATTTTTGAAGACATTATGGAGTCAGGTCATTCATCCCCACGTGATTTATCCTTCAAAATTATTTACAGGATCAAATTCAACCACTCCAAAAGCTTACGTTTTCTCCCCTTATGCATAGTTAGCCAAAGTTCTAGCAATACATGGACAGAAACCTAAGTTATGGGTTCAGAAACGTTTTGTTAAACTCCTTTCTTTACCTTGGTCATGGGTTATCTTCTTTGATTTTTATTTTACCTCTTGAAATCATTCCACTTTAATTCGTCTTCGCCGTCTTTATTGTTATCATCATTGTACTGATAAGTTTTTAGACGACACGACCGAGAATTTTAAAATCTTTATATCACTTCACTTTTTAAATAATCTTCACAAGTTTTGTAACTCATCCACTTCAACTCTGCCTCATCATTTTAATCATCTTTATTCTTATCATATGCGCAATAGTGACTGAGCAAATTCTACTGCCACTTAGTGCTTTTTTCCCTAATTTAAATACGACTGTACAGCTTGAAAATGGAGTCGTTGAAAAGAGATATTTCTTAGCTAAAGAAGAAACTGTATCTTTCTTTATGAACTAACGGGTATATCTTGCGATCAGATAAATTTCCAGGTTTTGGTTTTTAGGAGGTTTGATAAATTCATTCTAAAATGTCTACTTTTCAAAGTAACTCCTCAACGTTGCCATGGTATTTTATTAGGATGATGAGAAAACTGAAACACTGTAGGATAAATGTAATATCCGACAGGAGATAACGCATACCTAAAACACTGTTGCTAGCTGTGACCAAAAAGGGATCAGTAGACATTAGTACAGACAGATGAACACTATAATATTATTATTTCCCATTTAGACAATGAGTAAGCTAAATGATCGATCGTGTTACAGATTATCTTCCAGCTTTCACAATAGCATAACTGTATGGGAATATTCAAGTATTGGTTTGTAGGGATTTGATTGGTTACAGGATTTCATCATGAGTTTACGCTGGTTAGACAACCATTGGAAATCCTGGGAGTACTGGACAGATATTTCGTCCTAGTTTGGAACTCTTCATCAGTACGTACGGGAATATGTGTGAAATCTCCAATTATTGTAGTAAAACAGCGCATATGATTGCACTGATAGTAAGAAAAAAAACAAGAGACCAACTTGCATGACTTCCTGCTGATCAGCTAGCCTTGACTAACTGACAGTATTCTAATCTTTCTTAAATGATTTCTCTGCAAACAGTCAATCAAAATTATCATGTTATGCAACTTAGTAACACAATACACACACAAAAAAAGTAGATAATTTCTTATCATTACTACAATTACTTTGATCTTAATGAATCTCAATGGCGTATTGATGAAAATATCACGTCAATTAACTGCATTCATATACAAAATAGAAATATAGCCCCGTGGAAGCGCAAGTCTGTCTATCTAATCTGTCTATCTTTCAGACGATATTTCAAATGGCTTCATAAAGCCACCTTGGTAGTAGTTATAATGAATGTATTTCACATTGTAAAAACACATAAAAGGCATTCAGTATATAGGCAAATTAATTGAGTATAGTAAGGATTGACGATAATTATTCGCTGTATAAAAAGTAAGATTTAATTAATGATTGCAATTTTTGCAATATCAGTAATGAAAATGTTTTTTAGTCGAGAAACAGCATGTAGCAGTTCACTTTTACATATGCTAGTCAAGTAGTTGTGCTTTTAGCCTTTATTAAACTACTTGTTTATGCTCAGAAGGGTTTGTGTTTTGCTGTAAAAAGGCTAGTTGTCTTTGACTACAATTGTCTGCTTTCCATCTCCCTTGTTAAGTGGTAGTAATGAGGTTAGGCCTACAGTATTAGGTAAAAAATGGAATTCAACCCATGAAGTTATGAAGCTGCCTTTATTGATATGATTAGAACTTGTGTTACTCATGTCGAGTAGTCTCCTTCCACGACAAGCGATATTAGCGGACATAGAAGTGGGTTGGGAAAGGGTAGAGATGGACAAATCAAAACCTGGAATCAGCTTTCTGCTGCTGATACGACCAAGTCATATAAGGAGGTGTAGACTACCTAATCGAGGTCCTGGGGATTCTAAGAACCAGAGGTTTGAGACTATTATTGGTAGAGCCTAAAACTTATCTCTTTGGCACTGATGTATTCATACTTTTCGTAATCGCCGAGATCCATCAAATTCATATTTTTTCTTATTTTACTATTTTTTCTCCTGTACATTTCTGCTGGTCATAGTTTGTTTGGATCCTTTTCCTCTCTCTCTCTCTTTTCAGTCCTTTTGTGCGCTACGTGGAGTTTGACAGCTTTAGCTAGTGCACTTCTTTGCGAAGTCCAATAGTGAAACTCAGTCAGTTAGTTTTTCTAAACGGTAAAAATCTAGGCACAAAGACTGATGTTTTGATTTGATTTTGAATTCAAGACGCGAATGGGATTCTTTTTAAAATTTATTTGTCTCCAATTAAGCGAATGGAAGGCCGGTTTAGGCCTCTGCAAGAACTGGCTTGGAATAAAGCTCTTGTCCACGTCAAGTAAAATACTAAGTTGCATCATCCTAGAGAGAATAAAGGATGCACTGGATACAGAACTCCGCCCACACACTGGAACAAGCTGGATTCAGGAAAGGCAGATCGTTTGCTGATCAAATTGCATCTCTACGCATCATCATCACAGAACAAAGCATAGAATGGCAGTCAAACCTCTCTCTGCCTCAACTTCATCGACTTCGAATAGGCCTTCGACAGACAGCGTTGACAAAGAAGTAATTTGGAAACGACTTCAACGTTATGGCTTGCTCCAACTGTTTATCAACTTCATACAACGGTTGGCTATATGACAATACCACGTGGCATGTGATCCTAGACGGAAGACTCAGAGAGGCGTTTGAATTGAATACAGGAATAAGACAAGCCTGTCTACTGCTATCACCCATGATATTCCTAGTTGTAGTAGAATGGATTATGCGTTAGACTGTGCATAGGGAGCGAGGAGACAGGAATACACTGGACCACCGATGAGAAGAGTCTAGAAGATCTGGATTTCGCGTGTGGATGATATATTTAATTCAATTTTTTAATTTTAATTTTTGATTACAGCTTGATGCCACACCGTATTTTCAGTACAAGTATGGCATTTTCAGCATGGATATCGGTAGCCCAAATTTTGCAGGCTGACCATAGATATCGGGTGTGCGTCGGCAGGGGATCGAACCCCGGACCATGTGCATGGTCGGCGGGAGTCCACTGTGCCACCGACGCCACTGTCACACAAATTCGAAAACTTGCAGGTGAAAACCAACAAACTGGCTGAAGAAGCAGTGAAGACAGGACTTCAGGTGAACATAGAGAAGATGGAGGTGTTGAAGATAATCAACCAAAGGCAGCAACAACAACAACTAGCACCAACCGCCATCAACTGGAGAGGCTTAACAGAGGTTACTTCCTTCACTTACCTAGAAAGCATCGTTTCAACCACAGGCAGTTGGAGCGGATGAAGATGTCAAAGCAGGCTGTCGCTCGAGTGGACTGCAAGTGGGAAGCAGCCAGTTGATCATCGTATAGTGACATGGAGGAGATCGTGTGGGGAGGAAATGAGAGATTATGGACATTCGTGAGCCTAGCTGAAGAGGACGTCAGAAAATAGAAGAGAAGTCCTATGTTCCACTCAGGATCCGAGGGAATAATAATCATAGAGTGACTGGATGTTAAAATTTATACCTAGCAAGACTGTTTACAGAGGAGTTGTAAGGCACTCAATAAAATTAACCCTCTAAAATTTTGAATTGCATTCTCTAGGCTCCAGAAGACAAGTAAAACTAGAATGGAAATGATTTTAGCAAAGTTAGCATTCAACTACTTGATAAAGCTGATAACAAGAAATCGACTTAAATCAGCTGACATTTAGTGTGCAGCAATTTTCAACTGCAAGACAAAACAATCAAATGTAACCTTTGCTGAAAAAAAAACCCATTTACTATTGGTTAATGCATAACACCACCAGTCGTTAGTTAAAAGTCATGCTGAGATCAAAGTAATTAATTCATGAAATTCTCCATGTGAATTACTGAGGATATTTATACATTGGACACCACTGATGTATTAATAGTAGTCTAATTGTATTGCTTCTACTTACGTAAGCTGGGATATCCTAATGCAAAATGTTACCTCCTAAATATTAAAAAAACCATCACATTACTGTAGCCTAGCACCTGTTTGATTAAATGATGTGTTTGAACACTTACTGTCTAACTTTTGACTAATAATTCACACATGTTGGTTACAAATGTCGGTGGTTTAGTGATAGATTGCTCACCAGTCGCTCTTGTTGCCCAAGGTTTTACTCCCAGCTGACGCGATCTTAAACCTCGTGTAGTTTGCTAGCCGATAGCAGGCATAGCGAAGAAGGTTTGGAGAAGAGTAAGCAGTCCCACCTGGTTAAGAAGAGCAACAGTACCACCAATGGAACTGATAAGCTTGATGCCTTATGTTGCAGTCGTAAGGTGAGGAATAGAAACAATATCATTTCACCAATCCTCCTTCTACCAATAAAGGGTGGGATGATCCAAAAACAAGTATCTACCTGAACGTCAGTAAAAATAGGACTGGTGAAACGTCCAAGTAATAAGGTGAAAAAACTAAACAGTACCAAAGGAAATATAAGACATGAAGTGAGACATATAAGAGAAGATTTGAAACTTAATAAATATTACTCTGACAAATTAATCAGGAAGTATGTAGGAAAATATAAAAATAAAATTAATAATAATATTAATGACGACATGCATGTCAAACATGCACAAGGTTATGATGAGACCAACAATAAGGAATCTAAATCATCAGTAGGAACCTCGGAAACCTTACGCGGAATTCCTAACAAGGCAGGAATAAAAGTGTCTGGCATTCAAACCCACACACTCAATTAGAAACATACTTTGTCGGTTAAAGTATCCTGCAATGATAGTCAGGTAAAATACATAGAACAGGGGTAGTCAGACTAACGGAGTAAAAGAACCCTAGCGAAATCTAGGTTAGTCAACTCTAATAAGATAAGAGATCTGGAAAATAGTTCAGCTGAAGCACTAAATGCAATTACACATAACTATATAATAGAGGATGCGATAAGAGGACAGTTATACAATGTAATATAAGAGGGTAAAGTCAGAGATTGATAAAGGAAGTTTTATTTATCGAATCAACTGAAATTACGTGGAAAAGACGTGAATTAGCACCTGTCTAGGACATCTGTAAAGTTCTGCTATCCCTACAATGAATAAGAAGGAATAAAGAAAACTATAAAACGAAAGTGTCAAAGTTGTGTGTGAACAATAAATTGTGTTTGAAATTTTGTCATCCAGTAAATAATACAGTTTCAGTGTGTGATTTATCTAATAAACAAATTAACACGGGAGAGAAAGTGTCATTTTCAATTATTTCTACCATATGTGTAAAAAGTGACAACAGAAAAGTGGCTTTGACTAATTTATAGAGGAAGGAAGGCAAACCCACTCTCAGTGTGGTATAGCTGCAAGAATTAACGCTTTAGAAACCAAAGATATTTATGTATCCTTTATTGGGCACCACAAAGCCAGCTCTTATGTAGCTGCTTAAGTGTAAATCACTCCATTTCGGGTTTTCTTCTTCAATGAAATGTGTTCATTTTTCCTCTAAAATAAAGTGAAATTAGTCATCCTTTAATGAGTGTGTTTTATTTCTCAGTTAAGCATTTCAAAACGCCACTATGCAAAACCAAAATCATGGAGCCACCAAAACTTGTTTCAACTCCAGATGTGACAAAAATTAATGCGTGTCCATTTAGTGCAGAAATGTAACAGATAAAATCTTAATCATAACCGGCAGATAAAAAGAATAATGCATAACAGGTGAAGAAAATTGGTCTAAATACATCAGACTCATGTGTTTATTAAATTCTCGCGACCACAATAAACATGTGGAAAACACTAGGAATAAAACATTTATGGAAATTTCGTATTCTAAAAGTCTGTTATAACATGCTTATGAATCATTAACATTTTTATTACTCATTTATCAATAAAATGGCCTTTTTATTGAAATCAGTTTGTGAACAAATGAATTCTTATCCAATTTGCTAAGGTTACTACTTATTTCCGTATTCAGTAGATCTGTCATCGTGTTAAATATGAAACAGTTTTATTACCTTTTTCCAATTTTTAAAAAATAATTTAAAAGATATGTGAGAGTGAAGACCTTCAACTAGTTATGGTCATTAGTTTGAAACATCAAGGATAGCTTTTTAGTGTTTTAATAAGTGTAATCAACTCCTTTCCTATAAAAAAATTAAGAATCGACCATGGCTATGACCGAATGGTTTTTTGAATAAAATCAGCGTTACAGAGATGCATAATAAAACCATATGTACAGAAGTAGCTGGTAGGTCTTTTATTTCTACTTTGAACTCATTCATTCAATTTCCCAACTATCTAAGTTCCCTGTCTATTATATTTTTGCAGTGACCACATCTATTATTCGCTAGACTTTCGAAAGCACATCATAGAAAGAGAGAAGGCTTTAAAGATAATAAATTTGAGGTATTGTAATTGCAGAGTGTGGTAGACAGCTGTGCTGTCAAGCTTCTGGTGTTTCTAATTATTCCCTAAGTCAAGGCATTCTAAAAGCATTCTTTTCTATTCCTTGCATTCTAGATGGAATGTATGGCTTCAAACTTTGGGGTTCCGGTAGCAGTAGTATCGTTATTTTATGGGATGGAGTTGCTAACCTCACACTCAAGCTTGCCTAATTTGGCTTTTGTTTGGAAACGAACCAAGACTTTCTGCATTGCTGGCGAATATTCTAACACTGAACCTCCGATGCACTTAAGTAGCATTAAGCTCTAGTATTCATCAGCAGATCGTGCAGAGAATAATCGTTTTGTCTTCAAATGAAGACTGTATTTCCGGCTACTTTATTACTGTAGATTCTAGTCATTACTTCACCGATACCAGTCCAGTATACAGATAGTTTCAACTTGATAAGACTATTTCTGAATCTCGTATTGGTTGATTTCATTAAACCGAAATGGTAGATATCTGTTGAATTGTTGTTTCTTAGTAGGGTCTCTTCAACTGCGTCTTAAGAATAACACAGACTTATTCGGTTGGTAGGGTGTGGGGCCTAGAACTTGAATTCCATCCTATTTAGGACTCATCAGCCAGAATTACCTGTATTCCCACCCAGATGCAGCCAGACCCAGCAGATGAGTTCAAAAGAGTAAGAAACGGACATCCTAGATTCCAGTGTTAGTTACTGCCAATCAGAACAACATCGTGTGTATCTTTACATATCACCGAAGCATCTGTAATAGGAGCTAACATGTCAACAGAGACGGAGCATTTCGGTGGAACATAATTAATCAAGGAGAAATGTGAGTTAACTTAAACAAATGATAACTGCTGCCTGCTGCAAAAGAAGTGGCTTAGGCGATGATAGTAACACAAGTGGACTTCTAGTGAGGAGGCCATCACTCAATGGGGATACAGGTACACTCAAATGAAGAGGGGGAAACGCGGACTCTGAATTCTAATCTTTGCCATCATCAATCAAAGAAATTCAACTCTGATTTTCCTAAAAAGCAGAGGCATTTGTAGGAGATATATAACTTTGAATTAGCGCCTCATTAAATTGCTGTTGAATTCAAAACTGAAGCCAGCTGTTGAAAACGAGACGAGATTGAATTTTTGGGATTATTATTCAGACAGCAACTAACTTTTTCCTAATATGTATGTGTAAACTAAAATGACACCTATCAAAATGTTTCGTTTATTGTAATGTCATACTTAGAAAAAATAAACTATAACAACTGCTAACATCTTCCCCCATCCATCATATATGATTTGTCGTAAAAGTAATGCACCATAAAAGTGTACAGCCTTACATATAGCCTTAAAAGGTAGAGAAAGACAGGAAGGACAAATAATGATGTTGATAAGATGCGAAGTACTGTTTATTATGTTCAGTCTAGGAAACAAAAAATCTAGGCCTGGATGAAACCCTCGGGGGAAAAAAGTGAAACAACTTTTATATATATCACCTGCATTCTTGGATTTAAGTGTACTCATATGAAAGGGACACAGGTAAGATGATCTTCTACTAACAACAGCATTGGATTTTTTCTTTTCTGTAATGCATGTAATGAACGACTGTGAAAAATTTCTCTCAGTTTGTGAATAAATGGATGCTTATGTATTTTTTTGCGTGTAAAATTAAATATTTACTGTGGAGGAGGAATGAGCTTATGGATGTTTTTGTATTTTTTTGGTTTATGTGGAGTGCTCTATTCCCAACACTTACCACTAAGTAGGAATGAGGCTTTCCGGTGACTGTGACGGTTATAAATGCAAAGAATGACCTGTCAAAGTGACCATTAACTGGTATCGTGTGGAATTTCATACATTTATTCCCCTTTAATGAATGTGAATAAAGCAAGAACAAAAGTTTGTGCAGAATAAAATGGTACCATCACTTATTTCGTTGGCTTCTTATCAGCTGCTTACAGGCCAAAGTCATTATTAAGTATATCTACAGAAAACATTTAAACATACATGCACAGAGTTCGTTTTTAAAGAAAACTCAGTCAGTGTATGCATGCAATAATAAAATATATATAACGATAACAAACACTTTATCCCAAATAATAATGGTCATACACAAGGAAAACTATGGGCATTACTTAACCACATGAAAGAGAGGGTGAAGATATCCAATTACCAGGGCAACGAAAGACTGATGACCGCTTCTTTCTGAACGCATAAATCGGGTTTCAGGCGCTTGAAGGAGTTTACTTCAGCAAACTTAAACAGAATTGAACCCTTTTGCTTACTGATAATTTTGAACGATCTTGCGACGTCCACCTCATGATCCGTGTCACAAAGATGCCTGGCGATGGCACTGTAGATGGGCTTTTTCCAACCGTGATTTGCTTGATATCTGAGCCTTCACATCTTCCATATTTGTTGATGAATCTTTGAGGATAACAACTGTTTTTCAACACCTTTTAGAGAATCGTAAATTCTTCCTCTAGTTTCTCTGCAGAGCATATTCTCCTCGCTCTATAGTGCAGAGTCTTGACTAGTACTCGTTTAAAGCTATTTGGACGAAAACTATTAAAATGTAGGTATTGTCCCTTCCCTTTCCGTAAATTGACTTCTTGAGACTACTATCTTCTAGGCGTTGCATTGTAATGTCAAGAAAATGGAACTTTCCGTCACTTTCATGTTCCATAGTAAATTCAATATTTGTATGTGTGTCATGCGCAATATGACAACCATACGAATAAGTTTTGCAATTCTGTCGTCGATATCCAGCCAACTGATGTGAGGTTCAGACGTCTTAGTCAATAGTGCACATGAATTCACGGTATCCATTTAACTACGATTATTAGTAAGACATACTTTTTTTTATAACATTGTCAAAAGCTGAAGTTTATCCAAAAGAATGCCCGAGGAGTGCATTTAAAAAATTCCAACAAAAATCTACTTATCAAGTGAAATAAAGTAGTAGGCAATTTACAAGTAACTGGCACTACTCTATATAATATAATTAGATAGGAATTGTCAAGGTATATAAAGTGTAACTTTAAACTGCTTCATCACACAAGCCGAGATTGGATTTAGTTTTACCAATGACTGTCTACTAAGCATATTTTAGTGTGTGCCACTGTCAGTCTTTCTGTAGAATCTTGAAGGTTGTTTTGCCGTCAATCTTATGATTCTCATCAACAGAATATTTTGTTGTGAGGGAGGCTGGTAGTGTACTGTATTCATTTATTAGAGTTTCGAAGTTGCATGTTGATAGCCTCTATCCTGAAAACGACGACTTCTCCTCCTCCTCCAATAATATATCCATCCTCTGAAGTTGGCACTAAATGCTCTCTAGAATGAAATGTCACTTGTAATATCATCGTTAAGATACAGCTTCATGAATAGTGCACAGCCTAATCTAATCTCCTTATATGCCTTTTCGTTAAACTACGCAGTTATTTCATCTAAATCGAAGAATGACAAATGCATTGGGATTCATTACTTAATCAGTTTTCAGAAGATGAATGTGCCTTCCTCCTTTCATGAGACAGACAGATTTTCTCAGTAGCAAAATGGTACAAAACCAAGAAATTACATGCATTTATCCATGAAATGTTTTTTCTGAAGTAATTTCTGTCAGTGTTATTTTGGTCAGTGATGCCCAACAGTCCAATACAGGATTTACACTTTGTCCTTTTTGGAACTCATCACTCGTATAAACATGCATCCCCGTAAACTGACGAGTCTCCCAATGATACTTGAACCATACACCCATTGTTTCAAGTGCCAAGGCGTAAAACAACAGGTCACTTGGTGTGCAGTGAGTATTAGTTATTTCTACCATGTTTAAGTAGGACGTCATGAAAGTGTACTGTGTTTCATGAACCTCTGTAGCAAACGATGTATGATATCAAACCACATTTCTTTTAATATTTTCATCCATAAAGATAAATGAATCCATCATATAAGGTAGCAGAACAAAGAAAGCGTATAGATAGTACCTTTTGATGAGGCCTTTTTCGATTTTGGAAGGAAACAGGTAAGCTAGCTATAGTCAGGTCATTAAAACTTTTAAACCCTCCAAGTTGTGATAGGCTATATCTGTTCAAATATTTGTATATGATGGAGATTTGTAGCTCAGGTGGATGATTTTGATGTGGTTGTGTTCTCTGAGCTGGATAGTTAATTTGTGAAGCTTTCATCACCCTTCTAGGTGACATCTTCAGCGCATACTTCAATTTGAAGTGAGCTTTTAGATTTCTCCACGAGTTTATTAATCATCTCTCCCGGTGACCTTGGACGTGATCGGTTGTTTTTGTGTGATTTCACACCTTCTAGGCTACTTGTATTGGAATTGATTGTTCCTTTGACTTGAACTTTGACCCTTTGTGTGTGACCATTCTTTCTTATCGGTTGATAAATTTTGTCTATCTCGATGTGTCTATTGATTGATGATTCGCTGGAACGCCAAGCTTCTTAACTCGTGGAGAAATCTAAAAGCTCACTTCAAATTGAAGTATGCGCTGAAGATGTCACATGGAAGGGTGATGAAAGCTTCGTAAATTAACTATCCAGCTCAGAGAACACAAACACACCAAAATCAAATATTTGTTTATATAATCAATGTTTTCTTCACTTTTCAAATCAGCACAGATTTCTCCGCCATTTACCATCATTATCAATGGTATATATATATATATCTAATATTATTGTTATTATAACTAGTGGTACAGTTAACACCCATCCTATTGACATATTACCATTATTGGTTGGAATTTACTATTTGTATGCAAAGTTATGTACGCATTTCAGAGTGAAGCAAGAGGAGATCAAATAAGAAATAGTATTTTTCGTTAACGTGCCATATTCTAAATGTTAAGGAATTAGGATGATTTATTATTAAGCATAGGTCAATAGATCCCTTGGATTTATATGTACCGTTGGTCAAAATGTTGTTTTTCTCTTCTGAAATCATTTGGTGTGTTATCATTGATGAAAGAATGTAATCAACACTCACAATTAAATCGTTAAAAAAAGGATTCAACTGGGACAAAGCTTGGTCTCCAAAGTTCTTTGATTTCTAGTACCTGACTAATGCGTATGAGCTTGCAACGAATTCTGTCTCGAAGTCGATCGGATTAATATAATCTTCACGTCTTCTTTTTCATGAATGTATCTGTTAACTGTGATTGAAAAAGTCAGAGAGCTTTACACGTCTTCGTAATCATGATCAAAATATATTTACAACTTTGAAGATGTTCACATTGAATCAACCTTCACCTGTGATGTTTGAGTTTGGCGTCAACAGTATTACAATTTATGTATTCACCTGCTTAACCTCTGAGTTGCGCATTATCGTGTCCCTCCAGAGGTTAATTAAGTTTCTGGTATTGATTACTTCTAACAGAAATCTATCAGTAGGGGTATAGGAGGGGTTTAGATTGAGCAGTTTGTTTTCCTCCTGTACGACAATGGCAGATGTCAAGTGATCCACAACGGAAAACTCAGCGAGGCGTTTGGAGTAAACACAGGAGTCAGACAAGGGTGCTTATTATCACCAATGATATTCCGAATTGTGGTGGACTGGATTATGCGTCAGACAGTGGGAAACGAGAAGACAGGGATATCCTGTCCTGACCGACGTGAAGAACCTAGAAGACCTGGATTTCACGCGTGGATGATTTATGTTTGATGTCACACAAAATCGAAGACTTACAAGAAAAAACCGACAAACTGGTCGAAAAGGCTAGCAGCAAAGACAGGACTCCAGGTGAACATAGACAAGACGGGGGTTATGAAAATAACCAACCAACAACAACAACAGCATCAGCAACATCCAGCTCCAATCACCATCAACGGGAGGGATTTGAAAGAGGCTACTTCATTCACTTATCTGGGGAGCATTGTCTCAACTACAGCAGGAATGGACGAGGATGTCAAATCGAGAATCGGGAAGGCGAGAAACACATTCATCAACCTGAAACCAATCTGGAAATCTTCGTCACTCAGCCTGCATCAACAACAAAATTCGGATTTTCAATACAAACGTCAAGTCAGTCAGTTCTTCTATACAGATCAGGAACTTGGCGAGTCACAAACAATATTTCCAACAGGTTACAGACCTTTGTCAACAGCTGTCTTCGTTCTATACTCAAGATCAGATGGCCGGAAAGAATCACCAACAAGAAACTATGGGAACAAACAAAACAAGAACCAATCGCTCAACAAATACGTAGGAGAAAGTGGAGATGGATGGGACACTCGCTGAGCTGAGGAGGCCGTTGGGTGACATCGCGCGTCAGGCCATAGCTCGAGTGGAACCCGAAAGGGAAGCAGCGAGTGGGACGTGGAGGAGATCGTGTGAAGAGAAGTTGAAACAGTATGGACTAATATGGATTCAGGTGAAAAGTACAGCAGAAGACAGAAGCAAGTGGAGACATGTAGTTGAAGCCCTATGTTCTACTAGGAACCCAAGGGAACAATAATAATAATAGTTTGTTTTCCTCAGTTAAAAAGTTAGTGATGTGGTCTGGAAACACTAAAGTAGTGCATATGCGCAGAAATTCAGTTTGAGTGCGAAACGTTTTTGTTCCTTTCAGCGATCTTCAGCAACGTGTATCTGTAGCCTAGAGGGAAGTGATGCTTCACAGGAGATTTGGATCTACACTCAGTATGACATGAAATAAATGTGCACTTTAAATTAGTGTTTGATGAGGTCAAGAGATTGTTTTTAAAGTTTCCCCCACAAAATGCTCAATTCAAATGTGACATCATAATCCAACGTTCACCTAGTTCAATTTATTTCACTTAGTCGCTTATGCGTGAGGAAAGTTTACTTTAGACTGAAATATTTATATGGAACGATTAGCGCAAAACAAATTCTAACTTAAGATAACTTTCAGTCATGATTAGTTTATTGACTAGTCTTGAAAATTCTATGGCATGGCGCACAGAATCATCTCTCTCTTCTTTTTGTCATATGGCCTCCATGTAAGTTGAATGTGTATACATTCAAGTACAGAAGACAGGTACAGAGATTACCAGCTTCATAATATATTTTAGGACCGCATGTGATTGATGCAGACAACTGTTTCAATTATACTGTCTCTTTGTTTGCTTTATTATAACTAATGCATTTAAATTTTTGAAAAAACAAACTATTATTACTTATACATCTAATGAAAGCGCAGAAGGATAAAATTACCACTTAGTTAATCAAATAATATGGAGGCGTGTGACAGTGATACAGAGATGCACAGTTAATTGTGTACGAGTGTTACTCAATAGACCTACATGTTCGAGTAAGTGAGAGATGCAGCCGATATACTAAGTTACAGTATTCCTTATTCTCTTATTTCTGAGAGTACAGGTTTGTTAAAATCAAACCACTTTAAGCCACTCCAGATAATGTAGACGATACTATTATAAAGTAACGATTTGCTACATTTCCAGCTGTGAATCCTCTACTCGTTGGTGGCACAGTGGTTAGGACTCTCGCTGACCATGCACATGGTCCGGGGTTCGATCCTCTGCCGACGCACACCCAATATCTATGGTCGGCCTGCGAAATTTGGGCTACCGATATCCATGCTGAAAATGCCATACTTGTACTGAAAATACGGTGTGGCATCAAGCTGTAAATCAAAAAAAATTATTTTTCAAGTGTTGGTCAGTGGCAATTTGAGTGATTTCAAGCCAGATCATGAGGTGACTTCACTTAGAGAACCACAGAAGACTAGGGAGTATTGAAGAGCTGTCTTATCCAGGTTTGGTACTCTACAGTGGCTGAACAGTAAACGGGATATCCTTGTAACCTAAAGTTACCGTGTTCACTTACAGGCGACGTCATGGATTCGTAGTGTTGAAGAGTCCCAAACTAGGTTGAGACCGCCACCCATCACTTCCTGGCTTTCAGTAGTTTTCCAAGCAAAGTGACTTCATGATCAAACTTAAATTCAGTTACGGGATTTTCATCATGAGCTGACATTATTCAGAGAACCATTGGAAAACCTACAAGGAGTACTGAACAGATGTTTCGTCCTAGTTTGAGGCTCTTCATTAGTCCTTAGTAGACCTTTAAGCCACTGGGACTCAATCCAATGACCAGCCCATGAATTCTAACTTCTGCCAATTCACGATATAGTGCAACCGCTAGCCAATGTCTTCGGCGAGTATTTGTCCTCACACCCGACCTGCTGCACCCTACTGGTCACGACTTAATTAGTGATAAATTCAATTTCAGGTAAATGAAATCATGAATGATGACCCAACAAATCATGTTAGTAGGTTTCAGTAAATTTTTTCAGTAGTAGCGAAATGGATTCACTGTGAAATATTTTCCCCTATTCCCAAATATGACTGCAAAATACAGATAGTATCAAGTTAAAAAAATGCATTGGCTTCAAGCATCCGCCCACCATGGTATCAAGAAAGTTTGGCTGAACCACCATATGAACAAAATTGTGTTTAGGTATCGAGTATCATTTTTATTCAGAATAAATGTTAGGATTAGGTTGAAAGACAGAGTTTTTTGATAAGACAAGGAAGTCGTACCAAATGGACATGTCATTCATTGTTAGTTTGTGTCATCCAATGAAGAGAAATTAGTCTGACTGGAAACTAAAACTACTGATCTAGCTCAAAATTTGTCATTTTTGATAGAATTTTCAAATATCACTTTCTAGTGACAACAAAATGACATCATTCAGGCAATCATTGAAAATCAAGGAGTATTAGGCAACTGTTTCATCATTGTCTGGGTTTCTTCATCAGTAAACACCTATGATTCCACCAAGCAGAACCCGTTTACCATTCAGTCACTGGGATGGTAATCAAATTCTGACAACTCACCATACATATAACGCCACTGAAAGTCATTGCCATTGGGAAGTATTCGTCCTCACACCCAGCTTGTCAGGCACCACTGGCAATGACTTCAAACTAGAATTCCAAGCCACTGTATTGTATATTCAGTCACTACTAGTGAGCATTAGATTAATGTTCAAGTATTGATTTGCAGGGATTTGATTGGTATCAGGTTACAGGATAAATTAACAGAAAATAAAAAGTATTTAAAATTCATGGTGTACTGTTCACTTCAACTTAGAGAAACCTACACGTCTACACATGTACTGTTTATCTGTTTTAAATAATTCTTAAAAAAAGAGTGAAAAACACTCATATTATTAGTAGTTATAACTATAATATGTTTCTAGTACAAGCCTAACAATTGAACATCAAACAAATGAGATACACGTAAGCCGTTTTTTAAAGTACATCTTATTCAACGAAGGGAAAAGACATAAATAATTAAAACGCGCCATTAAAAAACATACATTTAAACAAGGAATAAACACTTTTCGTTTGAAGAAGTAAATCAACTGTGAATGAAATTATCCCAAACGGAATAGTCTAAGCGTATGGAAAACTAATAAGTGGCACAAACAAGAATATATATATAAATGTATATGTATATATGTAGTTTCCTTGTTGGTGTACTTTTATATGTATATATTAAGTTTATGAGTAAATTAAAACACACTTTTTCATAATGTATTAAGTAGACAATATTTTTGGCACCAATTTTTAAGTGGTGATTAGACACTTTTTTCCTTTTTTTACTGTGTCTTAGTTTTCCCTCCGCGTTTTGTCTTGTCAGAAATACAAAGATAACAATATGCAGTGTTTTTTGTTGTTGCTTAAACTGCGTTATAGATGATATTCAAAGCTTGAATTTTTCAAGCAAAAAGGGAAAATTTGGCACTTCATCTCATTATCTCCATATTAATAATATAAAGTTTTGTATCAAAAGTATACTAAGCATATGATGGTATGTTGTTATTCAGTAAGAATTATCAGTTTTGAGGTCTAACAGGGAGGGAGGGTTGCGAGGGTGACAACAGCTGATTATACAAATCAAGACAGTTAATTAAGAGAAGTTGACAACAGACAATTCAGTGAAAATAATTATGGAATTAAATATAATAGAGAAGATTTGTAGCTCAGGTGGATGATTTTGGTGTGGTTGTGTTCTCTGAGCTGGATGGTTTGGTTGCGAAGCTTTCATTGCTCTACTGAGCAACATCTTCAGCGCATACTTCGATGTGAAGTGAGCTTTTAGAATTCTCTATGAGTTTATTAGTCATCTCTTCTAGTAACCTTGAACGTGATTGGTTGTTTTCGTGTGACATTTCATCCCCTAGTTTGCTTGTCTCGGTGCTGTCTGCTTCTTTGGTCTGAATGTCGTTAGTCATTCCTTCTGATAACCTTGAACGTGATTGGTTGTTTTTGTGTGACTTTTCACTTTCTAGTTCACTTGTTTTGGTGTTGACTGTTTCCTTGACCTGAAGTTTGGCTTTGTTTTTGTGTGAATTTCTTCGTATGGATTGGTATATTTTGTCAATCTCTATGTGTCTATTGATTGCTGATTCATTTGAATACCAGGCCTCTAGGAATTCTCTGGCATTTTTGCAGTTCCCTTTGTCTAAGATTTGAACATTGTCCCAGTCGAATTGGTGCCCGTGGTTGTCTGCATGTAGTGATATGAGGGAGTGTATGTCGTGTCTTTTGACAGCTAGTTTGTGTTCGTGAATGCGAAGACGAAGAGGGCGTCCACTTTGACCAATGGAATGTTTGTCGCAGTCGTTGCAATTTATCTTGTAGATAACGTTAGTTTTGTCTTCTTTTGCCGTTGAGTCCTTTGGCTTACATAGAACTGAGTGTAGTGACTTCACAAGAGAAGAAGAATATGAAAACAAAATCCCATTCTTAGACGTCTTAATCAAACGAACAACTACAGGAAAATTAGAAACCCAAGTATACAGAAAACCAACGCACACGGATCAAATACTCAATTACAACAGTAACAACCCAACATCACACAAAATTAGCTGCATACGTACATTGCTCAAGAGAGCCAGGTCTCATTGCAGCACTCCCGCCTTGAGGAAAATTGAAGAAAATCATCTTATGGACGTCTTCCAAAGAAATGGATACCCACGAAACTTCATCAAAAGACATCTACCCCCAGCTCAACCAACCAAATCAAAGGCCACCAGCGAAAACACAAAGAAAGTCGTCCTACCATATATAAAAGATATCTCCGAAATCACTGCAAGACTATTCAAACCTTTTGGAATCGATGTCGCTCATAAACCAACAAAGTCACTACACTCAGTTCTATGTAAGCCAAAGGACTCAACGGCAAAAGAAGACAAAACTAACGTTATCTACAAGATAAATTGCAACGACTGCGACAAACATTCCATTGGTCAAAGTGGACGCCCTCTTCGTCTTCGCATTCACGAACACAAACTAGCTGTCAAAAGACACGACATACACTCCCTCATATCACTACATGCAGACAACCACGGGCACCAATTCGACTGGGACAATGTTCAAATCTTAGACAAAGGGAACTGCAAAAATGCCAGAGAATTCCTAGAGGCCTGGTATTCAAATGAATCAGCAATCAATAGACACATAGAGATTGACAAAATATACCAATCCATACGAAGAAATTCACACAAAAACAAAGCCAAACTTCAGGTCAAGGAAACAGTCAACACCAAAACAAGTGAACTAGAAAGTGAAAAGTCACACAAAAACAACCAATCACGTTCAAGGTTATCAGAAGGAATGACTAACGACATTCAGACCAAAGAAGCAGACAGCACCGAGACAAGCAAACTAGGGGATGAAATGTCACACGAAAACAACCAATCACGTTCAAGGTTACTAGAAGAGATGACTAATAAACTCATAGAGAATTCTAAAAGCTCACTTCACATCGAAGTATGCGCTGAAGATGTTGCTCAGTAGAGCAATGAAAGCTTCGCAACCAAACCATCCAGCTCAGAGAACACAACCACACCAAAATCATCCACCTGAGCTACAAATCTTCTCTATTATATTTAATTCCATAATTATTTTCACTGAATTGTCTGTTGTCAACTTCTCTTAATTAACTGTCTTGATTTGTATAATCAGCTGTTGTCACCCTCGCAACCCTCCCTCCCTGTTAGACCTCAAAACTGATAATTCTTACTGAATAACAACATACCATCATATGCTTAGTATACTTTTGATACAAAACTTTATATTATTAATATGGAGATAATGAGATGAAGTGCCAAATTTTCCCTTTTTGCTTGAAAAATTCAAGCTTTGAATATCATCTATAACGCAGTTTAAGCAACAACAAATAACACTGCATATTGTTATCTTTGTATTTCTGACAAGACAAAACGAGGAGGGAAAACTAAGACACAGTAAAAAAAGGAAAAAAGTGTCTAATCACCACTTAAAAATTGGTGCCAAAAATATTGTCTACTTAATACATTATGAAAAAGTGTGTTTTAATTTACTCATAAACTTAATATATACATATAAAAGTACACCAACAAGGAAACTACATATATACATATACATTTATATATATATTCTTGTTTGTGCCACTTATTAGTTTTCCATACGCTTAGACTATTCCGTTTGGGATAATTTCATTCACAGTTGATTTACTTCTTCAAACGAAAAGTGTTTATTCCTTGTTTAAATGTATGTTTTTTAATGGCGCGTTTTAATTATTTATGTCTTTTCCCTTTCGTTGAATAAGATGTACTTTAAAAAACGGCTTACGTGTATCTCATTTGTTTGATGTTCAATTGTTAGGCTTGTACTAGAAACATATTATAGTTATAACTACTAATAATATGAGTGTTTTTCACTCTTTTTTTAAGAATTATTTAAAACAGATAAACAGTACATGTGTAGACGTGTAGGTTTCTCTAAGTTGAAGTGAACAGTACACCGTGAATTTTAAATACTTTTTATTTTTTGTTATTTTACCGTCTAACCTGATACCAATCAAATCCCGGGAAATCAATACTTGAACATTAATCTAATGCTCACTAGTAGGGACTGAATATACAATACGGTGGCTTGGAATTCTAGTTTGAAGTCATTGCCAGTGGTTCCTGACAAGCTGGGTGTGAGGACGAATACTTCCCAATGGCAATGACTTTCAGTGGCGTTATATGTATGGTGAGTTGTCAGAATTTGATTACCATCCCAGTGACTGAATGGAAAACTGGTTCTGCATGGTGGAATCATAGGTGTTTACTGATGAAGAAACCCAGACAATGATGAAACAGTTGCCTAATACTCCTTGATTTTCAATGATTCCTTAATTGATGTCACTTTGTTGTCACTAGAAACCGATATTTGAAAATTCTATCAAAAATGACAACTTTTGAGCTAGATCAGTAGTTGTAGTTTCCAGTCAGACTAATTTCTCTTCATTGGATGACACAAACTAACAATGAATGACATGTCCATTTGGTACGACTTCCTTGTCTTACCGAAAAAAATCTGTCTTCCAACCTAATCCTAACATATATTCTGAATAAAAATGATACTCGATACCTAAACACAATTTTGTTCATATGGTGGTTCAGCCAAACTTTCTTGATACCATGGTGGGCGGATGCTTGAAGCCAATGCATTTTTTTAACTTGATACTATCTGTATTTTGCAGTCATATTTGGGAATAGGGGAAAATATTTCACAGTGAATCCATTTCGCTACTACTGAAAAAATTTACTGAAACCTACTAACATGATTTGTTGGGTCATCATTCATGATTTCATTTACCTGAAATTGAATTTATCACTAATTAAGTCGTGACCAGTAGGGTGCAGCAGGTCGGGTGTGAGGACAAATACTCGCCGAAGACATTGGCTAGCGGTTGCACTATATCGTGAATTGGCAGAAGTTAGAATTCATGGGCTGGTCATTGGATTGAGTCCCAGTGGCTTAAAGGTCTTCTATGGAATTTTCAAGAATTGTTAATGTAAGGATTTTGTTTGATTATTATTATTGGTTGATTTCATCATGAGCTGACATCAGTTAGAGAGCCATTGGAAAACTTACAGGAAGTACTGAACAGCTGTTTCGTCAGCCTATATTGGGACTCTACATCAGTACGCACACAACATCTAGGGCTCGAACCCAGTACCTCCTGGTTACAGGGCGAGCTCATAATCAAATCCTCTAACCAGTCAAATAAAATCCTTATAGAACCAATACTTGAAAATAAATCTGATGCTCACCAGCGACTGGCACTATTCAAGAAGTTACCTGGGCTTTTAGTGGGAAGCCGTGACCGGTAGGATACATCAGCTTGAAGGTGAGTCAGTAACTCATCGAATAAGACATTGCGAAACGCTGGCGCTATGTCTTGAATTAGCAGAAGTAAGAATTCATGGATCGGCCATTGGAATGGAGCCCAGTGGCTTAATCGTCTACGAGCTCGCTAGCCTTATAACCAGCAGGTCCTGGTTTCAAACTTTAGTGGTGAGTGTGTGCTACTGAAGAGTCTCAAACTAGGCTGACGAAACGACTGTCCAGTACTCCCTGCAGGTTTTCCAGTGGTTCTGTAACTGATGTCGGGTTGCGATGAAATCTTCCAACCAATCTATGGAATCGTTTTTTCCTTCACTATAAAGACAACTGTTAGGATAATCAGTGAATGTATACCATACAGTGTACTGTACTTCTATGATGACGAACTATTTGTGTTTATGATTGCATACAAAACGTCTGTCCAGTATTCCCTGGCTTTGAACAGTTCTCTAACTTATATGAATCAAATTCCTGTAAGTGAAAGTTTGAAAATTAATGTAATGCTAACTGGTGACTAACTGCAATACGAAGTTTCCTGAAGTTCAAGGGGGAAATCCTGGCCAACCAAGTTCACAAAGTCATCTGTGATAACGAATACTCTTCGATAGTATTTACTGGTGGTAGTGCTATTTATAGCAAACTGGCAAAAGTTTGAGTTGATAGGCCATTGGAATCCATCCCGGTGGTCGAACGGTTAATAATTTCCAGCGAAAGGTGTTAAGCCTTGGTCTATGGTGAAGTTATGTTTACTTTGCTTCGAAATATTCCCAAACTAAGAGTAAACTGCCGTCTAGTGTAACAAAACATTTGCTTGTAAAATCGCTTCTGAATGATCTAATCACAATATTTATACTCATTTAAACTACTATCTCAGTATGAGCACCACCACTCACTGTGGATGGAGTAACATCCACCTGAAGGGCTTCCAATGTAAGAAAAAGCGCTTCTGGGATTCCGAACCACTGACCACTATCAACCACTGAGTGATATAAAATTCTGTCAGATGAAAGCAAACTGCTAACAATCTTCAATCATCCTAATTCCCCCTTAAAAAATATTCGTTATCCTCAAAAGAAGACTTTCAGTGGACAAAAATTGAACAATTAAATTTTGTTTAAACCAGTGACATAAGCAACCTTTTTGACATAAACACGTACAAAATTTTAATTCTACCAACAAAGAAAGGCGACAACTAAAAGACTGAATGTTTTATAACTAACTAGTTTGTTAATACTAAAATTGTTTTAATTGTCAGCTTGATTGTCATTCTTTAAAAACAAAATGTAGAAAACTTTATCTTTAATTACAAAAGGCGAAGTAATTTGATAGACATTAGTATTTCACTGAAAGAGAAAAGAAAGCCATTTCTGTTCAATGGTGGCCTGTTTCTTTTACATTAAAACAAATGTTTGTTAGCACTAAATGACTTATTCCTTCTAACATGAGTGTATGGTAACTTTTACCTTTATTCCAACCTCATATTGACACTAAAACTGCTAACGTTGTTATTATGTAACTATGATTTGCATACACCATTATCATAAGAAAAGCCACTGGCTCTCCTGTTGCGTAACTTTGAAAGCTTTTAACTAAACTTTCTGCTAGTCATATTCAAAATACACACACACTATAGAGATGAACATTAATTATTTTCCTGTTAATATTGAAATACCACATCTAGGAGGAGCAAAACAGACAGAAACCAACAGTAGTCAATTTACTTCACATACACATATGCACACACATACACTAATACACACTAATGCACAAACAATGTTTGCATAAAAGTGCAATGAAATGTTGCCCACTTTTTCTCCCATTTTATTTTTCATTAAAAACGTTTTAATGAAATCACTAATTGGTTTTTCATTTACATTTTTTTTCTTTTTCTTTATAATTTAATTGACTGATAGTTGAACCTTTCTGAAGGTGAACTGTCTTTTTTTTAATTTTTAATAAAACATCATTTAGGAAAACAGAAACGGATGAGTGACAAGTTTAAAAACTATTTTTTTCGTAAACTGATAAACTTTTTATAAACTTGTCTTTTATTTAGGGAATATTAGTTTTTCTAGGTAGATTTCGTCGAGGACTAAAATCATCCAGAGAAGCACGCAGTATTGGATAGCCTTTCATCCTAGTCTGAAGGTATTCAATAGTGTATCCCAATGATCCAACGGGGATCTAATATAAAGACTTCATTAATATAAGTGTAATACTTGGGCACTGTAGTGGAATGTAATTTCATATTAGATAAGTTTATTTTAATAATCATACAGTCAGTGATGCAGTATTAAGAACTGGATGACGTTTCGAGCATAAATTATTGCCAATCATAATCACATCAGTTTGGCTGCACAGCTTCACAATTTGTCCTATATGTATATATTTTCTCTTTTTCTCTCTTCCTCATGTTATCTGTTGCCACTTTCCATATCTCTGGCATAGGCGGCGTTGTATCATTCCGATTGCATATGTGCGGTATTGAGTCGATAAACAAAGCGTCAGTGATTAATCTCTCTGTATCTCCACCTAACCATATTACTTTTAAAATACTGTGGCCCTGTCCCACCCTGAGGTGTGTGATTACATGCAAGTGAATGCAGTGCAATGGCTGAGGTTTCTTCTAGGTTATTTAACTTGGTAGGGTCAATCATTCTAGTTCTAGCTAGATTTTTGCATTCCAACAATCTAGTTGACCCTCGCCTACTAGTTTGACTGACCTACGTAATTGACCTCACTTACAGTCATTACATGGTATTTGGCAAATTGTATTGTTTTTCTTAAAATAATAGTAGAAGAAGTAGACGACAATTAACCCACATTCAACATAATGTATTCTACAATTGTCAGATAATAACGAGGAAATTAAGAAAATCAGTTCAAAGAAATTTTAATGCTGGCGAACTAAATGTCTTATTCTCTACACGATCGATGGTGATTCCTCGACTAAAAGATGAAGTACCTAGACCAGCCAATTTTAAATTGTATCTATCGATTGAACTGCGCTTGTGGAGCCAGTTATATTGCCCCCTGCTCTAGGAACTTGATTTTTCGTGCTCGAGAACATCTCCCACCATGGCTAAGTAAAGGTGTAGTGAAAACCATCAACTGTTCGGTATTAGACCACCTGGTCCAAACCGGCTATAAAGCCAGCGTTGAAGAATCCTTCTATATCATCTCTCGGGTACCAAATAAATTACCAAGAACGTCCAGGTACCATATACTTCAAACAGCAGAGGCTATCGAGATTCTCGTGAAACAGCCAGTGCTTTGTGTGCAAAAGAAGCAAGTCCAGCCAGCCACTACTACTGCCCTGGCCTTCAGTGGAGACTATAAATTCATGAATTTGTAATATTATCTTTCCAAATTTCTACAACATTCAGTTTATTGTTATGTTGATACTACTGAACTGTAATCCATTGATAATATTATTGATTCGATGTTATTTAAACAATATTAATGTTGTTCATAACACTAATTCATTCATTCACTATAATGTGTATATAACTGTAGAGCATAATGACGAAGTTATCGTAAAGGGTATTCTTTGTTCAATATCCATTATTTTGAAAATTTTAATGGGCATTTTTAATCAGTTAAAACATATTCAATAGTTTTCAAAAGGACAACAATAAATGACTTCATATCGTACAGACGAAAACCATGGGATATTCTATTAGGATTGATAGACTTCAAGTGTTATTAGGAACAAAGTACACCTTGTCAATACTTTATAATATCAACTTTATTTTCATGGTGTAATTCTAATGTAGATTCTAATGCGTCGGTAGCATAGCGGTTAGGGCGCTCGCCGACCATGCACAGGGTCCGGGGTTCGATCCCGGCCGACGCACTCCTTTACCTTGCTAAGCCAGAAATAATGCTGGTGAAGAGAAAAGGTTGGACATGAGGCTAGCAACCCCATCCTGTAAAATAAACACTGCTACAGAAACTTCAAGCCACTAGCTTGGAGCCTTATGTTCCACCGGGGAACGTTAAGGATAAAAAAAGCCTTCATTCTTGATAGGTTAGATTGTTAAACAACAGGCACATTAGATAATGTCACATAAATTAACCCATCACAAAATGTTAATTAATTACCGAAATAAGCTGATTATAAGAACACTTAAATACAAAGTTTCATAACTTCTGTACATGTATAAAAATGATGTTCAATGTCGATGCAGCCGTGTACTAATTTTGAAAGGTGATATTAATTACTGTTTGTTTTTTTCAAAAAAATATTTGATTATACCTTCATGGCATTTAATTAAAAAGCATCAGAATGACCGAATGAATTCTGTACTGAATATATTAAATACTGAACACAATTCACTATCGTATGAACGGTTTAGTTGATAGATTGATTCATATTTTGTTTAAGCTGATAAATGACTCATATGTATATCAGTTAGGCGGATATTTCAAAATAAAATCAATAAATTCCGTACAGGTTTATCTATCTATATAAATAGATGTAAGTCTAATTCGTAATACTGAAATGCATAATTACTAATTGTCTGTCAGTAAAATAACCTTATCAACTCATCATTTATCTTCAAGTCATTTCAAGACTGATTTGACATTAGACACAACTGAATTGTCTAAAACTATCATAGAAGTGGTAGTAGATTTGGAGGGCAGTTCTAATGGGTGAATTAAGGGATTTTCCCCGATTCTGGCGGTTTTCAAGTGTAATGAATCATAGTCATGCTTATATTGGAAATATTTTTGAAGAAAAATCATTATTGTACTGCATAATATCTCAACAGTTTGTATGAATAATTACTATTATCGTTTTGATTAGAAATAAAAGGATATTTGATGAATTATCCGTGTTTTTGTGATAACTAGGCGTGTCTAGTTTGAAAGAAGTAATTGGTGTGGTTTTTCGTGGATCTGGTTAATGTAAGAAGAGTTTGACTTCTCAGGGAAAATTTAAAGGTATAAAGTGATGAATGTCAACATTCACTGTTTATATTCATAGGCAATATTAATTCTTTTCCATAAGTTCTTCATCATCACGTTCTACTGTTAGGTATATATTTATATAACTGTAGAACCTGATGAAGTTATCGAAAAGAATATTCTATGTTCAATCATTTTGTCTTCAAAAATACTAATGAATAGAAACAATGAGTGTTTATGCCGCTTGCTTCAATCTCTAGGCCAGCTGAACTTCCATCTGAGACAGTGCATTTCATTTTCAGTTATATCCCCTATTGTTAAGCATTTCTGTGGGACTAAAGAAAAATATGGCAGTGGTTTTTTTATTCTTCAGATCTAAGATCACTGCGTCACATGATGTACTAGAGATGGCTGTTTTACTTGAAACTCCTGGATGAAGAGTAAATAATATGCAATAAACTACTCTAAAAATTGTGCAAACTGTGTAGCCTTACTGTGCATAATAAAACTATCGTTATTATTATTATTAATTTTCAAGAATTTGTTTGAAGGGATTGTATTTGTTTTAAGTTGGACCACAGATTGACATCAATTAGAGAACCATTAAAAGCAGGGACTACTGGACAGCTATTTAATCCTAGCCTGGGATTAATCGGCAGTACGCACTGACTGGGTTTCGAACCCAGGACTTTCCGGTTACAAGGCAAGCTCGTATACCATTCAGCCACTGGGACCCGATTCAATGGCTCATGAATTCTAAACTGACAATTCGTGATTTCACTGTGACCACCAAACAATGTCATCTGCTGGAAATCCATCCTCACTGCCAACTGGATGGACCTCACTGGTCACGGCTTCTCACTAGAACTCCAGTGGCTGAATGGTATACGACATTGCTTTGTGACCGGAAGGTCCTGGGTTCGAAACCCAGTGGGTATGTACTGCCTATGACTCCCAAACTAGGATGAATTAGCTGTCCAGTACTCCCTGGCTTTCAATGGTTCTCTAACTGATATAAATCTGCGATCCAACGTGAAACGAATTATTATTATGCTCATCATCGGAGACCTTGTCCTCCACCACCTAGTGTGGATTCCATATTACGTTGAATTGTCTCACTGTGTTGATGAAAATCAACTCTAGTTGTGGTTTGTACAGCACAACCTTCAGAAAAAAATCTTCTTTTGATGCAACACGCTGGGATACTTTCAAATAATTTATAATGATTCCGTCTGACTTGTTGCTCAAATTATTTGAGGAAATTCATGGCGTCTACTGTCTTAAAACTTATAATCTTATTAAAAATGGGGTTAAATTATAATCTTTAGTTGTTAAAATATTTTTTTGACAAAAACACATAAGACAAGCACTGAAAACTGTTCACTGACTGAGTTCCAAAGAAAACCAGCTTCATGAATTTGGAATTCAGAAGTAATGAGGTTTTGGATATACCCAAAAATCGTCTCTCTTAATTAGTCAGTTAGACGTTCTTTGTTGCAAAACTACGAATGACCGTCACTTGTTGTAAACTTTTCTCCGTTTTGGTAAAAGACACACTTTCTTGTCTATCTGTCTGTCTGTCTTCGAATGCATCTATCGATTCACCTGCTCTTGGGGAGCAAGGTACGTCGCTCGTATCCAGAGAATGTTTTCAACATGAATACGAGAACACATTTCAGCATGGTTTTATAAGGTAAAAAGGGTGTTAGAAGCTTTATTCTAGAAGTCTTGATCAACTTTTGTCACTCTACCAACATTGATCATGATTTCAAGATCACCTATCGAATTCATGCTAATTTGTCGCGTTTTCTTCTCTCCAAACTTCTAAAGACACTTGGGGTCTTGTTTATCCATGGATTAAAGTTAGACATTTGTGTACAAAAGAAGTATATTCAACCCCTATTTCTACTCTTGCCAAGGATGGGATAAACGTTTACTTACCTTTTATTTTGTTTATTTAGTTAATCTATGCATTTTTTCCTCATTACTGCAATTATTATTACAATTATTGCTACTGTTACTATTCCTACTACGAAGTGTTTCCTGTGTTATTTCACTAGTCCCATTTGTCATTTCAAATAGAAAAGTTTTTCACACTGTTAAAATCTATCTTATCAGATTTCACATTATGTAGCGTAACATTTTTTATTTGCCCACTAATCCTATAATTGTATAGCCCCTTCCAACATACATACATTTTATGAACTATTCTATATATGACATTATTTATTTCATCACTTGATATTTAACTATGATTATAATCGCAAACATTTTAATTACATTCCATACTTTTATTATTTTAGGTATTGACACCTTAGTTTCATTTTCCTCACGGGACATAATTTCTTAAAAAACTACAAATGTGGGATTGTACAACTTGATGATAAACTCGTTGAAAAAAGAGTTTCTTCGCTGAATATTGTGTTCTAAATATGCAGTAACCTGGAATTAAGCGTTGTTACCTGGAGAACCAAAAAAATTTGTATCCTTTGAAGTTGTAGTAGGCAGTCACCAGTAGTGATAATATATACCACGTTAAAGCTAACAGACAATTATTCGTCGTTTCATTCGCTAAACAGAAAACTTAATTACCTTAAGACTTGATTATTCTATGTTTATTTTTACACTAAATTTTAGATGCACAATACCAAAAAGTACAAATTTGAAATGAAATGCTTGTTCTCAGTTGCTCACTTTTTAGTGATTGTATTACCATGATTCCCACCCTGAAAAACATTTTCTGTTTGACCCAATATATTGTTTGTCAAATGACAAGAGATTTATTTTGTATATAGTATTGGTCTTGTCTTCTTTTGATGTTGGGTCTTTTCGTCTCCAGAGCACTGATTGAAATCATTTTGTTTGTTTGTGTGCTTTATCTATTTTAAATAGTCTTTTTGTCTTAATTATTACTTTGAAAATATTCTTTATACATGGTAGGATGAGTCCATCAGTGGTACAGCGGTAGAATGCTTGCCGACCATGCATGTGGTCCAGGGTTCTGTCCCCCAAACCGAAGCAATTCTAAACCTTGATGAGCCGGTCGTAAGATCGGTTGAGGGGGAGTTTGATCATGAAGCTAGCAATCCCACCTCGTAAAAATGATAACACCACTGCCACAGAAACTTCAAATCTCTAGCCTGAACCCCAGTGTTCCAGTAAGAACGTAAAGGAATAAAAAAATAATTTGCCGGATCAATTTTCTTGTGCCTTTTTCTGGATAGTTTCTCGCTGGTAGTTTGATTTGACTTTAAACGCCTCTTGATGAAGCTCTATGGATATCCGTTTTCTTCTCTATCCTCTTCAGAACAAGGAATGTTACAGTGTATTGTAACTCTTTTGAATAGTGTTTGTATACAGTTTCTTTTGTGTGCCATTGGATTATTGCTGTTATAATTGAGTATTTGACCTATGTGTTAGTTCTCTGTATGCTTAGGTTTCTACATTTTCTGACCTTTTTCTCTTGAGTCAGGCGTCTAAGAAACGAATTTTTGTTTTCATCACCTCATTCAATGTTGTGCAAACCAAAAGACCTAATAGCAAAAGAAGACGAGATCAGTGTCTTCTGCAAAACAAATTGTTTGGATTTTGATAAACACTATACTGGTAAAAGTGGGAGGCTTTTTGCCTCGAAACCTAAGAATATACACTAGTTGTGGTAAGACACAGCACGTATTCTTTCGTAGCTATGCGTGTGGACAACTAAGGAGAGCCGTTTAATCGGGAGAATGCAGAAATTTACAACAATGGAAACATTAGAAATGTCAGTGAAATCCAAAAGCTTGGTAGTCAGATGAATTGGCAATCAACATACATTACTCCATAGATAAAATTTACCAGTTAATAAAGAATAAATAATGTGATCAACGACAATTATACATCTCATCCAACAGCTGTACAACAATGCTGCATGCCGAGTAATCCACAACGGGAAACTTACGGCATCCTTCGAAATGAACACGGGAGTAAGACAAGCTGGCTGCCTACTATCGCCAATGATTTTCCTGATTGCAGTAGACTGGATAATGCGACAAACAGCGGACAATGAGGAAACAGGCATAAAATGGACTCACACAAAAAACTTGGAGGATCTGGACTTCGCCGATGATATATGTCTGATTTCCCACAAACTGGAAGATATGCAAGTGAAAAGCAACAAGTTGGCAGAAGAAGCATCCAGAGAAGATAGAACTTCAGGTGAACATAGGAAAAACAGAGGTAATGAAGATTCCTGGACAAGAACAACAACAACAACAGACGAGGATCAGAATTAATGGGAGGAACCTGAAAGAAACAACCGCTTTTACCTACCGACCTGGGAAGCATCGTTTCAACTACAGGCCGACGGAACTGTCGAGTATATCAAAGCAAGAATCGGAAGAGCAAGACAAGCTTTCACTACTCTCAAGTCGGTTTGGAGGTCAACAGCACTCAGAATCAAAAATAAGATCCGGATTTTCAAATCCAATGTGAAGTCAGTGCTACTATACGGATGGATCAGAGCATTGTACTGCGCGTCATAAAGAGCATCTCAAACAAACTACAAACCTTCATTAACAGTTGTCTTCGCTCAATACCACTCAAGATCAGATGGCCAGCCGGCCAGAAAAGATTAGCAACAGAGATCTCTGTGAGCAAACCAACTCAGCGGGAACCGATTGTGAAACAAATATGCAGGAAGAAATGGAGATGGATTGGCCATACTCTAAGGAAACCATCACTAGACAAGCCCTTAAGTGGAACCCGAAAGGGAAGCGGCGAGTTGGTCATCATTGCAAGGGTGACTTGGAGGAGGTGATGTGAAGAGGAGATGAAAACGTGTGGGCAGACATGGAGACAGGTGAAGACTCTAGCAGAGAACCGAATGCAATGGAGACGCACGGTTGAAGCCATATGTTTTTCTAGGAATTTAAGGAAACAATAATAATAATTTGGCAAATTTTAAGTGTTTGAATCTACGGACAGAGATACAAATTAACAGGTAATTGCAACAAATGTTGCTAGATAGTATAATTATAGCATTCCTTCAGAATATAAATATATTCATTTCATTCTGAATTTTTGACTGAAGAAATTGTCGCGATGGACAACGGGAACTTCGAAATCAAATCACCAAGCTTAAAGAATTAAAACACATCAAAATTCGATCTAAGATTAGGAGTGTGTTACTCGCTGACTAGTGTGTGCAGCAGGATGCCAGAAATCCCCTAGAATGTTTGGTATTTTCACTATTTAAAATTTCAGCATTTTATTTTTGAATTCACGCCACGATGTGTAGCGTTAGCAGTGTCCGAATACTCACACCAGTCAGCCATTCAGTAGCGTATGGCTTTATGAAGATACATACTGGTTTCACTGCTTTTTATACTTTAACTTCAACTAAGATTTTACTCACCACATGATGGGAGTGTCAAATATTTTAAAAACAGCCACGAGTGAGCCTGTACTAGTCAGACACCAGATAAAACATGGGTCAGAGTTTTATTATTCATTGGTTTTAGCTTTAGGAAAAAGAATTTAATTTTCAAAATAGGAAACCATGTAACATTCACTGTCACAAAGAGAAATAAAAGCTTTAGAAATTTCATTTCAACAACTACTTTCAAAATGATACAAAGCAAAAGCCGAGTTATAGAGACTGAATGGAAAATACACTTCTCTTCACCCAAAAAAATGATTTTGGCGTAGCAGCATATACCTTCACAAGCATTCAGGTAAAATCAACAGTGCTTACAGCAGTAATGGTATACGACATCATAAACTGGTATTTATTATTTATTTTATTCTTTTGCGTTCCGAGTGGAACATAGGGCTTCACGCTAGAGCTAAAATATTTCTGCGGTAGTGGTTTTGTTTTTATAGAGTGGGGTTGCTAGACTCACGCTCAGCCTTCCCTATTTGCCAGCCGAGAGAAGTTTAGGAGTGAGTTGGTCTAGGGTGTAGAACCCTAGACCACATGCATTGCTAGCGAGCATTCTACCCCTGAACCACCAACGCCCCCTACTTTTACAACAATTCTTTACATTTTTCCGTTCCTTTTAGTTTTGAGTGGAATATATGGCTTCAGTCTTAAGGCTCTAAGTTTTCGGTAGCCATGGTACTGTATTTTTACGACGTAAGATTGCTTATCTCACGTCCATCCTTCCATGGTTTCCAGGCGTATAAATGGTTAATAAACTAGGTGAGATTTGGAATCGCGTCGGCTAAAAATCGAACTTGGACTTCACGCGATCACTATACTATGGAATTACCAACGCTAAGCATGGAGTTTGTCAGTACGCTCTCTTAATCTTCAAGGGAATAGAACATATGGTCTTCATGTCACTAGAGGAGCATCTTAACCTTTCAATCAGTGGGGCTTTCTTATGATAATTCGATACCGAAAGTAATCTCAGGCATACAGGTAACAACAACAATCAGTCCAGTGTACCAGTCACTATGTTTTACACACCTCCATATCGAGTTCATCACGAAATTGAGGTTTCTTTACTTCCCTCATCCTCACTATTTTAATCCCACAAATAATCGTTTTCCTCCATCCAGCCAGTGTGTTATACTTTTATCAATCCTGACATAAACTGTCAAGTTCGGATATCTTTTTTATTTTGAAGCCTATCCTTGTAGTGGTCAGGTTAACATTATATTATCTCTAAAGGTAGGAACATTATGTATAATAATGATGATAGTGATTAAGATAATTATCTTGTTGTTTTCCAACAAATTACACCTTTCTTCTAACGTTTGTCTAGCAGATAAAACCACTGTTTATTAATCTCACAGCTTGACGTGTTTATCTTTCTTGTATTGCCTTAACTAGGACTGAAGAAGGCGAATTCTATTGTTTCTTCGCTAGTCCATCTCATCACTGCAATGTGAAGGTGGATTGTTGGCATATGTCTATGAAAATTACTTTCACACATTCGGCTAGATAAACAATAACAGACCATTGAATCTGATAGTTTCGACAAGAAGAAAGAAAAGAAGTAGTCTTGTCTGGAGAGAATATCTTCTCTCGCCCTTAAATTTTATGTTTGTTTAATTCAACGTTGGGAGTAAACTTGCTGATATCTATATTATAATCCTTACTGATTGATATTACTTTTAAAGGGTGAATTCTTTTATTCTATTCTTTCCTTTCACCTGTATCTTTTCGGAAAATTGTTTTAATTGATAATAATTTGTTGACTGATTGAAACAAACAAGACCCTGATTAATCAAACTATTTTGTTCATTGGTGATGCTTGAAGAAAAATACTCAGCAATTAACTTAATTGCTGACTAACTCACTTAATCTATGTAGGATAATTTTAGATTAGTCATTTCTAAGATATACATTTACTATGGGAATAAGTGTATATATTATGGTAAACAAACAGTTGAACAGACTAGACAGTAATTATATATCGTGGATGCCTAGCTCTTCTTACTCGCTCTATCTCTCTTTGGTTTATTGTAAGTGTAATTGTTGTTGTGATAGGCAGGGGTGTAAAACCACAGCAATATCTCCATTTTTTCGTCTGAAATCAAATTTATCCTGCTTGTGGCTGGCCAACTAATAGGTCACATTTTTGTGCGTCGGTGACACATGGTCCGGGGTTCGATCCCCTGCAGACGCACACCCGATGTCAATGGTTGGCCTGCAAAATTTGGGTTACCGATGTCACATGCTGAAAATTCCATACTTGTACCAAAAATACAGTGTGGAATCAAGCTATAATCAAAAATTTTTAAAAAAATAAAAAAAATAATCTTTTTAAGTGTTCTTAAGATAACTAACCGAAACTGTTGGTGCATGTTTTCCTCGAGAGCTTTTAGATTCGAACTCGCGATTATAATGTTTCTGCAGGGGATCTGTCCAAACTACTGACATCAATTTAGTAACCTCTAGGAACCAGTCGGCTATTTTCAGCGGTATTTGAATTCTCCTAACAGACTTGTATCCACGATATGTGTATTGCTAGATGAAGATGGTTTGTGCGTCGGTGGCACAGCGGTTAGGACGCTCGCCGACCATGCACATGGTCCGGGGTTCGATCATCGGCCACAGACGCACTCCTTTACCTCACTAAGTCAGAAATAAAGCTGGTGAAGAAGAAAGGTTGAGCATGAGGCTAGCAATCCCATCCTGTAAAAATAAACACTGCTACAGAAACTTCACGACTCTAGCTTGAAGCCCTATGTTCCACTGGGAACGTGAAGGAATAAAAAAAAGATCAAGATGGTTGGCGAATTTGTACGACATGCTGCCTATTAGTTAAGGTTCTCATTCAAATCTGGGATTTCCAAAAAGATTCATACGAAAATATATAAATAAATAAATACAACGTCTAGTAGTCAAATGACTTCTGTAGACCACCTACTAGGTGATGGGGTAAAGTAAGAGTTTTTAGCCCCATGAGATAATACAAACAACTACAAATGTCAATTTAATTACACAGTTTCTAAGCTTTTCATGTGAAAATAGATTATACATTGGATACAGTCATCTTATTCCATCTATAAAAAACAATTACAAATGCATACGTACATAATACGTACATTACACAACAAACAGTAATAATAAGCAGTAATTCAATTTATAAAATTAGCGCCATTTCCATTCAAGTTATCAATGGGTTTACTTGAATAATTTAATTATTCAAAACAAAACAATAGAGAGAAATGAAAAACAGCCTATGTTAGTCAGAGTTGTCTTCATTAGACTTCTGGTGTTTTAATTTTTTTTAATTTGATGATTCAATGTACAATTTAATTAATATGACCTAATAAAGAAGTGTTGGGAATGATGAACACGCTACAGTATACAGTTTTAGTTTATCAGATAATTAAAAGTTTTAGTTACCAGTTAGGTATAATTTTATTATATATATTTATTATTACGTCAGTTTTAATTTATTGGCATTTTTTTTTTACCATATTCTTGCTTTTATTAAATTTCTCGTTACGGGTAACAGATGCACTCGGTTATCAGCTGTGATTTTTAAGAATTCAGCATGGAAAAACAGTATAAATCTGTTACATACATATCATTTATAAACAGATAAATAAATGTCTACCATGTGATATATATGACTGGTTTTTTTTACGTAATACGGGTTGATTCTGTAAAGTTCTCCTCTTTTTGAATGAATGATTGACAGATAGTTGTTGGGAAAAGGTGAAACAGGCTATGAAAAGATAATCTTGAGAGAATATAAACTATAGTTCAGCTAAAGAGTTCTTTAGCTTTGTATGTGCTTTATATACGTGTTATCGTGATGAAATATCTTCATAGGTACAGTATTCAGCAGTCAATAAATAATTCAGCTTTCATAATGAGGCAAGTTTATAAACACAAAGAAGGTTACATGTTTAGACGGTGAATAGGGGTGTGAACAAAACTGGGTTCGTAACATCCTAATGCAAATTTACAAAAATTGATGACCCTGTCTACTGACTATAAAAATATTTACCTAGTGATTTGTGCTACTGCTTACGGTTTACTCGTAATGCTAGCCACCTCTGAGTTAGGTGTATTCTTGGTTAAATGTGTACCTACAATCATGCAAATATTCTCGTTTGTTTGCTTGCTATTTGTAGTATTAAACAGACCATGTACTGAGCTTTTATGGGAAATCATGAGGACTTTTTACTTCAAACTGTATGAGCTACGATATATGGATCTGACTCTACTTTGGAACCAGTTTGCTTAAATCGCTAACCATAGTTCAAATTGTTTGAAATGATCGATTTATCTTCTGCTAAGTAAATCTGGGTTTTGAAATAATAGGGAAGATTTGTAGCTCAGGTGGATGATTTGCAATTAAAAGTGTTCTCTGAGCTGGTTGGTTTAGTCGCGAAGCTTTCGTCGTCCTTCCGGACAACATCTTCAGCGCCATATTTAGCACAGAGTGAAATGATTTAAATTTCTTCATGCGTGATGTAATTGCGTCTCCTGGTTACTATCTTCACATGTGTATTGACCACTTTCTATTGACTAGGATTTTAAACTTTTTGGTCACCTGATTTACTTCTTATTAATTGTTATATTTCATCTAGATTAATGTGTTTGTTAATCGCATTTTCGCTTGAGTACCAGGCTTCTAGGAATTCCCTGGCACTTTACGTGTTCCCTCTGTTTAAGATTTTGACGTGATCCCAATCAAACTGTTGACCATAGTTGTCTGCATGCATTGATACTAACGAATACATATCATGTCTTTTCACAGCTGATTTATGTTCTTGGATTCTGACTCGCAGGGGACGCCCACTTTGGCCGATGTAATGCTTGTTACAGTTCATACAATTTATTTTGTAGATGGTATTAATTTTATCCCCTTTTTCTGTTGGATCTTTTGGTTTGCATAATATCGAATTAAGCGATTTTACTGGTTTGTGTGCTATATTTATATCTAACGGTTTCAGTATTCTGGCTGCTATTTCAGAGATAGTCCTCATGTATGGTAGAATGAATTTTCTTGTGGTCTTTGATGATGGTTTCTTGTTGGTGTTTTGATTCGACTTTAAACACTTTTTGATGAAATTTCGTGAATAACCATTCTTTTTGAAGACCGTTTGTAGGTACTTTTCTTCCATTCTTTTCAACTCTGGAGTGCTACAATGTGTTTGAACTCTTTTAAACAATATCTGCACACAGTTTCGTTTGTGAGTAAATGGATTATTGCTAGTATAGTTGAGTATTTGATCTGTGTGCGTTGATTTTCTATATACTTGTGTTTCTAAATATCCTGTGTTGGTTCTCCTGATCTAGATCCTAAATGAGCAAAACTGTCGTCTGGTGTTTGAATCACTTAGGTATGCACGGCCAGCATTACTGGTCGACGAAAGTAGTTTCCAGACACTGATACTCAACCAGGAGTATAAAACATCACATATTCTGGACTGTTCATAGGATCTCATTTGGCTTAGAGATAATTACCAATACATTCAAAAAATAGCACTGAAAGATAATGCTTATATGCCTCACCACCGTGAAATCAATAGTTTACAAAGAGGTGATAAATCTACGCCATATAAGTAATGGATTGGTGAACTGACCGTGTAATATTATTTTATATCGTCAGTGACATACACTCACTCAATGTCTGTAACTGTACGATTTTAGATGCACATTACTGATTAGCTCCATCGATTAAGTAATGTAGGTGAGAGAGTATTCCATTAACTCCTCTCGACATCTACTGTCGAACTTTGTTTTTCCACCGTATGTATGAGTTGGTTAATTGAATGCGTCATTTGTCTGTGGTGAGAATTAGGTTGACACACCGGGAACTAAATACCTACATTACGTGTTATTTGGCGACAGATTTGTGTATCTGGGCATATATATATATATATATATATATATATATATATAACAACATATTATCCGTTGACAGCAGAAATTTGACAGAGAAATTGTGTAATCTTAGGGAAAACAGTTAGTAAATGACAGCTTTTCATAACGACGATACATAAAAGACTGAGATATGGAGAGTGTCTAACTACCGAATTTCTTCGATTTTGGTCTGAGCACAAGAAACCGATTTCTACTTTCTGCAGTATCTATGGCAAACTTCCTTGGGACACGCGCTATCACGAAATGTTTCAGAGGCGGGGAAAAAACGATTATTATTATTATTATTAGTATTTTAGCCGTTCTACTCAACAATAATAACAGCAAATTCAAATTAAGCTCAACAGTGTCGTGAGTTAGGCAGTGTAGGTTCTAAGTGCAAGGCAGGTACTGTAAGACAAAATAAGTTAACTAAAGTTCAACTGTAAAAGGTACCTTAGAATCGAGGAGAATATTTCCAACAAGGTGAGGTCAGAAGCTATGTCCACAGGAATGAAACATTAAGGCTTCCCTCAGACTGTCTCCATTTAGAATGACCTTCATTTACTCAAACAAACTCATATCATTAAACAACATATTGTCAATGTAGAAACAACTCCAAAAGGAATTATTACAATTAAAGGTTAAACAATGACAAAGGTAAATAATAAAGGTCGAAATCAACATATGATATAGAAATGTCTAATTAATGGTACATAGTCTAGAGGAAAAGTGTGTACTAATTACAAAATTAGATGAAAAAAGCCTAAATAGGCATAAATATTATAAATGGGTGCTCCAGGAGGGAATTTCCAAGGAATTTTTCCATTACAGAGTGAAAGCTTCAAAATTATTCAAGCGATGAAATATTAAAAGTGCCTACAAATTATGTTCAACTAATATAAACCGTATTTCTCACTAGCTCAGATGATTTGCCCTGTAGAGACACCACCCGACTTTAAAAAGCTGAAGGTTTGTGACCTGTATCAAACTTTAATTTTAAGACGATATTGGTAATACACCGCAGATATTGAGCATGAGAATTATCACAACTCTAGTGAGTCAAACATCTGACGCGGTTAATTTACTTTTGCTTTTGAAAACAACATATGATTTAATTAAACAAACCTGTACAGTGGAAAAAGAAAAGATTTTTGCGTTTTATTGTTGTTCTAGGTTATGACTGAAACTTACACTTAAGCTGTACTGGAAGAAAATAAAGACACAAAAGGGTTGAAGAGTAGTTTTATAGTTTTGGATACTTGAAAAGAAGAAAAGAAAACCACACATTAAGATTAATGGTATCGTTTCTTATTTTAAATTTTCATTCAGCTTAGTTACTTCTAATCTAGATTACTTATAAGTAGTAGTACTTTTCGGTAAAAAGATTGTTAATAGATAAAGCAAATAATTTTGATTCATAAACAAGATAAACAAGTTTAAATCTTGTCTTTTTATTACTATGAAAGATGAAGATATGCTTTTGTTTTATTGAAATCTAATCTTATCTAATTAGTACAGTTGATCATTTGAGAGAAATGTTCAGAGTTTAAATCATGCGCAACAGTTTTAACTGGTGACAGTGGGAATATTCAGATTGTTAGACAACATGATGAATAAAGAAATTCTCGAAGAATGCCATTTGACAAATCTCAGGCCTCGAGATGAATCGTGATGGGAAACTTAATGAACTTGATACTCCTAGATATATAAACATACTTCAGAAGACTACCACATTAGATTGTCTAACGAAAATCACCTTAAGGTTGATATTAGTTAGAGGACCGCTGCAAAACTAAGGAGTACTTGACAGCTGCTTACTATTAGTTTGGGACTCTTCAGTAGTAAGCATCCATCGGAATTCGACACCTGGGCCTGTCAGCTACAAAGTGAGTCTGTGGAACATTGAACCAATGAGATCCGATCCAGTGGCCCATGAATACCAGCATCTGGAAGTTTCACGATTTTAGCGTGACCACCAGCCAGTGTCATTGGGGAGTATTTGTCCTCACGCCGAAGAGGATGGATTCCAATGGTCACGACTTCTCTCTACAGCTCCAGGCAACTTCGTTCTTTAGGCAGTCACTAGGGAGTATCAGATTAATCTTCAATAGTTAGTCTGTAGGGGTCTGATTTGTTTTCAGTGGTTCTCTAACTGACATCAGCTCGTAAGAAGACTTGACATAAAACAAATCTATATAAACTAATTCTTGACAATTAAGAAACATGCATTTATTTGCATTAATTTTATATGTGTCCATTCACACGACAGAAGTATTTGGTCTGATAGAAGTTATAAATCATGGTAGTACGAGATTTCATGCATGTGACTGATTACCTCCAGGGTGAAAACAGACGGAGGGTAATGAGCTAGGACGAAGTGGCTGTCTAGTACTCTCTAATCCTCAGGGATTCTTCAACTTATGTCAGTTCTTCGTCTAACTTGAAGCTGGTCAAAATCCTTCATGCGAACTAACACTTGAAATTTTTATTTCGTGATGTCTACAATCTTAAAACTAAATAATTTTGTAAAGAATTCATCATTGAAACGGGATTATTTATGGTATATAAACATTATTCAACACTTTCAGTTTTTTCTAAACTTTTACTTTCATCAATTCAGGCAAAAAAGAGTGATCATAGTTAAGTTTCCTTTTAGGCTGCTAAAAGTATGTAGAATAATGGTTAGTCGACTTATCTGGGTATATGAATACATATATATTCTGTGTACAGGCAGACATTAGTCTGATAATTTAAGTGCTTTGTATGAATAGAGACAGAAGAACATTTTGGGTGGTTATTTCTGTGGTTTTACTAACTGCATCACCGTGTCTATGAAAAATGGGAATATTTATTGCCTTTTTTGTAGTGTCGGAGAATTAGTAACTTTCTGATTCAGGACAAAAACGAGGCCTTTCAACCTAAAAAGGAACTGAGGCAACACAAACTATGAGACATAACAATATCTCTATAAAATATGCCGAATCTGTTACATAGTAATAATAGAAAATTCGTTTATATATGCATAGAAAATGACGGCTTCAAGTAACATTTACGTTCTAGTTGACTTATGACTACATGTTTTCTCGCCAACTATAATCTCAGAAACCGATGCATTATTTTGAGACAAATTTTATAAAAAGACAAAAACTATACAGACAGACATTTTGCGTGAAGAACCTCAAGGTCGCTTGCTTAAACCACTGGACTACCAAATTTTCAGAATCCACTTAAGTGTATGAATCATTAATCCATTCTCGCGCGAATTATTAAGAGATTTCAACCTACTGTTATGAATTTTTCGAACGAGAGAGCAGAAAAACCACTTGGAGTGATGCGACATACTTTGGATGGAACGGTATTGCCTCAAATGATGCACGCGGTCGGATAAGTTGTACTGTAATTTAAAAACGAAATTTTCGGATTAAAAGCTATTGTAATCATTAAAATAATTTAGAAGATTATCTTTGTACTTCAGAATGTTAATTTGCATGGATTTCACTGATTTCAAAATGGACCTCAAACTGCCTTCAATTAGAGAACTATCAAAATGCCAGGAAGGAGTACTGGACAGTTATTTCCTCTAACTTTGGGAATATCCAACCATGTGCATGCGTGTCCCTACCAGCAATAGAACCTAACACCTGGAGGTTACGTGACCAACCCGCTGACGTTTCAACTGTCTAGTACTGCTTGGTTTTCCATAGTTCTTTAACTGAAGTCAGTTCATGACCAGTCTTGATAAAATGTTTGTGGTTTTAATCAATAACCGCTGGAGTTTCGCATCTATATATAGAGCGACCCAGCAGGAAAGTTAAATTTGTCTTTCGGTCCCAGGTTTATTTCTCATAACTATCAAGTAGAATTAGAATTGCTTTACCACTTCATTAGGTAAACTTATTCGACATAGGTATACAGTCGTTATTACTATTTATAGTTGTGAACAGTACAAAGCCTATGCTTGCAACGTTATCTATTTAATAATATAATCTTACAGTCTAATACAGAAATATATTAGAATAGATTGCAGAGATATCCATCTTAAAAATAAGCGGGTAATTTAGCTTCCATCCCGAGAACACTTTCATTTCATTTTGCGAAGAAATTCATAAGATATAGTGGCTGCATCTGCATTGCACATGTTTTACCCAGCTGAGCCGATAAATATTCACATACTCTCTTAAATTAACAACTGATGTTTACCTAACACATGTGCGAGTGTGAGTCGACGTAGCGAATGTCAGAAATTCAATGAATTCACTTGTGTCATACAACGTGTGATCTATTTTTGACAAACAAATCTTATAATTGTATACCAGTGATGATGTGCACACTTCATCTGATGGACAGCTGGATACCTTGTCACCGTCAAAGATGACACAATGATGTAAAGTGTTAGACGACCTAAGATTTTGTCAGCAACAAGTTTATTGAGACTGAAGTAATTTTTAAAATCGGCAAAGCAGTCAATCAGTCTAAACAAACTCACCCTTTGCCAGTGAACTTGATGTAGGTCATTTACATAGCATCATCCTGTATTTAACCACAAGGGAATTCATACCGAAGGCCTTAAAATATTTTCTAATAGATTTCGGCTGACTCTATATTGTAGAAAATCAAAACAAGGGATTCAGCGAAGAGACTCTTTTCTACGAATTTATTAACAAGCTGTACAATCGCATATATATTTATTTATATGGTTTTTAAGAAATTATATCTGGTGAGGGAACTGAATCATAGGTGTTTTTTCACTTGACTTTTAACTATTATTTATAATCTTGAATAAGGCATTTAGAAGACCAATTTCGCGAGATGTTTCATCATTTCGTAGTTTCTTTAAAACCGCTTTACAACTAACATGGTTAACAATAATAAAATGAAGTTCATGACAATTACTCAGATTTATAAAAAAAAGTACATACAAATGACCAGTCATATTTTTAAATAGGTCAAGTAGTCCATGGTAGGCGAAGGTTGAAGTCTGTTGTTTTTTGTACACACAGTTTAGGCTGTATGTGATTAATCCAAAGGGCTTCCATCACCTTCAACAATCTTGAATTAGAGTTATGTGAAATAATTGTGAAACAGTCATTAATATTGGTTTTGTGACCTGACGTTAATAAGTGTTTTGCGATAGGTGATGCTGGATTTCTATTCAGATTAATTGCATTGCAATTTAAGTTTTGGTGACCAATTTAAAATATGTTCTTTTCGACGACATTGGAACATTCTATTGGTTTTACCTATATAGGTGTCACCTCAGCTGCAGGTGAACTTGTAGATACAGTTTGAAGTAGAGTCCATAGAATTTCGTCCTTTAACCGCGAAATTTGTCTTCTAAATGCCTTATACAAATTTATCAAAGGGACGAATTGTTTCAATATTAGTATAGTCACAAATATTTTAATTGCAATTCATACAACTATTATTTTTTTATGCATTCACACCTATGATTAAATTCCCTGTATATATAACTTCTTAAAAATCATATATATTTACGATTGCATATCTTGATGATAAATTCGTTGAAAAGAGTCTCTTCGCTGAGTCACTTGTTTTGATTTAAAAAAATGTTACAATGAGAATTTTCCATGGACTTTATATTAAGTTACTGTCTTCACTCTAAGTCATACAGCTTTTTAGAGTGAACTCATGAAGATATTAACTGAAAACATTTTATTTCTCTATGAACTACTCCACTTCAGTTCCAGTGATTATGATACCTTCCGATCTTTCGCTTTCATTCCTTTACGTTCCATGTTGAACATTGAACTTCAAACTTGAGTTCTGAAGTTTCAGAAGCAGGGTGTTGCTGATTTTATGGAGGTAGAATTATTAGCCTCCCGCTTAACCATCTTTCCCTTTTCCAGGATTATTGCGGTCTAGTAAAGTAGGTGAGCTTTATGAGGGGTATTGAGACACAGTCCATATGCATGGCTGACAAGCATTCTACTGTTGAACCACCAAAGTGCCTTCATGATACCAGAGTATCCAACTATAAACTAAACGGCGAACTATTCCTTTAGAGAACCACTGGAAAACCTCAGAGTACTGGATCGGGTCCCAGTGGCTCAATGGTCTACGATCTGGCCTTGTAACCGGAAGGTCCTGGGTTCGAACCCTAGCGGTGGGTGTGTACTGATGAAGGGTCCCAAACTAGGACGAAACAGCTTTCGAGTACACTCAGGTTTTCCAGTGGTTCTCTAACCGATATCAACTCATGATGAAATCTTCCATGCAATCAAACAAAAATCCCTACAAAACCAATACTTGAAAATTATTCCTTTAGAGACAACAAAACAGGCATAAATTTTATTCATACGATCAATTCAGGCCATAATTACATAAAGGAAATTCTAAAATACTGCAATAATTTAATTAAGCTTACATTCAAATGTATAAAACTTTTCAGTAGTTAAAAGTTACTTATTTATTTATTTTTTTTCAAAAGACTTCGGTAATGCGTTCTTTTTAAAATCAGTATAAGCATCTGTAAACAATCTGCTAGAAAATAGCTGAAGTTACAAAAAAACGCTGAAGTTGTTTTATTTCATTATATAATTATGCGTGTATACATAAAAAGAATACCACTGTTTGTTTTCTTATCCGCACTCTTCATTCATTCATCTGTCTGCATTCTGTTTTGCGGGTGATTTTTTCGCGCTACTCTAACTCATTTAACGATATAACTTACAGATGTGCATAAATTAATTGCATTTAATGATATCCTTTGTTTTTATTTCTTGTTCTTCTTCTTCTTCTGCATTTACCAGAAAACATAAAGACAAAAATGACTGTTCTCATTTCAAAGAAGCTTCTTATTGTCTTTCTCTACATTATCTTTTACGTTATCATCCTCTCCCCACCAACTTCTGTGTAATTAATTGAAAAAGGTTGAAATGTGTACACAGATGGCTTTTAAAAAGTAGACGAATAGATGGAATGTGGAATGATATACAATCGCTTCTTAAGATGATACACACATTCACATATTTATATAATGTAAAGGCTTGTTCATTGTTGTAGGCTTATTGATAATATTTTATGCATTTGCGCTCCCTGTGGAACGTAGGGCTTCAGGCTAGAGGGTTGGCGTTTCGCTAGGGGTGGGGTTGCTAGCCTCATCTCCAACCTCCCTTCTTTACCAGTCTTATTATTGGTCTTATTACTGGCTTAGCAAGGTAAAGGAGTTCGTCAGCGAGAGATTGAACGTTGAACCACATGCGTGCTTTGCGAGCATTCAACCGCTGTGCCACCAACGTTGTAGGCTTAATACTATTCAGTTCACTGTCTTCAGTATGAAAAGACAAACTTTCAACTTAATTTTGTCAGATAAACAATTTTAGGTGGCTGTTAGATAAATTCACTTGCCATAGACTAATTCAACAAGGGGATTCACTAATTATTCTCATGCTTAAGCTCAATTAAACCAATGAAGGATACTTAATATTATAGCTTTATTTGGCTCTACTTGATTATTACTGTTGTTGTTTCGTTAGGTTCCAAGGGGAACATAGGGCTTCACTTTGTCCTGTCCTCTACCATCGTCTTTAGTTGGCTTCACGACTGCCCATAGGCTCTAATCGCCTGTTCATACGATCTCCTTCATGTCACACTTAGATGTCTCACTCTTCACTGCCCAATCAGCTTCCGTGCGAGTGATGGCCTGCATTAGGAGCAATGTCATCCAATGGTCGCCTCAGAGTGTGTCTGGTCCATCTCCATTTTCATCTACGTATTCGTTGAGCAGTACGTTCTTAATTAGTTTCTTCTGAGAGTTTCTTTTTGCTAATTCTTTCTATTTTCAGTATTGAGCCAGAGAAAGGAGTTGCGGATAAAAGTCTAAGATAATGAAGGGGTTGATCTTCATCACTCGTCAAGTTTCTGACGCATATCGAAGAACTGACCGACTTCAAATTTGTGTTGAAAATCTGAATGTTTTTCGTTATGCTGAGTCAGTGCAGAACATTTCCGAACTGGTTTCAGACTGATGAAGGTGTATATTGCCTTTCAGATTCCGGCTGGCCTTGGCATCTTCATCCGTGCCGTGTGTCTGTACTCGAACGATGTTTCCTAGATAAGTGAAGGATGTAACCTCTGTTAAATCTCTCCTGTTGATGGTGATTGGTGTTGATTGGTTATCTTCATCAAATCTGTCTTCTCTAAGTTCACCTGGAGTCCTGTCTTCTCTGCCGGCCTCTACTGCCAGTTTATGGCTTTCCGCCTGTAAGTCTTGGACTTTGTGTGACATTAAACGTTAATCATCCACACGCGAATTCAAGATATTCTAGAGTCTTCTTATCGGTGGTCCAGTGTGTTCCTGTCCTCCCACTGTCTGTGTACAGTCTGATGCATAATCCAGTCCACCACAATTAGGAATATCACCTGTGATAATAGGTAGACAGTCTTTTTTACTCCTGTCTTCCCTTCGAATGCTTCGCTGAGTTTTCCACCGTAGATCACCTGACACATGACATTGTCATATAACTGTTAAATGAGGTTGATAAAGATTTAGGGATAAGCCATAGTGATGAAGATGACTTTTTTGCTTAACTTAATGCTATTCTTACAGTTTTCGTCTCAACTAAGAAAGAAATTTTCTTATATCACTCAGGAGTACTTTTATTAGTCTCTGAAATGTCCCATAAATAGGGATTTCGGAATATTGTTCTTCCTAGACATGTTTTGAATCACCAGTAATCCATGCATTTCTACAAGCTGTCAGACATGCTACTCACAAATACCATCCAGTCTGATTAATTACAGTTATCGAACATCACAGACAGCTGGCTGCATGGTGCTTTGTTGGTTACTTCAAAGTTTTGGTTATTTCATTAATTTCACCTGAATGGTAAAACTGACATTAATCTGTCAGCATGTTCTATGGAAATTTAAACAATCACACATTGAAATACGGTTCAAAGTGAAAGAAAAAAATAAGAACTTTATTACAAGCGTTGCCAAAATGTCCACAGAGGGGATCTGTTTGCAGAAACACTGGCTTATCATTCCACATATATAATTTGATTATGGTGAAAATGTTAAGTAAGATATCTGCTGGATATTGGTGTAGATTTCCACCGTCTAATAAAGCAGAAGAGTTTTGATGAAGTAATTTCCTGTGAACGAACATAATGATGACTAGTGAGTTGCCTTTTTAATCGTTGACATTAATAACTGAAGCTCAGTTGATTTCGCACTGTAACAGATGAGGAATGAACGGTTGTCTAGCCACACTACACAATAAAATATTGTTAGCCAACTTTAAACTTTAGGTAATTTTTATTAAAATTCTTCTAACTAATAAACTGGTTATGATAAACAATCACTAAGTCAGATGAAGTGATGATATTCTCACTTCACTTTGTATGGTATAATTGGAAACACAGTAGATTGTTATTATTCAATGAATAAAGGTGAGATGAAAAAGTGAACAAATGTCTCTCAAGCAAACAACATATGGTCTTAATTAACTGGAGATGGAAGTAAACTTGGTATATAAAAAAATTAAGTGAAAATTTATATTTCACAGCCAATCATTCATTCAATTAATATTTGGTTAGAGAAGCACTGAAAACCAAAGAATACTCGACAGCCGTTTCATCATACATTAGAAAGTTTCAGTAGCACTCACCCACTCCGGGACCATCAAGCTTCATGGAGGCCACCTTATAATTCAGCTATTAGGGCAGTCACACACTCTGAGGCACCAATTTGTGACCATGATATTTAGAGTCTTATGCTCTATAAACTGTGTGAACCGGGCAAGATTGCTTGAGGCAGTCGTCAGAAAGCCATGAAATTAGGTTTCTTGCTTGGTGACAAGATGTATCTGAGGCCTCGAGCGAACGAATGTCCTTTCTGAGATTCGAAGCCTTCTTACCTAATATTGCAGTCAGAGACGTTACCACTAAGTCATTCATGTTAGATTTCCGGTGGATGCATTCCGAAACCTTGCCTTGTTTATCAGGCATTAGTAAGCCCGAAAAGTGGAAAGAATCGGTGTAAGGCTAGTAAGCTCAACTGATAAGAACAACACCCACGCTACTGAAAAGTCAAAGACCAGTGCATGGAGCCCTATGTTCTGCTGAGAGAGCGAAAGAATGTTATAAAAGCCATAGTATTTATGCAATAGTTATCTAATCGATAACTCTGAATAACGAATAACTTGCCGACATTTGTATGTTTGATGCATTTGAAGTCGGCATTATCTATTTTAACGCAGTGCGTAATTATATGGTTAACTTGGTGTATTCAAGGAAAGGAGGATAAAGGAAATTTTACAAGTGTTACCTGGTAAAAGACTGTGTTAGTAGTCCTATGACTGAATCCTTGCTATCCATGCTAGTGTCACTTGTTTTACTCACTGTTAAAGCACTCCTGAACATTGCCTACTTTACTAGCTAGGGATGAACTCAAAGAAGAATGGATATCGGGTGGTAGGCTGGTGACACCATCCCTACTGAAACTTCAAATTCTGAAGCCCCATGTTCCACCCGGAATGCCAATAATGTAAAACAAGTCCTGTAAAAGTATGATTTTTGAAGAAATTAAAGTGACCACTGTGAACTGATATGACTGAATTCTACTAATCACAAGAAATAGTAGCCCACCTCAGCGTCTTATTAGTTTGGTAATTTAGTCTATAATATGCAAAATATTGTCAAAAGACAAGATAAGAAAATCACTGATTTCATCCAATTCTATACAATATAAAAATTACTTTAACATTTGAACTTATTTAAAAGTAAGAGAGATTCAGGTAATAATATATACTAGAGGGTATATGCGTTCCCAACAAAAGAATGTGGCAGCCAAACAATGGAAACTAGATGCATAACCTGACGAACTATATCCGGGAAAGAAAGAAAATCATCCTCGAGAGACAGTCGAAAGAAAGCAGATTAAATTCATTTTTTCTGTGAACCATACCTGGTAACTTAATTATTTAATATTAACATACTGTCTGTAGGATTTGAATATGTAGAATAATGAGAGTCTCTTGCTTAACAAGGTGTGAAATGGAGGTTTGTGAACTAGTGAGTTTCCTTCACGACATTTATTTGTATTCCGAATAATACGATAAATTTTGCGCATTATTAATATAGTAGATTGTAATCATTTGTTTCTGAAATTATCTAATTCACGTGTCCAGTTCACTGATGGAGTTTAGTCGAATAAATAAATAAACAAGTGTGGAAGAGTGTTTCAGTGATACTGCATTCTCTGAGCTGGATATTTTAATTGTGAAGATTTCGTTGACTTAATCAACAGCATCTCCCACTCTATGATTCTGAAGTGTGCGCTGAAGATTTTGTCTGGGAAGACAATGAAACTCTCAGCATTAAATCATCCAGCTTAGAGAATACAACAACAATGAAATCATCCATCCGACCTACTTATCTTCTACATCACTTCAGATGTCATAGTATGTTGACGTGCTTAGCGTGGCTGTGATAAATTCCAGTAATCTGCAAGACTTTTAAGAAACTAATGAAATAAAAAAGGTGAGCAAGTCGGTGTTATAAGTTTCAGATGAAGATATCGATCTTGCGTTGTTCAAAATTTGAGTAATTTAACTGAGCTACCAGCTATTGTAGTACAACGTGGAACACAAAGTATATTGGATCCTAATGAGAAAATCAACGTATCTATGCACAATTAATGCTTTGATAGCGTATGGTTCAGAGAAATTGTTCCTAGCAATATTGGTAATAATTCCCCCCCCCTGTCGTGGAGATTAAAGATATGAGAAATAATAACTTTTCGATAGTATTATTGAATATCGCTACTCAGTATACTTTAAATGTTTTGCAATTCAGTCTTAAAATGCCAAATTAATCTTAGTTAATTACCTACAAACAGTTTACCGGAGATCAATGCTGTTCTACTAATAGGCCAAAGCATCCAGTGACACGCATTCACATTTCACTAGGACTATTTATAGGAAATCTAAATCACTAGTAATTAGTCTAAACAATTCAATCTGAGAAACATTAACTGTTGGAGATGGTGGTTTCAACTCGTTACACAAGCTTTTAAGCAAACAGGATTATTATTTTATTATTGTTTCCTTTAATTCCTACAGGGACATAGGACTTCAGCCACGCGTCTCCATTGCATTCGGTTCTCTGCTAGAGTTTTCACTTTGCCCCATGTCTGCCCACACGTTTTCATCTCCTCTTCACATGACCTCCTCCAAGTCACCCTTGCACTGACGACCAACTCACCGCTTCCCTTTCGGGTTCCACTCAAGCAATGGCTTGTCTAGTGATGTCACTTGATCGTTGGTTTCCACAGAGTATGGCCAGCCAATCTATCTCCATTTCCTTCTGCATATTTGTTTCACAATCGGTTCCTGGTTGGTTCGCTCATTGCCAGAGATCTTTGTTGCTGATCTTTTCTGGCCGACCATTTGATCTTGAGTATTGAGCGAAGACAACTGTTAATGAAGGTCTGTAGTTTGTTTGAGATGTTCTTTATGACTCTCAGTGCAAGTCTCTGATCCGTATAGTGAGTAGCACTGACTTCACATTGGAGTTGAAAATCCGGATGTTATTTTTGATGCTGAGTGCTGTTGACCTCCACACAGACTTGAGAGTAGTGAAAGCTTGTCTTGCTTTTCCGATTCTTGCTTTGATATCCTCGTCAGTGTCACCTGTAGTCGAAACGATGCTTCCCAGGTAGGTGGGTAGGTAAAAGAGGTTGTTTCTTTCAGGTTCCTTCCATTTATGCTGATTGTTGTCTGTTGTTGCTGTTGGTGGTGTTGCCCAGGAATCTTGATCACCTCTGTTTTCTCTATGTTCACCTGAAGTCCTATCTGTGATGCTTCTTCTACCAACTTTCATTCACTTTCTATTTCATTCATCATAAACAGACAGGATTATGATGAATGAACTAGAAAGTGATTCCATGTGTATTTTAATGTATTTGAATAGTCTAGCTACGCGTCATATACCACCATACAAAAACTATTGTTGAAAATACCGCACTGACAATCACTCACATTCAAACCACTTCACTTCATTCCATAATAAATTTCCTTGCTGAGTTGAATGCACCGTATTCACATACTAAAAAAAACTAGTATTTCTTGACAATCGACTATAATTTTTAAACTTGTAAAGAGTTTATACATGAATAATTGTAAGTTTCATGGATGCAATAATACTTAGACGGTGCAAAAATGAACATGGAACTCTCTTTCTGTTGTTGTTTTTTCCAGGCAAAAAAGATAAAAAGTTCATTCTCATTTTGTATTACATGTAAAATAGCTTTTGTAAAGGTATAGAAAATGACAAGACATAATTATTACTCATATTCAAGTCTTTAGAGATATTTATTATCTTGTCATCTTGATATTTAAAACGTTTTATCTGTTCTTACTGCTGAATTAGCATAATGAAAGGAAAAAAAGCTTTTTGGGTGTAAAATAGTTCAAAATGGTAATTAGTCTGTCGGAAAAATAAAATACTATAGAAGTGTGACTGTTTGAAAATCTTTTACTTTATAATAAAGCTTCAACTCCATTTTATTCATGTGCATAGATAACTCTTTATCTTTGTGATTCACTATTGGTATTTCTGATCTAAATCGTTCAACTTCATCGTAGTAGTGGCCTCAGTGTCATCGTTATTTCTAAACTGGAGTCACCAGTTTGGTGATGGCACGCATTCAGTTGAAGAGTCTCAAGTAGAACATGTCCCGGACTCCACTGCAAGCCACTATTAAGAAATTAACTGCATCATAAGGTGTAGTTTATTTATAGTGAAATAGTAGGCTAATGAATTCAGCGTATTCCTTTATCGATTATCGATGAGGATATCAAAGCCAAATGGGAACGGGAAGCAAGACAGGTGTTCACCATTCTGAAGTCATAATCAAGCTCGACAGTCTTAGACACAAAGGAGAGGATAGTAATTTTCAATGTCAGAATATTCAGTGATTCTGTGTGATTTACAGAATCAGTATTTACGTCACCCAAGGCATTTACAACAGTCCGCTGTGATTTTTCGTCAGCAGTTGCCTTCGCTTCCACAATGCTTACGGTGTCCTGCTTAGAACTCGAACTACCAAGTTCATTTTGTTTTAATTGATTAGAATATGATTACTAGTGGTATTATTAACTCTTGTGAGTATTTAAGGTGTTTAAAACCCGGCGATCCATTCATCTGGAATAAGCTTAAGGAAAAGCATAGTCATGAGGGGAAGCACATCTTAATACATGTGACAACTGTTCCTGTGTTATGCTATTGGGTCTCAAAATGTTCTTCTGAACTATATAAAATCAGCTTCCAACCAAATATCATGCATTTCTCTAAGGAGACAAAGAAGAATTATCATAATGGATTGGTTTGTGCTTCAGATCAGATAGCACTGTGTCACAGGATCTACTGTCAGTTAGTATTTCATCTCAGGATCACGTATGGAGAGAAAATATCATGCAATAAACTCCGCATAATACAAACACTGTACAGAACAAAGCTATTATTTTTATTACAGCCGGACAAAAAGTTCGAGCGACGAGGAATTCCTGCAGACAGCAGAAAAACCAAGTACCTATACCTGGCTCAAAAAATACACGGAAGGAAATAAGGATGGATCGAATCTACGCCGAAGAGACTTTTAAGTGATGTGATACATCAAACATTCCCTCAAGTGGAACCACAGTGGGAAGCGACAAGCTGGGCATGAAGAGGAAATGGAAAACTGTGAATAGTTGTAGGGTCAGTTGAAAGTGACGATAAAGAACAGGGTCAAGTGGAGTTCTGCCACTGAAACTTTATGTTCCACTAAGAACTCAAGGAACGAATATTGATAATAGAATAAAATTGACTCGTTGCTTGAGTTTGTCTGCAAACACAGTAGAAAAAATTTTTAAGACATTACAATGGCAAGCATTATAATCTGTAGTGAAAACCTTAATAGTTTCTGGTTCTTTCACTCCAATATGAACAAAATAAGCACATTCACAACAATGACAACTATGTATTCCATTTCGCGTAAGTAACCGGCATGAACCACCTTAATTAATCACTCTGGGAACACTTTTGAAAGGTTAAGCTTAGATGTGAATTACATTTAACTGCCCGCAAAGGTGGAGTCAGGATAAGCTTATTAACAGAGAGAAATGTTTACCAATGAATCGTAAACAGAAGTCTTATTCAGTACCGTCAGGTATCGAAAGTTCCTTCCGTAAGTATTTGAACACGTTTAACACCCTTATGAAATCCAGATGAAAATGAAAAACTTATAAATTAGCAAAATGACTTAATCTTAAGAGACTTAACCATATTATGCGTGATGACTGAGTTTGTGACAGAAATGCAGTCTGCTACAGAATTCGTACTAGTGGCCTTGACTAAATAGTCCAACGCTTAACCAACTGACCAACGGCGTATAGCTTCTAACCAAGTCATTTTTTCATCGTACTCATCATGGATAGTGTCAAGCTCTATGTCAATCTGCCAATCTACAAAGCTATCTCTAGTAGCCTTAACGTCATCACTATGCATGCTAAAGAAAGTATTCTTTTTTAGAATACTGTTGGTTTACGTATCATAGTCGTTTTTCCCCATGACGTTTTTGTTAATTAGATTATAATTTTAGGGCAAATAAATTAAATTATGTCTATGCATATATATGTGCGTGTGTTTATTTGTTTACCCAGTGAATCAACCACTGCCTGAAATCAACGTGAATAGCTGACATGTTGATGTCTAGGTAGTGACGGCTGGTAAATCACTAATTAGGCGATTAAATTTATATGACATATTGTGATGACTAATATGTGTGTAATATATATATATATATATAAATTGCAACAGTGTTTGTAAATGTCGACATGAAGGCATGGAATATCAGTGTAACCATGATTATTATACACGAGACAGATATTTATTTCCTATAGTTTGGTTTGTAAGGTCTAGTTATGTTTTACGAGTTGATCACGGACTGATATCAGTTAGAGAACCATTGAAAACCAGCAAGGAGTACTGCACAGCTGCTGTTTCATCCTAGTTTGGGAATCATCGGCAGTACGCACCCAATGGGATTCGAACCCAGGACCTTCCGGTTACAGTGGTTGAATGGTTTACGAGCTTGCCTTGTAACCGGAAGGTCCTTGGTTCGAATCCCAGTGGGTGCGTACTGCCGATGATCACACTTCACTTTTTCCTGCTGGTCTCTTTGTGTACTTGTTTCATTACAGATTTAATTTTTCAACAATTATTATTAAAATGTTATTGCGAACTCTGATGAAAACTGAACAAAACTGAATTACTATGTCATATCCTGATTATTTTCGAAACAGGATTTTAAACGTTTTCAAACTATACTACTGAATAATCAATCATTTCAATGGACTCTAGAGAATAACACGTCTGGTTAATATTAACAAAATAATAATACGAATAAAGTAAAGAAAAAGATTTTTCCAGAACAAGATGATACCGTCATTTATTTCATTGACTTCTCTTCAGCTGCGTACAGCCTAACAGATTTAGTTAACTCTATGTACAAAGAAATTTCCATGAACTCGCAAAGTAGATATGAAATCGGTTAATAGACGACTTCGAAATTGAAAAACTTTGTTCAGAAATTACATCTGTACAACTGATATACAGAAGGTTCAAGTTTAAAGTAAAGTGAAACTAGAACCCATTCAGGTTCAGGGCTTCGGACCTCAGTCAAGTTGATTTCTATTTATTGAACAACACGATATTTAGGGAGATCAAAGGTTTACAGATATGATTCTTATGTAAGCTGTAACTGTGTATCCGTACCTTGTTTTAGCAACTACATTGAGAGAAAAGAAAGATTGGCACATTTTCGATTATGTGAATATTTAACAAGAAGCCTACGTCTCAAGGGAACTAACGCTTTTAATCTTGCCACTTCCAGGCGTTTGTCGATAGGGATCATGAGATGGACACCCTGAGGTCCTTTAAGATTGTCAGTAGACGATGTGGTTCAATTCCCCCCAGGTTTGGCAAAGCAGTTTCTGTCAGATGCCCAAATTTGTACTTATGTGTTCAGAAAGAAGCAGTTATCGGCGTTTTCTTGCTTTGGTAACCCGATACCTTCCCTTTCTCTTTTTACTTGATTACATAATGTTTGGCTTTAAATCCATCCTACTTAGCTACAATGAAACTGTGCTTTTCGTTGTTACGAAACTTATGAGTTAATTTTCATCACATCCACTTCTTTTCCCTATTACGTCACTCTTTTCCTATTGAATCCAAACATTTATTATTTTCTTGTAGTTTGTGGGTTGTTAAAACCTGAGCCTTGTGCATATAGGTTGGATAATAAGTGTAATTTCATAGCACCGTTTATCAATTTTAAATTCTCTTGTTAACTAACTGTCACCTCTGAAAGTACGTTAAAATTCGCTTGTTTAGAAAGCTGATTAATTTTTGGGTTTTAGGCAATCGATGATTAGGCGGCAAAATAAATGCTGGTGAAAACAGTACCATTTATTATCTTTTTAATTGATTGGCTCATAATTAAAGTGACAGATAATTACCTCACGAAAAATACCCATTTATTCATAAGTAAAAACACCGTTTTTTGTTCAGCGGAGAAATTTCTTTTCAACGACTTCATTTTCAAGCCGTACAATCGCATTTATATTACAGAAAAGGTTTATCGAACATAACATCAAGAAAGAACACGCCTCTAGACAAATTACAGTGCCAAAGAAGAAACTGTTTATGAGTCTGTCATTCAAAGGTCACACCATTCCGGAACTGATTAAAAACCATTTATCTAAATATATTAAACGCACTTTTCCTGCAGCTGACTTGCAAATAGTTTTTACCAGTCGAAATATGATTAGACAATGCGTCAAGAATAGATTACCGCTTTTGTCCACATCTATGTGTATTTACTCTTTTACCTGCTCTTGTGGAGCTGTTTATATTGGACGTTGTAATCGTAATCTCCGAAAACATGTAGCTGAACACTATCCAGTCTGGTTAGTGAAAGGCGAACGTAGAACTGCGAAGTCGTCTATCTGTGATCACTTGTTAGAGTCAGGTCATTTAGCCTCACGTGATTCATCTTTCAAAGTTATCTACATGGCAAAATCGAATCGATCCAAAAGTTTACGTTTTCTTCACTTATGCATAGCCGAAGCTTTAGCTATACATGAACAGAAACCTGAATTATGTGTTCAAAAACGTTTTGTCAAACCCCTTTCTTTGCCTTGGTCATAGTAATGTTCTTTCTAGTTTTTGCTTTATTTTATTTTACCACTTGAATTCTTTCCACTTCACTTCACATCTTCATTCTTATCGTAATCGTACTCCTAATTTTTTAAAATTTTTAGAAAACACTTGTCATTTTTAAAACATTTTTGATTTCAATTCACTTATAAAACAATTTTAATAATTTCGTAATTTATCCACTTCAACTCTACCCCTTATAACATTTTAATTATTGTTATTCTTATCACATATATGTATATTGACTGAGCAATTATTTAGTGCCACTTAATAACCTTTTCTGTAATATAGATACCAGTGTACAGCTTGAAAATGAAGTCGTTGAAAAGATAATTACCTGCCTGTTTAACCGTGTCGGCTGAAAGGAATTTATAGAATTTTTGCATCAAAGTTACAAAAACAGTCACAACTGCTCAGGGTTGTTTTGTTCTGGTAACAATCAGAAGTAATGCTGAATTTTGTGTCGACAATATGGACATCTGAACTCAACATTAAAAACAGCGCCCAGTAATAATTGTCACAAAGAATACTGACGAATAAAGTATTAATGGATTTACATAACTGACATATATATGGCAGGCATACTTATAGATAACTATGGGAACTGAATGGAATACTGAAGCTAAAATAAGACTTCTTCGTTGAGCAGAGCATTTATTTTTGAAATGGAATGGGAACTGTTGGACATCAATGTTCAGATGTCCACTGATTAGTTGTCATTCGGTTAAATTCACTTCTTCTTCTAAAATGTATAAAGTACATTGCCATTTACTGTCATCTTACTTCGGTTCATTTCCCCACCTATATTGTCAAAAAAATGATATATTATTTAGTGTCACAGTACAAAATTTCTTTGAGAATCACCATATAGCTAATTTTTGTTAGAAAGGTTTTTAGTTATGGTTGGCAGGCATTTGATTGATTTTAAATTAGACCACGACATGGAATCACTTGGATAAACAATAAAAGGCTTAGAATATTGCCTATTCAGCCGTAGGTATCCATGACTCTATCAGGGATGGAACGCATCACCATATTATGACGCCAGCCCCCTGAAAAGCCAGCGACTAAGACAAAACTCAATCGCCTACTAACCCTGACTCCTACCGATTCGCAACATATTTGTAGCTTCACCACCAGCCGATCTCGTTTCGGAGTACATTTCTTCACCTGGCATTGTGGACCTATCTGGCCACTAATTCCATCAAAAATTTAAGGAATTACATCCTAAGGTTAGATTATTATTCAAGTGGTGGTTTGGACAGATTTTATAAATTCCAAAGGATTTGATTCCCAGTGGGCTAATGGGTATGTCCTGTTGAAGAATTGGGAATTCGTATTCAGTGGTTCTCTAGTTGATGTCAATTTGTCATCTTACTTGAAATACGTTTCAGTTTATAGGCTGGTAAATATCATCAAATAATTAGCCAGACTGTTGACTTCGCTCAATGGATTCGTAATTTACTAACTTCATACAGTGAGGCAGGCAAGAAGGTTATTAGGTTGAAAGAAGTGTGTGAATTATTGCTATTCATCTTGAAATATAGTTACATACACAAATCTATGGCTTAGCTTATAGAATTATTAGTAATCTAGAATATTTAACTATATCGAAATAAGCCTAACTGCTACTGAAGACTTATTTTATTTGGCACGGTATAATGATATCAGTTTGTTTTAATGAACTTCTTTATTTAAAGCTCTTTGTGGTTAAGACAATTTTCTTCACACATGTCAAACCTTTTATTACATTTTGCGATGTTTACAACAATCAGTAAGTCACTAGTATCTTAATGAGGTTATATTTTATTTACTTTTTATTTTTATTTCGATTACAGCTTGATTCCACACCGTGTTTTCAGTGCATGTATGGAATTTTCAGCATGGATATCGGTAGCTCAAATTTACAGGCCGACCATAGATATCGGGTGTGCGCCGGCAGGGGATCGAACCCCGGACCATGTGCATGGTCCGCGACAGTCCTAACCACTGTGCCACCGACGCATAGTAGTTTTATTACTGAATGACAGACTAAACAAGTAATACGTCATATGGTGTTCCCTATTCAAGGTAGATCTCATTACCAATCGGTGTCAGTTAGAGAACCACTAAAAACATTTAGCTATAAACAGGCCTAGCTGATTGTTTTGGGACTCTTCATCAGTGGATTTCAAAGACCTTATCAGGGAGAGCACCTGGAGTAAGGAGATGGCCGCTTTACCTTTTCAGCCATTCAGTCGGAATTTAATGACTCATGAATTCTGACGCTTGTGAATTCACAGTATAAGGCTATCATCATCCACCACGGAAAAACACTTAGGGATTAATGCTCTGTCTATTAGCGACTGACTATAGTATGAAATTCCTAGAGGTTCAGTGATGTCCATTAAGTCGGGTGTAATGACAGACATTTGACTTTTGGTGGAAGAGGAGCCATACAGAGAACTGACGGAGATTCGAGCTCATGGGTTATTGAGTTCCACCTGAATACCTGAAAGTTAGACGTGAATTCAGTCCTCGAAGGGCTCATAAGTGTATACGTCTAAAAACGTCTCAGACTAGAACAAGGCAGCTGTCCAGTACATCCTGGTACTCAGTGGTTCTTCAGCAGTTATCGGTTTATAAGTAAATATACGGAAAAACTAATAAAAATTGAGTATTTCTTAAAATGCAGTAGTGATTTGAGGCATTTATCAGTAAGAAGTAAACCAGAAATATTAGATTTCTGGAAACTTTGAAATATTTTCCCAACCTTTTTTACATATAACGGTAAGATCACGTAATATTCACAATGACAACATTTAGAATGGTTGATCAAACCAAAGAATTCAAAATTTCGGCCTTTTTTAGTGAACTTTACCATTGAAATGAATAATAATGATTACAGGATTTCATCACGAGCTGACATTGGTCAGAGAACCATTGGAAAACCAGCCAGGGAGTACTGGACAGCTGTTTCGTTCTAGTTCGGGGCTCTTCAGCAGTACTCACCCACCACCAGGATTCGAACCCAGGGTCTTCTGGCTACAAGGCGAGCTCGTAGACCTTTAAGCCAAGGGGACCCGATCCAATGACCAGTTCGTGAATTCTAACTTCTCCCAATTCATGACATAGCGTGACCACTAGCCAATGTCTTCGACGAGTATTTGTCCGCACTCCCGACCTACTGCACCCTACAAGTCACGACTTCCTACAAGAACCCCAGGTAACTAACTACCTACCTGAATAGGGCCAATCGCCAGTGGGCATCTCATCGGTATTCAAGTATTGATTTGTGTGAATTTGATTGATTGGTTACAGAATTTCATCATGATGTGTCACCAAGTCGCTAATGAGCTATTCAGCATAAAAAAGGTCAGATAATGTAAATGTTAATAACTTGGGGATGATGTCAAACTCCAAACTATTAGGTACTATTAACTAGTCGGTTAAATCAACGCATCTTTCATGATAAACATATAACCTGAACAAATATTCATATTGGTTGGAGTACTTGGCGATTCTAAGATGCATATTTGTTCAGTGATACTGACTGACTTAGTTTCAACACAGAACTTTGCATATAAGTGAAGCGGGTCAAGCCACCAAACAAAGGTAAGGAACAGATAGAAAAAAGAGATTTAAAATGACTCTAATGGGCAGAAATGTACGAGGGGGGGGGAAAGAGTACTAAATCGTGGCACTGGTTCAACCAGTAACGCCATAATTGAACGCCTCGTCAACACCTGTCACCGCATTTCAACTGACTCATCATTCAGAGTCATTTACAAAGTGAACAAAAATCTACCAAAGGTAGTATGTTTACGACTGTTTTGTACTGCAGACGCCCTCGGCATATACATCGAAAAACCGGAGCTGTGTGTTCGAAAGAAACCAGTTCAACCCCCATATTTACCGCAGATCTAGTTCGGTTTGTCTCTTCAGGTCCCGTATTTTCATCCGCTCCATTTTCCTTTTTTCAATTTCAGTTTTTAAAATATTATTCTTTCAACTTGTTCCCATGCTCATCTGAATCACACCTTCAGATGTTGAAAACTATCTTCTAATCCTGTATAATTTTTGTTTCCAAGCCCCTTGTAATCTAATATTGACACCTTCAAACTTTCATGTGAAGTTAAAAATGACATGTGGAATTAAATAAATAATAATTGTATCTATGGAAACTTATGCATATAAATTCGATTGTGCAGCTTATGAGAAAGAAAGAGTACTGAATCAAAACAAACACGGATGTTCATCTGATCTGGAAGATTGCAAATAATGAATGCATCTTCACCAAGGAAAACCGTTTTAAGCCATTTCAGTAATAGTCGCCAGCTATCGGTAGCCTTGACATCCTAAGGCCTCCAACTAAACAGCAGACATTGCCCTATGTTGGTCAAACCAACTTTCAAAGACTGATCCCAAGTTTTAATTTTACCAACCCCCTAACTCTTTTCCACTCTAATCCCACGTGAACTAACATTGTTCGTCAAGAAAGGTGGTGGCTTGTGATCATTGATACACTTCAAAAGAATTAGAACTGTTTAACAGATATTCAAAGATAATAAATAATAATACAGAAATAGGAATTAACCAACTTACTCATATCTTGATTTGAATAATATATTTTTTATTTTCCTGTTGTTATACCTTTGTGATTAAATTATTATACACGTATTATATTATATTAAATGTTTGCATATAAAAATTTAATTCACACAGAAGAATTGAAAATTCTGTTTATATTAAATGTTTAATAATTTTCCTCTCTGTACTTTCTTTTTCTACAGTGTAAGTGTTTAAATTATCTTTGCATTCCTTATCATTCCTTGCGCATCAACAAAATCACTAAAATGCAGATGTATCATAACTTTTATCTGCTAATTAAAATTCTTTGTAGATTTTCAGTAATGATATGAAGTTGATGTGAAAAGAAGAGCGTGTTTGAAACATTGAAATTGTCTTTTTCTTTTTGTTCACTTCAGTGCAATTCTTATTTTTATTATCCTGATTATGATTGCTTCCTTAAACAGCACACTGTTACCTGATTGGTTGAAATTTTTCTTTTTTTGGTTTATGTGCTATTCCCATGTTATGTACATTAGAAGCAAATGAAGCACAGACTTATTCCTATTGGTAATGATGTACTAAAGCAGTTCAATGAGATTAAATTAATTTTAGGAGAAACTCTACAATAGTTTTGAATGATTTCAAGTTGGGGAATCCAACAGCTTGGACGAAACAGCTTTCCAGTACTTTTTAGATTTCAGTGGTTCTCTAAGTGATTTCAGTTACTGAACCAACTTGATTATTCAAGAAGAGTTTTATTCCACTGAATGAAGAAATCCGGAATACCTACTGGCAAAGTTAAGCTTTAAGCACTACTAACTATCAATCAGAGAACGCACCATTCATATGTAGGAGGCACTTTTGGTTACGGAAAACATATATTGATGAAAAAATGCATAAAATCTGCATAAAAATGTTTCATAAGAAACTTTTCTCTGACATGTGGTAAAAGCATCTCCCAGTTGAGCATAGGAGTACCAATTGGAAAGTTTCACCACATTCTATACACATATTCACCTAATAACTATAAATGACATCCGTTTGAGATCCATTAAGGGACCTAGTCCTGTTTCTTACCTTCCCTAAAAGCCTTGTACAGAACTGATGTGTGTCCCTGTAATGGGATCCACAAAATTATTAGAATGGTTCACTCTGTGATGAATGTATCCAAGGGATGACAAGTAGTTATAATCTTTCCATTCATCCAAGTGTACGATGATACCTTCTCCTCATAATAACGAAGTAGTTCTCTGCATTTTCCATGACACAATATCACCTGTCACAGGCTGTTTTAAAACCCAGCAACTACAAGTATACAAAATCTGGGTTAAGGACAAGTGGGACCTGACAAAAAGTTCTTCCTACGAAATATTGGAATCATCTGACTCGAATCAAGTGGAACAGAACCTTCAACTCATGTGGATGAAAATCATTGGACCATTCAAAGTCATTCGCTGACTGGTATTTAGTAGTGCTTAAAGTTTAACTTGGCCTACCTACTTTGTATTTGTATTTATCTTTGAATTAGTATAATGTTCAGTAGTATCAGAGGAATAATTAATTGCATTTAGTTGTGTTTTCTGAGCTGGTCGCTTTAATTGCGGGGCTTTCATCGTCCTTCTGGAAAATATCTTCAGCGCAAGTATTATCATAAAATGAACTGATTTAAATTCTCCTTGAATGATAGAATTGTGTCTCCTGGCAACCATCTTCGTGACTGGCAGTCGATTCACATTTGTACTGATCCCTTTTATTGACTTGGATTTTGAAGTTTCTCATCACGTGATTTAATTTTTATTAGTTGTTAAATTTGGTCTATATTAATATGTTTGTTAATCACTGATTTGCATAAAAACCAATCTTCTAGGAATTCTCTGGCACTTTTGGTGTTTCCTCTGTTTAAAATTTTGACATTATCTCAATCAAATTTGAATGGAATCGGCGATTACCAAATATATTAATGTAGACCAAATTTAACAACTAATAAAAATTAAATCACGTGATGAGGAACTTCAAAATCCAAGTCAATAAAAATGATCAGTACGTATGTAAAACGACTACCAGTCACGAAGACAGTTGCCAGGAGACGAAGTGCTATCATTCATGGAGAATTTAAATCAGTTCATTTTATACTGGATCTTGCGTTGAAGATGTTGTCCAGAAGGGTGACGAAAGCTTCGCAATTAAACCAACCAGCTGAGAGAACACAACTAATTGCAAATCGTCCACCTGAGCCACAAATCTTCTCTATTATTTCAGGAATAATTATTTATTTCAACTGTAGAATTACTGTAATTTATGTATAGCTATTGACAGAGTCATGACGATTTGCACTGGAGTGTTATTAGTATGATCAGAATCTCTTCCTAGAGTAGGTTTGAGCTATATACTACTGTTTGATTCTCATAAGTGATTGCATATCGACTACATCAACCAGTGGTGTGTGCCATCCATATCGGACAGCTTTTTTGCTGGAGTGGTACCGATCTCATCAGTTTAAGTGGCTTGCTAGAATTTGTATAACTTGAAGTGATCAAACTATCTAAGCTGGGTCAAACAAGGCCCGTTTGCTTTTGTTTCTTTGATTAGCAATGAGAAATCAGTTAGATGTACGTTATAATCCCTTGTTTTATGCTTGGAATGTTACAGTGGTGAGTATTCGAAGATGATACAGCGAACATCCTCGTGGTAGGAATACGCTGAACACTATAGCTTTTCATAGACAAGATATTAGGTATCACCCTGGAGGTCGTTTTAATAATCGTTGAACGGAAACACATAGTGTTTTAAGTTTTTAGAGGTGAACACATAATTATCTGAGGTTTTTAACCTCAATATGCTTACAAATTCATTCGGGTAAATTTATTATAATATGGAGTTTTTGTTGAGTCACTCATGCACTGCATTATACCTGGAGTAATGACTATAAATTTGAAGCCATGCTTAGGAAAATGTGAACAAGGACAGTTACTTTGATTTAGTGTTATTGTCTTCAAAAAATGCTCAGAATATCTTCTGTTGTACTCAGGTAGTATTTTCTATTTTTGTTTTGCCACCACACACTAACTAATTATCATCATTAAGCTACTTAACCGAATTCCTACAAGTGATATCTTTAATGTTCACCCTTTGTAGTTAAGAAATACCAGCAAGATTAATTAAGACTGTGTTGGTGTTTAGTTAAGTAAAACATTCACTAAGTTAATGCTCAAGAGACACAAATCTACAAACTAGAGTAGAGTAAAGGATCTCTGTAATTAGCTAGGTTCAGTCAAAAGGATTTGTTTTCCCTATTTATTCTTTGCCTTCCAAAGGAACATAGGACTTCACACTAAGAGCTTTGAAGTGTCAGTAGTAGTGGTGTTGTTTATTTTAAGGGATGGGAGTGATCCATCTCACGCTCAACCTTTCCCATTTTCCAGAATCAATATCATCTAGTATATTAAGAGTATTTTGATTGGACAGTAGTAACTAGTGTGACGTGTCTAGTCCTATCTTTGGTGCAGACTGAATTCCATCAGTCAGGTTTGCAATGTGGCCACCATTCTAGGTAACTCGCCATCACGGTGCACATTAGTTCCTACAAGGTTGCAGAAACGCTTTGCTGACGAGTGCCAACTAGCACGAAACCTAGGTCCAAGGCTTCCCGCCAATTACCTGCAACCATCTAATATCATCAAATCAATGTGTACCGTGATGGCGAGTTACCTAGAATGGTGGCCACATTCCAAACCTGACTGATGGAATTCAGTCTGCACCAAAGATAGGACTAGACACGTCACACTAGTTACTATTGTCCAATCAAAGTACCCACTATAGTCCTACAGGAGGTCAATGGCGAACTCGAATAGCTCAGTGATAAGGTTTCTGACTGCAGCAGCGGGTGATGCGGGTTCGAATATCAGAAGGGACATGAGTTCTTTCAAGGTTGCAGATACTCCTTGCTGACGAGTGCTAACTAGCACGAAACCTAGGTCCAAGGCTTCCTGCTGATTACCTCCAACTATCTTATATACTAAGAGTAGTTTAGGAGTGAGTGAACCGAAAATCAAGCGCGAACAACCGGCAAGCATTCAGAAAATGTACTACCGGTGCATTTGAAATAATAATAAAACAAAATTGGACTAAATGAAGAAGGTTAGATGATAGTAAAACAAGTAATGTAAAACGCGCACCTGTTCCACATATTAAAATTTCTAAATTCCATTATAGTTAGATGGTGTACACGCGAGCGAGAATCCAGTCACTGAATTATTATTCATATTTATATTATAATTATAATCTTTCCCTAATATAACTAATGGGATATCTAATTATCGTGTAATACATAAGAGAGGAATATTCCAAAAAGAAGTAGATAATTGAATAATGCTTCTGACAATAAAAGTGAGAAAATGACATGCGATAGAAGTATAAGAAAGCAAGTTTCATGTGGGTTTTCTAATGCTGATGTGTGGAAATCTGCTATACACAACATGAAGAAAACACATCGGGTTTTCAACACCAATGTCAAATCGTTTAACAGTTTGAAGCGTCATGTAAAACACTTCTAACAGGCTGCAGACCTCTAATGACGGCTGGCTTCATACTGAAGATCAGATGACCAGAAACAGTTAGCGACAGGAACCTCTGGGAATGAATCCATTACGACCGTATTACCCAGCAAATATTTAGAAAAGAAACTGAGGTGGGTCAGGCGCATGCTGAGAAGACAGCTGAAGAATACTGCGCTCCAGGCAAATCCTAGAGTGAAACCCGTATGGGAAACGATGAGCCTAGTATGGATGTGAGGGTGACATGCATGAGATAGTAAAAAGAAGATATGAGAGCCTATGGGCTAGGTAAGTGGATCAGTGAGAACAGGACAAAGTAGAGATGTAGTGTTGCGGTCCTATGTTCCATCGGGAACCCAAAGGAATAATAATTATTATCCGATTGCATGTTAAACAGTATCCATCATAAGAAAAAGTATTACTATTCATCCCATCAGATGAAAAATCCTGGGCGGGAATATATAAAATAATAAGCTGTTGTTACTAAACATACATATGCTACCAGTGAATTATTGGTTATTAAGTAATCCTAATTGTAATTCTGACAAATCAGATAATGAAAATTGGGGGTCCCCAATAAGCTAAATAATCTTTAGACTCACAAAACTGTCTAGTAGTCTCAAGTAACAAAATAATGCCTGGCACACACGCTGAAAATGGATATCCTTTAACATCTCTGGATTAGCATAGAGGATAGTGAACTTCAAGGCCTACAAATAACAGTGTCTGAAAAATGCGGTTAAAATTTAGTTAATCTGGCAATAGATGAAATAGAAACATGCTTTTGGGGTAGCGTTAATTATGTTCTTCATGCCTCTCAGCCTATTATATACTATCACAAAACCTGGACACTGCAGAAGTGGTCATGTCGCATCCGAAACTAGAAATACCAGTAACCTTGATTTTAAAGTGAAGATGGAAGAACGTATAACTAAATAGCTTGCAAAGTAACAAAAATTTCGCACCTTGGTAGCTGTTGACAATATGCAACTGGCCTCGTCTATAGCAAACCATACTGTTGAAATAAATTGAAAAATTGATGTTAAAATATCTTTCAAATTTATATACAAAACATACTGTGGCCGTAGATGTTAGCAGAAACAGTCGGTTTTGCGTGAAACACAATTTATTATAACATTTAATCTACCTTAGTACTTCTTATCCGATTTTAATAGCAAGAGTAGGGGCACTTATTTTTCTGATTACCCTTTAAGTTTCCCTATGATTTTGTTTATTTCCAGTGACTTTGCATTTGTACACCTTCACGGAAGTTGTTTCAGCAAGTAGAAGTGTGTTTAGGCTGTTGGAAGTGTATTATTTTCCACAGTTAAACTAAGTCTTTTAATAAGGCTATCTGAATTGGCGACAAATAGTGTTGAAGTTCTGTACTTTCCCCAGGAAAAGCGAACTTATACTCAATGCAGCAGGTGAGTGAAATCAGTTCCATATGCAGATTATTGTAGGGAAACTCGAAATCCCCCAACCAATCAAAACTAGAAAACTTTATCTCGTCATTTTCTAGTAAATGATAAATGCATAATCAAAGGGTGTGTATATTTTATTTGGAGTCTCTACAAGATAGCTGTGTTGTTTTACTAAATTAGTAAATAATTACGTCATGTTGGTGGTGATATTTATGGACTCACTTGATGTATTTACTATTGTTCACTGAAATCCAGAAAAAATGAATTCCTGAAAATGGAACTTCCAGTGGGCCAGATATGTTCTATCAATCATTTATGTGCATAAAGTAAGATTGAAGTATCATATTCAGTCCAGGAAGTAGACTTTTCAACTCAAGGATAAAAGTACGTCAGTGCTTTAATAGTAGAATGCTCGCCAGTCACTGTGGAATTCTGAATTTTATTCACTGTCAATGTATTCCTAAAGCTTGCCTAGTTAACCTGACAGTATTTTATTATTTTTTGATTATAGCTTGAATCCACACCGTAGTTTTTGGCACAAGTATAGAATTTTCAACATGTGATATCGGTAGCCCGAATTTTGCAGGCAGACCATTGATATCAAATGTACGTCGGCAGGGGATCGAATCCCAAACCATATGCATGGTCCGCGAGATTCCTAAATGTTGTGCAACCAATGCACTCTTGGTGCGTCGGTCGGCGACCGAACCTCAGAGCAACTCTGGAAAAGACGGAAGGCTGTGTATAATTCAAACAACCACATCTCCTGAAAAAAGTATACCACGAAAATTAAAACCCCAGTGATCAAATTTCGAAGCCGTGTGTTCCGTTTCAGAACTCTTAAGAATAAAAACAAGCAGAATTAGGTATCCTAAAAGGTTTTGTCAGTAATACACAGATTAAATTCACGGACCTGTTGGAAAAACCACCTTAAAGGATTCAAACTAAGCAAAATCATTTCACTTGTCTTCAGTTTTAAATGTTTCCCAGTGGAATAAAATCGTTATTTTAAGGTTGTCTAAATGCAAATAGAGTTATAAAAACGAATTTACGATCAGCTTAGTCTAGAATGTTTATTTATTGCTGTTGGCGAAGTTCTTAAAATATAACTGTTCATATAGGTATATATATATATACGCATAACGGAAATGCTTCATAATTACATTGTCCACTAAGAGGTATTATCTAATATAGGCCATAGTAAACAAGGTCTTTAAAGGCAGCAATAAACCCTCATTTCAGTACACAGATAACAGCACATACAGAACTTCATGTCATCCATCAATCATATTTGCTTAGAATTAATATAATTGCGAATTATCTCACTTTATTTTCGTTGTTGCATAACATTTAATCGTCATAATAAATAAATAAATACATTACAATGGATTACATAGTGTTGTCATGTGTACAATTGTATTTCTGTATATAAACATTTATGTATATGTGCACAAATACATGGATATATGCCTACAAATGTACAAACTTAACATAAGAGAGGTTTGATAAATTTAGAAAAGAATCAGTTTGCTAAAGGCTTTACTCCATTATATGCTTTCGCTTGTTGGATATGCATATATGTAACGATCAAGATGGATGTTTAGATACCTTGGCGGTTTCCCTATTCATAGGAGATACTCCATTCACGACTGGTTTCTCACAGCACTGTATCATGTAAACAAATACATAGCTGAAAGGTAACCAGTGGTGCTGTCCAGTCAAGACCAGTGATGAAAATCGACTGATCAATTATGCTACCGAGGAGTGAATTTCATCTTCATAATTACTTTTGAGATACAACAGTGGGTTGTCTGTGGAAACGAAAGTTCACTGTCTCTCTTATTTATTAAGAACATGATGGCTGTAATATATTATCTCTTCACATCCGTAATTATTATTATTTCCTTGCGTTCCGAGTGGAACATAGGGATATAACAGCAAATATCCACTTTGTTCTGTTTTCTGGCGTCCTCTTCAACTGGTTGCACGATTGACCAAACTCTCTCATCTCCTCCTCACACGACCTCCTCCATGTCACCCAAGGACGACCCACACGCCGATTCTCATTTGGATTCCACTCGAGCGATTGCCTGGCGCGCAACGTTATTAAACGGCCTTCTTAATGTATGTTCGATCCATTCATCTTCACTTTCTCCTACATATTTTTTGAGCAATCGGTTCTTGGTTGTTTTCTTAGCATAGTTTCTTGTTGCTTATTCTTTCTGGTCAGTTAGCCATTTGATCCTCAGTATGGAGCCAGCCAGTGAAGTTGACAGTTGTTCATAAAAGTCTGTATTTGCCTGTTAGAAATGCTTTCCGTGACACATGCAAGTTTCTGACCCGTATGGAAGAACCGACTTCACATTAGTGTTGAAAATCCGAATCTTGGCTCTCATGCTGAGTGCGGAAGATTTCCAAACTGGTTTCAGATTGATGAAGGCGTATCTTGCCTTTCCAGTTCTGACTTTGACAACTTCGTCCGTTCCTCCTGTAGTTGAAACGATGCTTCCCAAATAAGTGGAAGAGGCAACCTCTGTTAAATATATCCCGTTGATGGCGATTGATGCTGGTTGTTATTGTTGTTGGTTAGTTATCTTCATCACCTCCGTCTTCTCCGTGTTTACCTGCAGTCCTGTCTTCGCTGTCTGTTCATCCAGCCAGTTTGTTGGTTTTCGCTTGCATGTCTTTGAGTTTGTGTGACATTAGACATATATCATCCAAGCACGAAATGCAGATCTTCTAGCGTCTTCTCATCGGTTGTCCAGCATATCCCTGACTCCTCGCCACCATCATCGGTGATAAAAGGCAGCCAGTTTTGTCTTGCTCCTGCATTCACTTTGAACGCCTCGCTGAGTTTTCCGTTGTGGATCACTTGGCACGTGGCATTGTCAAATAACTGTTGAATGAGGTTAAAGTAGTTTCCAAATTACGTCTCGGTCAACTCTGTCTGTCGAGGGCCTTTTCGAAGTCGAAGAAGTTGAGGTGGAGTGAGATCAGACTGCCATTCTATGCTTTTTTCTGTGATGATGATGCGTATATTTGCAATTTGATCAGCACATGATCTGCCTTTCTTGAATGCAGCTACATAACTGTAAATATCTTAAGATTTTATAACAATACAAAGTAAGTGAGACAAAGTACTGCGTGGTGAAAAATTGTTTAGGAAAACAGAAATTACGAGAAAGCTGTTATGTTATGTTACCATAGAATTATAAATTTCGAGGTAAGCGTGTAAAAAGCGGAGGTATTTCCAACAGTTTCCTGAACTATAATTCTATTTTTAGCGAAAACGTGTCTTAAATCTGCCTTCAATTGACACTGTATAGTTTTAAGAAGTCAATAAATAACTAGATTATTCAAAGGGATCTTGACTAGGTTGATTTTTCCTTAAAAAAACTTAACTTTCAGCTAAAGCATGGATAAAATAATTCGAAACTGTCACATCTAGAAAATCCGTCTAGAGCCCCATAGACAGATAAACAGAAATCTAGTGATTGGTTACAGGATTTCATCATGAGCTGACATTGGTTAGAAGATCATTGAAAAAACTGGGAGTACTAGACAGCTGTTTCGTCCTAGCTTGGGACTCTTCATCAGTATGCACCCATCGGGGTTCGAACCCAGGGCCTTCTGGTTACAAAGCAAGCTTATAGACCATTAGGCAGCCACTGTAACCCTATCTAATGACCAGTCCATGAATTCTAACTTCTGCCAGTTCATGACAGCGCAACCGCTAGCCAATTTATTCGGCGAGCATGTGTCCTGACACCCGACCTGTTGCACTCTACTGGTCACGACTTCTCACAAGAATCCCCACCTACCTGAATAGGACCAGTCGCCGGTGAGCATCTCATCGATATTCGAGTATTGGTTTGTAGGGATTTGATTTATTGGTTACATCATAATGAAATCCTGTAACCAATCAGTCAAATCCCTACAAACCAATACTTGAGAAATTTTTGTGAGATTGCGTTGGTGGCACAGCGATTAGGATTCTTGCCGACCATATAGTTGGTCCGGGATTCGATACCCTGCCGATGCACACCTGATATCAATGGTCAACCTGCAAAATTTGGGGTACCGATATCACATGTTGAAAACTTTATACTTGTACCAAAAACTGCGGTGTTGATTCAAGTTATAATCAAAATTAAAAAATAAAGTTCGGACAATTCTTAGAGGTTTTATTATATTATTATAACTGAATTCAGTCTGACCATAAAAAACCTTCGTTATAAGAATTGCAGTAAGTCTATAAAGTCAAAAGTTATTTAGTCAGTTCACTTTCGATTATATTCTCATCAAAAAAGTGAGGTATTCAGCAGATAATCATACACAATACAATCACTTTGGGTTCTACGGTTCAAAGAAGTGTAATTCGTTTATACACGTTTTGTGAGATTCCCTACGTACTCTGTAACTAAGTCTGAAGTTGGATGACAAGCATACTGGGTGTTCAGAATTGAACAGGCTGTCCAGATTTAATTTTTCCAAACTTTTGACGCTTAATTTCTACAAAAATAATGTTATTCTTCCTCTTTTCCCAGTAATGTACCTCTGCTCCTTATGGCATTTAATCCTGACTTCTTTCTAATTTAAGTTGAACTTTGTTCAATCCTGTAATTTGTGTTAGGTCGCACAATTAACTTACTCAATTTAGCTTTCGTAACTGCTTTAGTATTGTTCCTGCATTACGGCATTTAGAATCTCTTGATTGTTGTCTAAAGTTCAGCATTTTAATGATTTATCTTCGGAAACATTGCTTTTATGTTATGATGACTACGTATAACATATATATATATATTTGTACAACTTCTGAACGGCATCAGTTGAAAGAAAATCTGTTCCTCCACACCTGTTCTATTATGTGACTTAGTGACAGCTTCTAAACTTATTTATTTATTTATTTTCGTCACTCTTCGGTCAGAGTTACCTCCGGCAGAATACCATTAAACATCAGTGAATCTAAAGGTTGAAAATTACTTCCTTGTAAAGGAGTGCCATTTTGATGAAACAGTCACACTGGACAAAATACTAAAATAGAAATTTGTTTAAAAAAAATATCTAAACCTTATGAATAATCCGTGGTTGAACTTGAAGACGATCAAAACCCGAACAATTAACACTGGAAAATTAATCTAAAGGACAAAATCACCTTAAATTCTAGTAAGACGTCACAACAAGTGACATCTACCAGCTCGGATGTGAGGACTAATAATCTCCAACGACATTGGCTAGTGGGTGCACTAAAATTACGAATTAACAGGAGCAAGAATTCATGGTCCAATGAATTCCATTGCAATCGGCTTGGCGGTCAAATGACTTGGCCTCGTTATCTGAAGATCCTAAGAAAGATCATTATCGTGGCTGTAGCTGAGTATCGCTGAAGAGACCCAAACTAGGCAAAAATAGCTGTTCAATAATCTCTGTTCTTCTGTGGTTTTCTGACTGATGTTGTTATTATTATTATTGTTTCCTTTAATTCCTAGAGGAACATAGGGCTTCAACCGTGCGTCTCCATTGTGTTCGGTTCTCTGCTAGAGTCTTCATCTGGCTCCAAGTCTACCCACACGTTTTCATCTCCTCTTCACATGACCTCCTCCAAGTCACCCTTGCATTGACGACCAACTCGCCGCTTCCCGTTCGATTGGGTTCCACTCGAGCAATGGCTTGTCTAGTGATGTCACTTGATGGCTTCCTCAGAGTATGGCCAGCCAATCCATTTCCATTTCTTCCTGCCTATTTGTTTCACAATCGGTTCCTGCTGTGTTGGTTCGCTCATTGTCAGAGATCTCTGTTGCTGATCTTTTCTGACCGGCCATCTGATCTTGAGTATTGAGCGAAGACAACTGTTAATGAAGGTTTGTAGTTTGTTTGAGATGCTCTTTATGACTCGCTGGCCAAGTCTCTGATCCGTATAGTAGCACTGACTTGACATTGGAGTTGAAAATCCGGATGTTATTTTTGATGCTGAGTGTTGTTGACATCCACACAGACTTGAGAGTAGTGAAAGCTTGTCTTGCTTTTCCGATTCTTGCTTTGATATCCTCGTCAGTTCCGTGCGCCTGTTGATAAAGAAAGCATTAGGCGTGACACCTATAATTCAATAAATAGTCAGTAGTACAACTGGATCTCATCTTTCCAACCCACTTCATCAATAGGTTCAACATTTCCTTTCTTTCTGTTCCTGTCCTCTCTCTTCTTTTTCCGTTATGTGCTGCTTTGTTCTCTTTCTTTCGCTTACGCCAGTTAATAAGACAGCTCCCACTTTTCTAACACCTTCAAACACTGTTTCAGCTTTACCTTTGCTACTGAATCATGCCAATGTATTGTTGTAATAATGAACTGTGGTTTCCTCAATCTATGTAGAATTCTATTTTATTGACAATGTACTAACTGGATGCAATACTGTAGTAAAAATGCTGAGAATTCCATTCTGTATCACAAGTACTGTTTTGGAATAAAGCAAATTATTATTATTATTATTATTATTATTAAAAAACGATGCTACCCAGGTAAGTAGGTAGGTAAAGGAGGTTGTTTCTTTCAGGTTCCTTCCATTTATGCTGATTGTTGTCTGTTGTTGTTGTTGCTGTTGGTGGTTTTGCCCAGGAATTTTCATCACCTCTGTTTTATCTATGTTCACCTGAATTCTCTCCTATCTTTGATGCTTCTTCTGCTAACTTGTTGCTTTTCGCTTGCATATCTTCCAGTTTGTGGGAAATCAGACATATATCATCGGCGAAGTCCAGATCCTCCAAGTTCTTTGTGTGAGTCCATTTTATGCCTGTTTCCTCATTGCCCGCTGTTTGTCGCATTATCCAATCTACTGCAATCAGGAAAATCATTGGTGATAGTAGGCAGCCTTGTCTTACTCCTGTCCTCACTTCGAAGGATTCCGCAAGTTTCCCGTTGTGGATTACTTGGCATGCAGCATTGTCGTATAGCTGTTGGATGAGATGTATAATTGTCGGTGGCACCCCGTATTAGCGAAGTAGTTTCCAAATCACCTCTCGATCGACGCTGTCGAAGGCCTTTTCAAAGTCGATGAAGTTGAGTGAGATAGAGAGGTGACTGCCACTCCAAGCTTTGTTCAATGATGATCCGTAATGTGGCGATCTGATCAATGCATTACTTGTTTCTCCTGAATCCAGCCTGTTCCGAAGTTTTCGAAGTTTTTCATCCAGGTTGGCGTGTTTGATTCTCTCCGGGATGATGCGGCTTAGTATTTTGCTTGGGATGGACAGGAGCATAATTCCGCGCCAGTTCTTGAATTGACTTAGGTCTCCTTTCTTTGGTAGTTTGAATAAGTATCCTTTCTTCCAATCCTCGGGTACTTTGCCTTCTTTCCACAACTTCTCCAGTAGTGGCGTCATCAAGTCCGCTGTTGTCTCTGGGTCCGTTTTCAATGCTTCTGCTGGGATTTCATCTGGTCCTGCCGCTTTTCCAGCTTTTAGCATCTTGATTGCCCTCAGGACTTCTGATTTCGTCGGGGAGTTGGTGATCACTGGCAGCCATGTCTCTGTTGTTGGTATTGCTGGGCGCGTTGTAGATGGTGGTTCATTAAAGATGCTTAAATAATAATAATAATAAAGACATAGTAGCAAGTAGAATATCAACTAAAATTAGAAAAATTCCACAAAAATTCAGGATCATTCAAATCTAGATGGCGGATAATGTCGGAACGTACTTCTTTTAGATGCACAAAATAGTCTTCTTAAGGTGGATCCCAACAGCCTGAGCAATATTCAGTAGTTGAATTCTGAAGGCGAAATTGAGATTTGTAGGTATGCGGTAAATGACCCTAAAAGCATGGTTAACGTCAGTCTTGTGTTCCGTATCCACAAGATGAGATAGAATAGCGCGAATAGATTTTGTCCTTTACTTCACCACACAGGGTGATGTTCGGAAATTCGACGAGAAACACGCCTAATTGTACCGCCTGTGTAACTGGCTCATTCCACAGGAGCAGTTAAACTGATAGATACACATGGAAGAGGAGAAATTAGGCAGTTGATCTTTTACTCCAGAAAACCAAAGAGGTGTGGTTTTGAAGACACAGAGTAATTCAGTAGCAGGGAATGCTATTTTTATCGCATTTCTAAGGCGTTGTGTTAGTATCTCGTTGATGTTGTCCCCAAGGAACTGAATTTGTAAGAATAAGGCCTTCTTAGGATATGTTGGTACCTTGGTTTGCTTTGATTTTAGATTCATATTCTCATCAATAAACTTTTCTGGATAACCGTTTTCACTTAGCAATCGTTTAATATTATTAAGTTCCTCATCAAGATATTCATCTGATCAGATTGCTCTTGCTGTGTGAACCAAGCTCTTTCTGAGATTGCGTTTGTATTTCAAGGGCACGAAGCTGAGAAAATGAGTATACTGACCAGTTGATGTAAGTTTTATATACACATTTCTTCTTATTGTGCCATCCTCTTTTCTGGTCATAAGGACGTGTAGAAATGAAATACTAGAGTCTTTCTCTTTCTCAATAGTAAAATTAATTGCAGGATGAATCTCGTTAAATTATTCCAGGATGTTCTTTGCTTCCTCGTCATTTTTCATAATCAAAAATGTATCATCCATGTACTGACAAACGAATTCAATAACATCCTTCCAAAGCCCATTTTCTAGTTTCGCAAAGGAAATATTGGCTAGAGTGGGTCCTAGTGGTGACCCCATTGCCGCACCGTCGATTTGTCTATATAGTTCCTTATTAAATGAAAAGTGGACATTCATTGTGCATTTCAAGAAAAGCTCTTTTATAAAAGATATAGGATTGACAACATCGATATTTCGTCTTATGAGTTCTTCGCATACAAACTCCACTGTTTCCCCAAGTGGGACATAGGTGAATAAGGAAGATACTTCAAATGATATTGTGAATTTTTTGTCAATATTTAAATCTTTTGTCCTTTCAACAAATGCAAAAGTATCCTTTACACTGTGTTTCACCAACTCGGTATGAAGAGGCTGTAAGATTTCGACTAACCATTTGGCTACGGATTGGTATGGTGAATTTAACATATCTAATACTGGTCGAAGCGGTACACGATTTTTGTGCACTTTAGGCGAGCCATATAGTCTTGGTGTGAGCGTTCCAGTGGTTTAAGTGATGTATACTGACTCTAGGTTTGAATGATCCTAAATTTTTGTGGAATTTTCCAAATTTTAGTTGATATTCTATTTATTTATTATTTTTATTTTTGGTTACAGCTTGATGCCACACCGTATTTTTAGTACAAGTATGGAATTTTCAGCTTGGATATCGGTAGCCCAAATTTAGCAGGTCGACCAAAGATATAAGGTGTGCGTCGGCAGGGTGTCGAACCTCGGACCATGTGCATGGTCGGCGAGAGTCCTAACCACTGTGCCACCGACGCACCGACTATTTCTTTATTATTATTATTATTATAATTTAAGCATCTTTAATGAACTGTAATTCAACTGATCTTACTTTACAATTCGATATTATTTAAAAAAACACTAATGTTGTTACTGACTACTATTCTAGAATATTCTATGTATATAAACATATATATATAATTGTAGAGCTAGAAGGGGAATTTATCGAAAAGGATAATCATTGCTCAATCATTTTGTGTTTTATAGATGTCTGAATGAATATTTTCTCCATATTGAAACTAATATTTGGAAAAAGGTTATTAAACACCAATGCCCACTCTTCATCCTTGCTGTGGCCATTTTACCGCCTTCCTTTTTCAAATGACTTAAACGTGTAAGCGACTGACTGCTGAAAGAAGAAATCAGCAGTGTTTTTTTCTCCTTATGTTTACTCAAGCGAATTCACATGTTCCTCTCCGTATTCTCCTTTTTTTCCATTCAAGTTTTCATTTATCCTTTCGGTTATTTGAACACTTTCATTTTGATGAACTAGTTTTAGATAACAAGTAAAACAAAATGTTGTCTTGTGTTAAATATCATCTTAGTGTTTTTTTTGTGTGTGTTGTTTTTGAATGATTGTTTCTTCTCACCCTCATCTTTTTTCTTTCATTATCACTTTTAAGGATTACAGATGTTGATGCATTGTACATTCATGTATGCATATATGCGAATAAATTTCGAATATTTTTGTGTTTGTGTTTGTTTTACATAAGAAAAGTTAGAACAACTTGTTCAATTGTCCAATATTTATGTTCAGTTGTGCAATAATTATGATTTTCAAAATAATTCCTTCTTTTAATTTGTACAATGTATATTTCTATCGTTTTATAGCTTTGCCTGAAGTCAATACACCACAACTACTACTACTACTACTACTACTAATAATAATGATGATGATAATCATATTAATTTATTTTTCGAATATTTCATGTCTTTTTTTTAAATTAGCGGTTAGATTCAAGGGATCAGTAGTTTTCGTTACCTAGATTATGGATATATATGTATATATTTATTTGTGTTAAATTCACTTGTTACATAGTCAGAATTGAAAAGCAGTAAAATAGAAAAAAAGATATCGAAGAGGAATAACTATACTTTCGACATGTGAACATTTTGTAATAATAATGATGAACATTTAATTAATAGTGATTAATTGATTAATTTAAGTTGTTTCGTCGCAAGTCAACATCAGTTAGAGGGATCATTGATGTCTATGTAGCACTGGAAAGCTGTTTCGTCCTATTGTAGGACTCTTTATCATTGCCAGGGATCGAACGTGGGACCTTCAAGTTATAAGATCCAGCCGGTTAACCATTCAGTCACTTGTGGTGTAATTTGGTAATTTAGACTTCGGATCATCACACCCCATGCATTCCGAAAGCATGGACTTCAACAGTGTCATTCCATGTGGAGCAGAGACGTCAAACGATATCAGAACAGTAGTCAATAATCTTCACATCAAAGCTCTCTTAAAAACATCAGAAACACTTCGAAACAACCTTGTCCATATAAAAGACCAAATCCCTAAATATTATCTATCTAATTGTGTCTATAAAATGAAATGCTTGGAATATGATGTGATATACATCGGACAAACATCTCGAAAAATCAAAATCAGAACAAATGAACACTGTAGAGCATCTGTTCGACCACCGAGAAATCCAGCTGAACTAGAAAAGCTTGAAAAATCATCAACCATAAGTCTACACGCTATAGAATCAGGCCGCAAAATTGATTTTGAAAATATCGAAATAATCCAGGAAAATTTCAGAAATCACAAAGAACGTCTAATATCAGAAGCACTTGATATCAAATGGAATCCAAATTGTCTGAATAGGAATGATGGACTAAAATAGAATTTGACCTGGTTACAACACTCCCCTCATCCATGAAACGACAAATCAATACGAATGTGATAAGCAGTTTCATTATGTAACCACATGTTGCTTTTATAACTGTACACTCTGATCAAATCCAACATTCTACATCTGGTTTTGTTATCTTTACCTATTGGCCAACTTGACAACGCAAAAGTTATCCCATGCTGAGGAACGATGATTAAGTTGTTATATATAAGCTGAGCGGATTTTGTAAATTCTGGTTTAATAATACCTATATTAAGCTATTAGCATTAAATAGCGGAACGTCAGTAAAAACAATATTGTTTTGTTTTCATTCATTAGGAAATACAAAAACCTTTAATATAATTTAGTGACCCTTAAATTCTAATTCTTTCGACTCTCAATATACCTTTGTCTTCAATAACAAGCTTGGTCTCATAGCCTGAGTGTCTGGCGCTCGATGCCTGGTTAAATCGTTGGTTGGAACCACCGGAGAATTCTAAATTAAGACGAAACAGCTCTCCAGTGCTCCATAATCGTCAGTGATCTCTCTAAATGGTGTTATTTCACAATGGAAAAAGTTTAACAACTGCTAGTTATCCGAAATCTTCACTCAGCCTGTAATCAGAATTTACTGATTATTTAATTAGGTTTGGTAGATCATTTCTCTTACGATATAACTTTTTGTTTCCTGTCTGCGAAAATTTGAAAAGTTGTGTGTTACATTGTGGCAATAATGTTGTTACCTTCATTTTCACAAATTCAAGTGGTGATGTTAATATCTTCTAGTGTAGTCAATAAGATATGATTCACTTCCAAGATGAACTTTAGTTCAAGGTCAAAAGTATCCGTCAATCAAAATGTAAAGTAAATTGAGTGAAACTGAAACACAGCTTGAAAACAGACTTCCAACGGTCAAAAAGTCTTTTCTCTCATGCATATATGTGTAGAGGAAACTACTAGAATTAGTAAATTGGAAATTTCATTGCTGACTCATTGAATACTCCCCATAATTTTTATATCTTCTTCAGATGTTTAACGGATATCGGATAATTGTTGAAGAATGTCAAGATAAATGTAAACAGATGACATCTTTAGTTAATAAAGTTGATTCATCTTTTGATTCGCATATTCTGAACGCATTACATTCACTTAACATGAGTTAATGGGAGACAGAAGATTCGGTAAAGATACATTTTAGCGGAAGATCAGGGTTCGATGCATTGCCGGTGCACTCCTACACCCTACCTAGTATAGCCTGGAAATAAAGGACATGTTGGGTGTGTGGCAAGACAGTTACATTACAGGTGCTGAAACTTCAAAGCTCTTAGTTTGAAGTCCTTTGGTTCATTCAGAACACAAGCAATCAAAAGGAAAAATTAATGTTGTGTCGGCGATTGTTGTGAATGAGATATAAACAGCCTTTGACCGAATTTCGCTGTCGAGGATTGAGAAGAACCAGTAAATATTACTGAGCATAAGTATAATTCGTAGGTACTTTGACTGAACACAAGGTGGTAATTAATTAGTGTAGTATGTCTAGACCTTTGTTCAGTGCAAACCGAGTCCTATCTGTCGAGTTTGCAATTTATCCGCTATTCTAGGTGGCAAGCTGTCACTGTGGACTGTTAGTTCTGTGATTTAAAGAAAGTAAGCATACACTTTACAAGGTTATTCAGCATCAGCTGAGGATGTGAATTTTGAAAAAAACTGATTATCTGTTTTGAAGAATCCAAATAATTCTCTCTATTTTTACCTGTATAGTAATAGAAAAGATGACCCTCAGTCATTCGTCCTTCCGTTGAAATGTTTTGAGTTTTTTTCGACTTTAGTTATGAAGCATTGGATAGTTGGAGGCAGCTAGCAGGAAGTCTTCAGTTTTTAAGATTGAACACATGTCTTCCTGATGAGTGCTAACAAGCACCGAAAACTAGATCCGAGACTTCCTGCTAGCTGCCTACAACTATCTAATGCTTCATGATTAAGGTCGAAAAAAATCAAAACATTTCAGCAGAAGAACGAACGACTGAGGGTCATCATTTATATTACTATACAGGTAGAAATAGAGAGAATTATTTGGATTCTTCAAAACAGATAATCAGTTTTTTTCTAAATTCACATTATCATCTGATGCTGAATAACCTTGTAAAGTGTATGCTTACTTTCTTTCAGTTACAGACAGAATTCAAATGAGATTATTATGATGTTCTTTAGAAAAAACTGAAATCATGTATCGATTCAGGTACGGATCAATTCTCAGAGCCATGCATCATCACCAAACAGGACATAGAAGGTCGGTCAGTCCTGTATCTCAAATCAGTCGAGTTTGAAAATACCTTTGACAGAGCCGACTGAGAAGTACTCTGGCAGCCGCATCAACACTACGAGAGAAAATGCAGCAAACCTTCATAAACATCATTCAACAGGTGTATGGTGATGCTAAATTCGAGGTGACTAACAATGGAAAGCCCAAATAAGCCTTTGAGATGAATACAGGAATAGGATTTAGTCACTCATGTCACGAGTGATATTATTGATTGTGATGGCGTGAATCAGGCAAGAGACGGTGGAAATCCAGGAAAAAGAAACATGCTGAGGTCACAAAAAGATACTAGAGCTTTAAGGATTCTGAGCTTTAAGGTTGATTATATTTGATGCCGCACATACTCGAAGATGTACACAAATGAACAAACAATCTGACTGAAGAGTTATGAAAAATCAGGCATGCGAACGAATACAGAGAAGGTAGAGTTGATGAAGACTCTTAGCCAGTAATAACAAATAGCAATCATCATCAAAGGCAGGAGTCTAAGGGAAGCTGTAACTTTCACTTACCTGAGCAGTATGGTTTCAACCACAGATGGCATGGATGACGATGTCACAACAAAACAAAAGAGGCGTTCATTAATCTGTAATCAGTATAGAGAGCTATAAAACTCAGGACAGAGAGCCATATCCGCTTGTTACAAAAAAACACTTCCAACAGCCTAACACAGGCTTTCTTCACTGCCTTGGTAGTGAAAACCAGGTGCCTGGCCAAAATGGATATGCGGCGGGGAATTCCGGCAGGCAGTGAACAAACTAAGAATTTATTAATCAAGGAAATGGAAACAGATTTAACATTCACTGAGAAGACTGTCAAGCAACATTATACGCCACACGAGCGCTCGAGTACAACCCGAATGGAAAATGACTAGTTTGGCGTGGATTCAAATCTGACATGGAAGAAATCCTATTCCAATGTGAACCCAAGGGACAGTACAGACTCAATCGAATTACTCGTGATGCTTCTGGACGAAAATAAGCTAACCGTTCACAAATAATCCTGTTCTGATTGCTTTCACTGACTGCATTTAACTGTTTCGCAAACATGATAAGCGTTACGTATGTGTCAGCGTAAATGTTTTACAGATCTTATCGTATTTTTAATTTTTACGTTAGCAGACCATGTTAGCACTCAGTACCTAGTGAACTGTCTTCACACAGTCTGATCCACCTTTCTTACTTTGAATATTACACTGGAGCCATTACGTCACGTTACTAACATACTTTTGCCTATTTGAATATTTGATATTACTTTTCCAGGAGAATGAGAATTAATAAGGCTAAAAGTATCACAAAATAGTACTACAGTTTCAAGTTTTTATATGGTTGATTGGTACTAGTGGTCTAGTCTACTACATTGTTGTTTTCGAGGAAAAACCACCATCGAAACCTCCAGTATTTTATGCATTTTTGAAGTTGTTATTGTATGAGTGAAAAAAGTCTAACCCCCTTTCATATTAGAAGTAGAAATAAAAACCTACGCCAAAATAACGCAGTAACAACAGCAGACGTACTTTCTTGTCTTGTGTATTTATATCACATATATATATATGCCTATTAAATACAAGCGCATATATATCTCCATTTATTTAAACAAAAGTAAGTCTTTATCGAAAAAACACAAGAAAACGTATTCGTGTAGTCTATGTGTATTTTTTTTCCTATTTTTCTTCCTTTCTGGCGCCTTCTCATGAATCAAAACTTTTAACATAGTAGTTGCTTAAATTAGCACGTTTTTGTATATCACGTTTTCCCCATATCATCATACTTATTTTATGCAAAACAGTATTGTCTACAAATTATTTATACTGTTGATGAATAGAAAACAAATATTGAACCCATTGAATGTTCAATAGTCAGTTATTTACCTTATGCCTTTCAACAGTAAACATTGAATGGTCATGAATATGATCAACTTCAAAGGAAAATTAGTTAATTATTAAATTGTTACCGCTTGTATTGTATAGCACTGGATATTGATAGTACAACTTAAGTGTAGGCTTCTACAAGCGTGATTTCAAGGTGTATTCTTAAAAGTGACTGACTTTGAAATGAGCTTAGATCATTGGAGGCCAGGTTAGATCATTGGGCTACATATTTTTCCCTATAAAGCATAATGTGTCAAGTTTACTTTGTTTCACTTTGTTTTGTTGATCTAATTCCATCTTTTGAAGGATATTCTATGTTATTATTATTCTCTTAGATTCCGTGTGTAGCATAGGACTTTAGCAATGCACTTCTATTTCTCTATGTTCTATGTAAACCCTTTTCTCTGGTTATAAGAATGTACGTAAGCTCCCATCTCATCCTCACACAGTCTACTACATGTCACCCTATGACACCCACCCAGGTAATGGTCAAGAGCTTGGCGCATGATGTCTAATCCATCCACACCAATTTACCATGAACAGGCAGTCGTGCCACTAGTTATGCATGCAGTGTAAGTTATTGGTTAGATTAGGGTTAGGAATTATTCATGAGGGTTACTTAAGAGTTGGGAGTTCAGATTTATACTAAGATTCATGCAAAAACAAGGAGTTAAGGTAATACAGAGTCGTCCTACTAATCAGTTCAAACATGTAAATACAGAATTTATCAACAAGCTTATGGGTTTTTACAGTATTTTATCCGGATTGCTTGTTCACGATCACTCAGTTGACACTATAGTTGATCTTTATCGCCTTGAGTAGGTACATCGCCAGAGTTCGTTTTTCGCCGTCTGATCTTCACTAGGCAACAAAGGTAAATGTTGATAAGGGTCTACATCTGTTACAAATGCGCCTTGTGACACACCTAGTCTCTGAATTATATAGAAGCAGTGGCTAACTTGAAATTAATGTTCATGAAGAATCTGTACCCACATGCAATTTTGAATCAGATTCACTATGCTGCTAGACATGTTTTCAAGTGATAAAGGCATAGACGACTGGTATCTGTTTCAGACTGAAAAAAAGATTTTTACGCTCGGCTAGTCTGACTGCTCCTGTTCTACTACTCTGACCTATGTATTTGACTTGACAATCATTGCAGACAGAGTATTAGATGAACTTAATTGTTTTGTTTTAAAGGCTCCACAGGATGCCACTTTCATTCCTGCTTTGTTAAGAATTCTGCGTAAGGTTTCCGAGGTTCCTTCCTTGTATGGAATTACTACTGATGATTTAGATTCCTTACTGTTGATGTTGTCTTCCACATGTTTGACAGTCATGTCGTCATTACTATTACTATTATTATAATGAATATCATTATTCTTATTATTATTATTATCACTATCACTACTATCATTATTTATTTTATTTTTATTTTTACATTTCTCTACATACTTTCTCATAGGTGAAATGTTTAAGTAACAGAGCACAAAAACGAAGTAGTACCAAGGAAAGTCTAAAACAGGAGATGAGCCATATAAGAAAAGCTTTGAAACTTAATAATTACCTTGATAAATTAGTCAGAAAGTAGGTAGGGAAATGTAAAAACAAAATAAACAATGATAGTAGTGATAGTGATAATAATAATAAGAAGAATAATGATATTCATTATAATAATAGTAATAGTAATGACGACATGACTGTCAAACATGTGGAAGACAACATCAACAGTAAGGAATCTAAATCATCAGTAGTAATTCCATACAAGGAAGGAACCTCGGAAACCTTACGCAGAATTCTTAACAAAGCAGGAATGAAAGTGGCATCCTGTGGAGCCTTTAAAACAAAACAATTAAGTTCATCTAATACTCTGTCTGCAATGATTGTCAAGTCAAATACATAGGTCAGAGTAGTAGAACAGGAGCAGTCAGACTAGTCGAGCATAATAACCTAGCAAGATGTAGATTAGTTGATCCGAACAAGATAAGAAATCTAGAGCATAGTTTTGCTATAGCACTACACGCAATAACACACAACCATACAATAGGATGGGATAAGATGACAGTTTTAAAATCTAATGCCGCAGTGTGGAAGGAGAGATTGATAATGGAAGCTTTGTTTATCGAATCAATTGCAAACACGTGTAATAGGAATGACTCAAAACCTGTCCATTCGGATATCTGGAAAATTCTACTACCCCTACGACAAATAGAAAAGAAGAAAGAAAACTATAAAACTAAAGTTTCGAAGTCGTGTGATTATAATTGATATGATTATGACCAATAAGGTTTGTTCGAAACATCATCCAGTAAATAATACTGTTTCACTTTGTGATATATCTAATAAACAAACTAATATGGAATTACTTACTACCACAGTGCTCAAGTTTTACACATATATATTCATTGGAATTTACGCTGTCCGGCAGTTTAACTATATAACACTTTAAATAAGTCTATTAAACATATTAGTCACCAACGTAAAATATGAGCGACTTATTGTTACCGCCAAACATCGCGAAGGAAAATAATTGAATTCCTTTGAAATTGTCCTGCAACGTCTCACATTCGTTTGTGAGTAAACCAATAAAGTGGTGCTTCATCTCAGGCAAACTTTTGATACATTTACCACATAATACTCTTCAATTGTATGCTTTAAGATTACATCATAATCTCGCAAAATATCCGTATAAATGCAAAGCAAACCAGTGAGAAATTTCTCTGAGGGAATTTGCTGTAATACTTTCAACAACTGGTGACTCATTAAGAGGCTTAGCTGAGAGAGGTTGTAGGCTATTTGCAATGATATTTTACCAATCGAATAGGATTTTAACGAAGATCGTACCAATGAAACTTGATCATCATTTCCACAAGATGTATAACTGAAAAATAAGAACTAAAACAATTGCGTCATGATCTTGACTGGCAGAGTAAATGCCACAGAATCAGTAAAAATAAAGAACACCAGACAAATATATCATCCTAACTTAGAATTATGTAGTAGTATACGTCATGGCATCTGGTTAACGGTTGAGTAGATAATCCATTAATGGTGAAAACAGGAGACCTAGCTCCTCTATTGTGAAACATGTTATAGAGACAGGACATAAAATTGATATTTACACGTCTTGTAAACCCATCCGTAAAATGTGTGTTTGGGGCGTATCCTAATGTTTGTAGAAGCCTTAGCGATTAGGAAGTTTAAACCACCTTAAAGCATTCAAAAACATCTCGTCATCACGCCAAACCTTCCTTGGTAAACTTCGATTTGATACATTAGCAGGTGTAGTGGTGGTCATTGTTATTTTGACTTTCAATATGTCCTTTTAACTTGACCCAAGTCTATTTTCTCACCTCTTAACTCTTCATTAGTTTCATATATATTCCTATGACAAGACCGTGTGTGATCAGATTTTCCGAAATGTGTCGTACAAATACATCACACGATTCAGACAAATCACGTCTTCTTATAGTTTTGTCTAAAATCATTTAGTGACTAGTTCAGAATCGCATGTTCTACTGCCCACCGGCTATGTAACCACGCCACTTCTGAATAACTAAATACTAACTGATAACTTTCAACCTGTAAATGAAGCAATGACTATTCGATACTTCTGAAATCATTTTAGAAACCTATAACACTCAGCACAGTAAACAACACAAAGATTTTAGTCACTCATGTCAAGTCAATAGGTGGTTTGTGTGTTTCACAGACTTGACGCATGCGTCGAGAAAAGCATTTCGAAAAGCCCACTGTAGACTTTCATCAACAGAGTACCTTTGCTTGACAGGAAAGATCAGATGACCGGTTACAAACCAGCAGCGTGATTATTGCTGGTTCAAGAAATATGGAAAAAACAAGTTTTAGATGGATTAAACATATCCAGAGAAGACGTTCAAGTGAAATCGCACACCAGGCAAGTTGTCGAATGCAACAAGAATGGGAAGTGACCAGTTGGAAGTGACTCCAAAGGTGACATAAAAGTGGCCATGTGAAGCCATTCTAAATTGACAACACACATCAAAGTGGAATGTGTATCTGCCGCTGAGGCAATATGTTTCACTTGGAAGGCAATAAATGAATAATAAATCGTATTAGTAAATACTTCATTTAAGTGCCTTAAACACTCACTTTTTTCAGATATGACTGATGTATAACTTGATTCGGCTAAACACGAAGTATGAGATTTGTCCACTCTAGGAGGTATTAAATGAATACGGAGAATTTTAATATACTACTTAACATTAATACTACTCTTTTAGATAAAATTCTTCAGTAACTAATCTTTAGATATACCGAAAATATTCATTCAGACATGTATAAAACACAAGATAATTGAGCAAACAATATCCTTTTCGATAACTTCCTCCTCTGGCTCTACAGTTATATATGTAACCATTGTTGAATATATGTTTGTATACATAGAATATTCTAGAATAGTAGTAAATAACAATATTAAGGTTTTTAAATAGCATCTATTCGTCAAGTACCGAACACAATATTGGTGTTAACCATGCTTTCAGAGTCACTTACAGCATACCAACAAATCCTAATTTCAAGTATTGGTTTGTGGGGATTTGGTTGATTGGTTACAGGATTTCATCATGAGCTGACATAAGTTAGAGAACCATTGGAAAACCTGGGACTACTGGACAGCTATCAATTTCGCCTTCAGAATTCGACTACTAAATATTGCTGAGGCTGTTTGGATCCACATTAGGGAAGCCTAATTTATGCGTTTAAAAGAAGATAGTTCAGACATTATCCTTACCTTGGCCATCTAGATTTGAATGATCCTCAATTTTTGTGGAATTTTCCTAATTTTAGTTGATATTCTATTTGCTACTATATCTTTATCATTATTATGACTTAAGCATCTTCAATGAACTGTAATTCCATTGATGTTACTTTGCAAATCGATATTATTTAAAAAACACTGATATTGCTATTGACCACTATTCTAGAATATTCTACGTATGTAAACATATATATAATTGTAGAGCCAGAAGAGGAAATTATGGAAAAGGATATTCCTTGCTCAGTTATTTTGTGTTTTATAATCGCTAGATGGTGACCAAAGTAAACGTCCAATTCTGATTCTCTTGTTGAAAGTTAATCAATCAAATGAATGAGCAATATATTCGCATAAATAAATAATACCACCACATTGTATATTTAACTGCGTGTTTTTATCGGTGCCAGGAATCAGTCTGCCAGGAAAGTGGAAAAGTGTAATCCTAAAGTGTAGTTTAACTTTTATCTAAGAATCTTTACTGTTCTAATGAAGAAAAAAGAGGCATTCGGTTTTTCTTTCACTTGCCCTCACCTTAATATTCTTTAGTTTACGTTTCATGGCAATTATTTGAATGTAAAACCCAAGAGTTTGGGCTTAATCCTCCAATTAAGTCCAATAAAAATATGACGTAATCTACTAACTTTAACTACACTGAACGCAGTAAATTATAGTGAATTTTCGCAGAACACTCAGGAGAAAATTTATTCAAGACACATACCTGCGAAACTGGCTTTAGTAAATCTTCTTCACTGTTCAAGTTCATACTATTCCCTCCAAAATCTATAAAGCCACTTATACAACAAATCTAAAAGTTATTGACTAACAGATATAAAGCTGTATGCGAATAACTAAAACTCTGCATAATTCAAGTCGAGATTAACCATATCAGTTGCTTTGTTTTTCTGTGTCAAGAAAATATTTCTGTATATCGTACCAAAGCAAGTAAAAACGTCCTTGAAATTCAGCAGACAATGACTTAGGTAACTTGATAAATGAGAGGATAATGAAAAATAAGCCATCTGGTATCCAGTCAGTGTCTAAAAGTCACATTCCTCATATAAAATCGAATTACTTCAAGTTTATTAGCAGGGTGGTGTCACTTAAAGAAATATTGAGAATCATGAAGTACAAGACAGTCAGTCAGCCTTAGTTTGGGAGTCTTTGACAGGACACCCCCACGGGCATTCGAAAACAGGATCTTCCGGTTACAAGTCAAGATCGTGGACCATTCAGCTACTGGGAACTTATCCGACGGCCTATAAATTCTAAAGTCAATCAGTTCATGAAGTTAGCGCCACTGCCAGTTACTGTCACCCGCAAATATTTGTCTTCACACCTGACCTTCTGGACGTCACTGGTCATGACTTATTACCAGAAGTTCTTGCAAATTCATCCTGTAGCTAGTCACTAGTAGGTCCTGGTTCGAAACCTCTCAGGTACTTATAACTGATGAGTCCAAAACTAGGAAGAAATAGCTGTCCATTACTCCCTGGTTTTCATTGGTCCTCTAACTGACATCGATCAGTAATAAAACTCGGAACAAATGAAATCCCTACAATCGGACCAATGTGCGTCGGTGACATATCGGTTAGGACGCTCACCGAACATGCATATGGTCAGGGGTTCGATCTCCGGCCGACGCAAACCTGATACTAATAGTCGGCCTTCAAAATTTGGGCTATCGATATTACATGCTGAAAATTCCATACTTGTATCAAAAATACTGTTTGGAGTCAAGCTACAATAAAAGAATAAATAAAATAAAGTGAACTGCTTCTGACAACTATCTTAACGAGTGTCTGCTTAAATATTCTAAAGTAAGTATAGGAAGACTGAATGGTCTTTTGTCACTTATTATTATTTATTATTGTTCCCTTGGGTTCTTAGTGGAATATACGGCTTCAACTGCACGTTTCCACTTGCTTCTGTCTTCTGCTCTACTTTTCACTTGCATCCATGTTAGTCCATACTGTTTCAACTCCTCTTCACACGATCTCCTCCATGTCACCCTTGGACGTCCCACTCACCGCTTCCCTTTCGGGTTCCACTCGAGGGCCTGACGCGCGATGTCACCCAGCGGCCTCCTCAGTGAGTGTCCAATCCATCTACACTTTCTCCTGCATATTTGTTGGGCGATTGGTTCTTGTTTTGTTTGTTCCCATAGTTTCTTGTTGGTGATTCTTTCCAGCCATCTGATCTTGAGTGTAGAACGAAGACAGCTGTTGATAAAGGTCTACAACAGGCTGTTGGAAATATTCTTTGTGACCCACTGGCCAAGTTTCTGATCCGTATAGAAGAACTGACTGACTTGACGTTTGTATTGAAAATCCGAATTTTGTTGTTGATGCTGAGTGACGAAGATTTCCAGATTGGTTTCAGGTTGATGAATGTGTTTCTGGCCTTCCCGGTTCTCGATTTGACACCCTCGTCCGTCCGTTCTTCCTGTGGTTGAGACAATGCTCCCTAGATAAGTGAAAGAGGTAACCTCTTTCAAATCCCTTCCGTTGATGGTGATTGGCGCTGGATGTTGCTGCTGTTGTTGTTGGTTTGTTATTTTGATAACCTCTGTCTTGTCTATGTTCACCTGGAGTCGTGTCTTTGCTGCTTCTTCGACCAGTTTGTCGGTTTTCGCTTGTAAGTCTTCGATTTTGTGTGACATCAAACATAAATCATCCACACGCGAAATCCAGGTCTTCTAGATTCTTCACGTCGGTCCAGGATATCCCTGTTTTCTCGTTTCCCACTGTCTTTTGTCACTAATTTTCTGAAATTTGATGAACACTATTTTCAAAACACCTAAACGTCGGTGGTTCATTGGTAGACCGAATTCGATTCTTAGCCGACAAACTTCTAAATGCCACCTAGTTTACTAGTTAGTATAGCTCAGGGAAAGAAGAAAGGTTAGGAGAGGGACAAAACAGCACCACAGCGATTAAAACTTCAAAGCTAACAGTATGAAGCCTTATATTCCATTGGAAACGCGAAGAAATGTATTCCATACCAACCATTCTTCTCAAGTCTTCATTTCTAGATTTAAGACGTGTTTCTATACAGACTAAAATAGTTTTATAACGGATACCACATAAGTGAATGACATTCATGCGTGTTTATCAAGACTTTTAAATATAATCATCCCCCCCCCAAAAAAAAATTGTAACAACAGCTGTTCTACACAAACAATAGCAGACAAAGAAAGTTACTTGAGTGTGCCGAACTCCATGCACATTTAGCTCTCTTTTTAGAAAGAAGAATATATACATATATATGTATATATAGCACTTATCTAACGCAATTATTTCAAGGTTAGAACCACCTGTGTAAAAATACTGTTGTCTGATTGGTTATTTATCTATTTATTTTACAATCTATCATCAATAAATGCTCACTAATTTCTTTTGTTTTTTGGCCTTTTACGCTGTTGAATTAAATCATAAATCACCACATTTCTTTAATGCATAAGTAGTTTATTAGGAGAAGGAACTATATACAGTTATATATACACTATTCTTTACAGATATGCTTACGTCCATACACATTCAGTTGACTGGGAATCAATTTAGTCAGCGAAATATTTGTACGAGTGAATTGGCTAATAAAGACAATATGAAAGGTAGCCGATAAAAGAACAAGAACAATAAAGGCAATGCATACATGGACAGTAATGTGTGATAACTATGAAACATACTTTTAAAACAAAATCTGCTGTTTTGTTTTTTTTAATTACAGTACCATAAAGTATAAAGAAATTCTACTGAATTATCACAAGTATTATTTCTATGGAAACTCATAAATATAAATATTTAAAATATACAGGAATTTGAATGTTCAATGTTCAAATGAAAATGAAAAATACGGAAATTGATGTTTTTATTGTTCAATCATTAGCGGTGAATTTAATGTTGGTTTGTCAATTCATTGCATATCAGTGTTTTTTTTTTTAAAGTGTAATCGCGTATGTATAGAAATTTACTGACGATGTAGTTGGAACTAAAAGTCATTTGTACAAATGGTAAAAACAGTTCAGAGCAGAAGAAGTAGGCGGAATTCTCCTAGAAGCGCTGAAGACGTAACCAGAGACCTAAGCGGATATCATCACGTCATTATTGCGGGAAGTTTGGAATGGGGGGAAATGTACCTACTGCCTGGAAAAGGATATCTCGTCAAGCTAACAAAGAACGTCTCAAGCCTTCTTAGAAACTGAAGTAGAATTATGCTTCTGTGGACGCCAAGCAAAATATCATTCTGCGTTATCCTGTAGAGACTATAAGATGCTATGGCTTCAAGACTCCACGCAGAACAAACTGAACTCGGGAGAAGCATATCATATGCGGATCAAATTGTAGTGCTGTACAACATCATCTAGCAGGGCATAGAATGACAATCAAACCTCTACCTTAACTTCATCGATTTTGAAGAGGCTTTCGACGGCGTTGACTGCTGAAAGACGTCACGCGCTGGACCATCGCTTGAATGGAACCTGAATGAATTTAGGAGATCGTATCAGGTGAAGATGAGGGCTTATGAGCAACCGTGGAGCCATCTGAAAAAGAACTGCAGAGAAGAGGATAGAATAAAGATGTGCTATCAAAGCCCTATATTCCATTCGGAACTCATGGGATTATTGATGACGACGGTGTTAATGATGATGACAATATAGCTTCCGATACTACAGAAAGCAAGCACCGACTGTGTGGCCGAATTCACCAGTTGTTTGCTCGAGCTATTTTGACTTAGAGAACTGAGCTATTTATGGCTGACCAGGTCATCATGCTAATTAGTGATGCAGTGCATACTGTTTTGAAAATATGCAATATGCGTTTGACTATAGAAACAAGAAAATAAGATAAAAACAACTTAATTCTCAGTCGAAATTTCTACAACTATATGTAGTATTTTCTCAGTGAAATGTTTGACTTATCACTGTGTTCAAGAGAAGTTAGTTTCTGTTTAGATTTCTTCAAGAACAAACATGAATTGGAGGACCACTTAAAATCATGGAGCAATGAAATGTTGTTACTTTGGTAGCAACTCTATCCTGTGAATTGACAGGGATAATAATTCATAGATAGCTGAATTCTAACCGACTGACTGAATGGTCAACGAACGCTGTATTTGAAATCATGGTACTCTGTCAGGCATCCTTCTATCAACTCAAGAAAGAGCTATCAAAGCTGTTATTTTTGTGTATAGTGAGAATCACGATATCATCTACAATATGAAGCAAATTAAATGAAAAATAGACTAATGGTAGTTATTTGTTTCTGTGAAAGATGAGTAATTAAATTAATATTAGGACTCTTTTATTATTCCTTTATCTTCCAAGCGGAGCATAGAGCTTTAAGCTAGATACTTGAAGCTTCGGTAGCAGTGGTGTTTATTTTTATGACATGGGGTTGCTAGCCCAATGTCCAACCTCCCCTCTTTACCAGTCTTATTACTGGCTTAGAGAGGTAAAGGAGTGCGTCGGCCGGGGACCGAACCCCGGACCACAAGCGTGGTCGGCGAGCATTCTACCGCTGTGCCACTGACGCACAGGATTAGTTTGGATGGTTTAAATAACTCTAAAAGGCTTTTTTCATACCAACTGTATGTTTATCATTGACAAAATACAACAGAAGTGAACTGAATACCGACTACTATGTCAATATCTTGCCTAACTGTAGACGCAATATAATCAACCCCACAATAGGTGAATGTATGTCTAATTAACCATATTTTAAGTCATAACGTCGACGCTCTGAATTCTCTTCATAAAGAATTTGTTCAATGACTTTCTCAATAATTTTTTTGTGAAGCTTCAGCTGACACGCTTTTTGAAGTAGGAAAATCCCAGTTTACCTGAGGAAGTGAGTATTTTTATGAATAATCGCAAGTTCCTTACTAACTTCACCCCTATGAATCAAACACTACTCGATAGCGATAATATTTCAGTTGCTCCAAGCCAGAAAATTCTGATATATTGCTTTTCTGTACAAACCCATTTTTGTCGCTTCGTCAGCTTTTCTATTCAGTGAAACATCTAGGAGTGAAATACCCTCCTTGTGCTGTTACTCGACACTGATATTTATTGCTGAATATAGGCTATTACATTTATTTAGTATGCTATCTGATATGATAGATAAGAATTCCACTGTTCAGGTTCTCGATCAGGGTATTAAAACTTCTATGGGTTGATATTTCTGACATTATTAATAGTGCCGTGAGTAAAGATCTATACGGGAAGGTCATAGGTAACCCATTTCAAGACGGAACACCACTACTAATCACCTCCGATCCCCATAGCTCACGCAAACAAAGTATACAAACTGATCCGAGCTGGTGAGAACAATTCGATTTTGTTATGCAATAATACGTTCTATAAAGTAATACATACCTGAAAAATTTAAGCGGATAAATGGTTAATTTAATTGGTTGAGTAATTTTGGGCTTCAGATTTGTCTAGTCCTATTATAAAAAATATCCACTCTCAGTGTGACTATTTAAAACTGTACAGATTAGTTTGAGATGCTTGTGAGCTGTTTTAACTAGTTTCAGCGTGTTTTCTGGGAAGTCCAAAGTACATAGCACTAACTTTTTCACTCTCCTGAAGAGTGGTCATAGAGGCTGACTAATTTAGTTGAACTTTTTGACTTATATGTTTCACTCTCGTTTCTCAAAGTACAAAATTTTTCAAGCAACATCAGTGTAATACTTGGGGAAAAATACTGAAAATATTCTTACTTGCTAATCATTTTCTGCATGTGGTCCAAGTACTACCCACTGCTCATATTGGTCTTACGTTGATTATTGTCATTGAGGAATAAGTTCTTACTTAATATATGCACACGAATTAGAAGATCTTTAGATGAAAATTAACAAATTGGCATAAGTAGCAGCAAAAACTGGACTTCAGGTGAACAGGGAGAGGGCAATAGAAGATACCTAACAAAAAAATGCACCAATCACTATCAACGGGCTAAATTTAAAAGAATTCATCCCTTCCACTTATCTATGCGGAACAGCTTCAATGACAGGAAACATAAAATGGGGTATAAACAGCGATATCACAAAGGCAAGGTACACCTTTATCAATCTGTAATCAGGAGAATGATCAAAATTTTCAGCATCAATTCACTCTCTAAACAGGTGAAGATTGGTAATTGGAATTACGTTATACAAAATTAGTCAAGAAATTAGGTGTTATTGGAACTAGGGTATTAACAAAGGTGATGAGTTGTCACAAACAGTTGTTAGAAGAAATTATGTAATAATATGAATAGTTTGATGAGTGAGTTTCACTCAGGATGCACATAGGAACAAAGTAGATAATATGAAATTACGTAAGAGTTCTAAATGAATACAAGAATTATAAGCAATTCAAGAACAGGCAAAGAAACAAAATTGAGTCATCAAAATTAAAAAGATCAATCAAAAAAGTTGTTACCAAGACAGTAGAAGTGGTTGAGTAATCCTCTTTTGAATGCACAGCTCCGGTTTTCTATGTGAATGGCCATAGCTTCAGCGATACAAAGAAGACGAAACTATATTGCCTTTGACTCACTCTCTGCTCCCATATGTTTCAGAAACTTGGAATATGTGCCATCAAATGCCTTTTCAATAACATCCTCAGGATGTTCATCAAGAGTTGCCTCCAGTCCACAGTGAAAGCCAGGATAAGCAACAAGGAGCTCTGGCAATGAACAGATTGCCCAGAAAATATGCCGAAGGAAATGGAGATGGACTAGACATCTACTGACGGGATTTCCGAATGACATCACCCATTAACAGGCTCTCGAGTGAAACCTGAGTGAGAAACGATGAGTTGACTGTCCGCGAGTGACATGAGGGCGATGAAAGCTTATGTGCAGTTGTGGAGCTAGGTAAGGAGGAATTCAGAGAAAAGAAGGGAATGGAATTGTCCTGTTGAAGCTCCACGTATTTTTCAGAACCCAGTGGAATATTAATAATAATGCGGTTTATAAAATGAGTTGTGCCTTCAAATTATCTTGAAGAGTAGTGATCAGTATTTAGAGAATTCGACCTTTGAGTTTTCAAGGGGTTTCATCGTCAAAGAAAACAATAGTTTATGCCTTTACCTGCTTGAAAAAATTGTATTAATTATGATATGATATTTCCACGTTCTCTTTCAGATCAGTGTTGCAATATTTATATTTTACAACTTTTCATTATATTTACAAACAACATAATTTAGAACTTAAGTAGGTAGTTAAAGATTTCCAGTGACTGTTTTTCAAAAGTGGTAAATATTTCAAAATTACTCGTAATTGACGAGTAATGACGGAGCAGAATCAGTTAGTGGACCACGGAAGACCTCAAAACACCGAACAGTTGTTTTGTCCTATTGAAGGACCTTCAACGACGCACATATAACTCCTTCAGGGACCAATTTTCTGAGGTAGTAAGGAATTCTGAGTTAGGTCGCTGAGTGAAATTAGTCAGAGAATCATTGAAAACCAAGCGAGTATTTGAAAGCTATTTCCCCCTCGTTAGGGCTCTTCAGTAGCCATCAATCACGACCACATCGGGGATGTAAGCCATGGCCTTCAGATTACGAGGAGAGCTTGTTGACATTTCAGCCACTGGGACAGAATTTAATGGCCCATGAATTCTAACTCTTGCCAATTCGCAACACATTGCACCGCCTACAGACAATGTCGTCGGAGAGTATTTGTCGATAGCGCTATAAATTGGTATTTAACAGAAGTTAGAATTCATGGATCACCGGATTCTATTTTAAGGAACGAAAAGTCACTGCACTCTTCCTTCGGATACCTAATGGGGTCACTGTTGCGTGCCACTGACGAGTGTCAACACACCTATCCAGTACACCATGGTTTTCAGTCCTAATCTAACTAGTGTAAGTTAGTAATCTACCTTGACTTAAAATCCATCGAATCCTTGCAAAACCAACAGCTGAAGATTGCGCATATTTGTTTTCATCCCCTAAAAACAAATATGTAATGCGAAAATAATGTATTTACAATTATTGCACAATTATCTGATGAATAAATAATTATTCTACTGCATTTGTTTTAAGAAATGCCAAAAATGTCAATCAAATGTTTACTTACATCATTATTTTCTCAATCAAGATGTTATAAAAAAAAAACATTATTAAACAACACAATCAGCGTATGATTATCAAATCTAATTCTTATCAATCTAATCAAGTAGTAATCATGATAAGCAAAAACTTTGTATGTAGACTGAATAATATTAATAATAATTACTATGTGTGTATCGAAGGTGAAGAAAAAGGAGAAGGCGAAGTATTAGAAACACAACTAGGTAAACAAAATGATTGACAGTTTCATATATATATGTATATTTGTAAGGCTTGCAAAATCCACTGCTTAGTATTATGCTGGTTGACTTACTCACGAGATAAATCTAACGCTACAGGAGATCAATTGTGTAATATGCGTAATTCAGTAATGAATTTTTTCTTTATGGGTTTATTTTTATGATGTCTAAAGATAAGGAAATTAAAAATAACTTAAAACAATTATAATATTATGAAAATCAAAAAACTATCACATGACGACACCGATGAATAACAAACTGGATGGTAAAACAGGACCAGGAGAATGAATCCTACTAGAGAAACCCTTAAAAAGCCAGGTTTATCTCCCTAAGCTATCAATATATACTCTTGAGTTTTGAGTCGTACATAGCGCTACAGCAGCACATCTCCATCTCATTCTATTCTGTTGTAGTCCCTCTTAACTGGCTCCATGATTGTCGATAAACTCTCATCTCCTCTTCACACGATCTTCTCCATGCCACCTGTGGAACAAACATCATTTCGTTACTTTTCATTCGGGTCTCACTTGGAAACCTGGTGCGTGATATGTTTCAACGATCTTCTCAACTTGTGTCCAGTCCATCTCTTTTTCCATCTGCATATTTCTCTGACAACAAGATTTCAGTCAATTCGTTGTCAGAGTTCATTGCTGGTTACCTTTCCCAACTGGTTAATTAATTTTCAGTTTCTTCAGTTGCAAGTGCATTTCTTGATGCCCTTACCATCTCCAAATCATTTAAAAGTAGTGAGTGACTTAACGTTAGTTTCGAAGATGCAAATCCTGTCGTTCATGGTAAGTGCAGCAGAGTTTCAAGCCAATTTCAGAGTAGTGAAGCTCTGCCTGGGTTTGCAGATCTTACCTTTCACATCCTCCTCTATTCCTCTGCTGCTTAGATAAGTGAGAAATGAATTCCTTTAGAATTTTCACACTGAAGATACTCGATGCTTATGGCTGTTATTGTTTAGGCATCGTCATCATCACTGATTTGAATAAGTTTATTTTTTGTGTGCGTTGAAGCTTCTATGGCAATCGAATTGATTTTATGGGGTAGGATCGTTAGCCCCAAGCACAACTTTCCTTCTTTTTCTGGACTTAAGACCGATTAGGAAACTAGTAAACTATTAGACTAGGTGAGATTACAATCGCCTTGAACACCTGTTTATTTGTGAATTTAGTATTCACTTTTCACAAAAGAAACAAGGAATTTGAAGATTGTAATACAGGTCAATAAATAAATACATAAGTTTTAGCTTTATCTCAGTTCGCAGTCTGAAGGTATAAAAAAGTAGACTCAAAGTAAAACTTGGACAAATGATCTTAAAATCCGTTGAGCTTTCACTCAGCCTTTGTGTATATATTTATCATCGTTAGTATTCTAATGAAATTTGAAGCTTTTGATGCATTTCTGGCGTATCTAAAGCTAGTCGCTATCCTTCAGTAGCCGTCCAATGTTCACCAAGCAAATGAAAGATGCCTTACTTAACTTTAGCTCTTCTTCATACAAATCTATTTTAACTGCTCCTGTGGTTCAAGCTTTATAAGACGTACGATTAGGCAGGTTCATCTACTGCTTCAAAAACATTTACCACCTTGGTTCAGCAAGGGAGAAATTAAATGCATGAAAAGCTCCATTCTATCACACTTGTTTGACACTGGACATCACGTCGACGCCAATATAGCCTTCAGGGTTATATAACGAATTCTGAAGTCGTTATCACATACAGTTCGCTTACATCTAAGGAAGCTGTTGTGATAACATCGACTGAACGGGAACTTTATATCATAAACAACACGTTCAAATGCTGTTCTGACAGTGATCAAACTTGGAATAATGATTCTTCTTCTACTCACCGAGAGTGCCCCTTCCTTTTATCCCTCTTGGTTTTTTTATTTTGCTTCGCTTATTATTACAATGATTATTCGTCGTAATTTATACCCTTCATGCAAACATTCTCTCAATGCTATCGAGTTTTCCATCTATACTATCCGGACTTATCATTAGTAATATTATCTCTTTCCTCAAAATGTGCTTCTACTCGTTTCATTTCACATGTTTGTTCTTTTATGTTGAACTTCTCATGGCAGCCTTACTACTTCTTCCTTAATACATTCTAATTTGTACTAACTACTCACCTGACACCTTACATATATATGTGAAATGACCAAAACCCAAGTATTTCGGTTTGACCGCTGAAAACCAATCTTCGCGTTATTTATATGGCCCAGTAAACTTCCACGAGTGATGTACACGCCAAAAAATATTCCAACAATAGTGAAAACACACTTTGATGTGTTCAAATCTATGGTACTATTGGACGGTAATAAAATATTTAAAAAATATAAAACTAGCTCAACAACGGTGTTTGCAAGATGAACACTCCAAAACTTTTCCGGGTAAGAAATTGATTCTGTACGACAACACTGATTGAACAAACACAATTCTGAATCACTTGAGTATCAATAGATATATTTCTAATCAGTTTTTGATAAAAACTCATTCTGTATGGATCTCACAGAGAAAACCACATTTCCCGCAGACAGTCCGACGTCGAGCAGTCACTCAACAACGCAACCTTGGCTCTACTCAAACAAAACCGCAGCCGTAATACAACACACTATTGCTGACAGTATCACAGAAAAGACCTGAGAAACCTTAAAAACAGAGGTGAACTGAAGACGAATAATAAAGATTAAGTGCAAAGGAGATATGTGAATTTTAGAACGAGATATGTAGGTGGCAGGAGTGAAATATTCAAATGAGTACTGACATTTAAATAAGTTATCATGGAGGATTTTCACACCACTTATTCTGCAGCTATATGTTTATATATATATATATATATCCCACCAAAATATTCAGCATCGTTTTCATGTAATTCCAATATTTTAAATTAACCTATGTATGTGAGAAAGGACAAAAACTAATATCACAAAATAAGTTTGATACGACAGACATAATTTAACAAGTGCTGCTCTGTAGGGATTTGATTGGTTACAAGTTCGATCACGAGCTGAGATCAGTTAGAGAATCACCGGAAAACTTGGAAGTACTGGACAACTGTTTTGTCCTGTTTAGGCAGTGTGCTTCCCCTGGGATTCGAACCTAGGGCATTCTGGTTACAAGGCGAGCCATTAGACCATTCGGCCAGTGGGACCCGATCGAATCGCCCATGAGTTCCAACTTCTGACAATTCGCGATATACAGCACAGTATATAATTTATTCAGGTCATTCAAGAGATGTCGTGGTATTTGTTTGACTATGCGGAAAGTACAGATGGTTAATTGCGCCGTTCTACTTGAAATTATATACGTTTGACATCTGACATCAAGAAAACCTGAGATGCGTATCAAGTATGCCAGATGTCTGTGTTCTTGTCTGGGTTTATCATAAAGATACTAATGGTTGCGACTGCGTTTCAAGTCGGGCAGTGAATTGCCACGCGGAAAAAATCTTGTCATTTTACAGCCCGCAGAAGAGACATTATTTAAAGGCGAATATACTGAAGAAATAATGAATATTCTGGACTCCGTGAAAAAACGATTTCATTTTTCGGTATAAAGATTGATCTTATCATGAGTAAGATTTTGCTGTATGACTGGTCTGCAACGCCGCCTAGCTTAAAGACATAGTGATTAGAAGTTGAACCCATTGATCACTTCTGTCATTTAAAATCTTATGTCAGCCCCAATGGACTTGTTGTAGACGAAATTTGAGTGTCGATACAAAAGGCATCTCTGGTATTCGTGATTGATCAAGCAGTATTTTTACAGTACACATATCAGCTTTACTCCACTTTACTGTCACGCAGCGTGACTTCTGGAAATATAAAAAATGAAAAGCGTAAAGAAGTCTTCATCAGAAGGTGAAACAGTGTGAAGGGGATCTTGAGATTACGTGTACAGTGTTACGGACGGGACATTAGTACATCGGTCAGGTTACTAATCTTTATTGCGTAAACATACTGAGCTATTCCTTACTAAGGGCTAACCAATGTCTTCTCTGAGGAGTAACGTTAGCTTAAATACTATTATGCTGATGAAAGAGTTGGAATCGATCACATTAATGTATGGCATCAATTCATAAAATCACCTTTAACTAGTGGTTGCCGAATGGGTTTACGTATTTCCTTAACTGAAGTTCTACGAATCTATGGCTGAAGCTTCTCAACTTTATGTTTGAATTTCGTTCACTAAGATGTAGCTAGATTTACTTCTTGCTTTTTATTAGATCCAGAATGTCTTCTCTATCTTTCATTTGATTGCTCTGTATTTGTCACTTGCTTGTTCATTAAAAGTGTTCCTGTTCTCGTACTTTGTGTGTTCTTCTTCTAGATATCTCAGAGTAAATTGATATACTTTTGTGTGAAGCCCCACATTCATCCTCCAACGATTCATTGATAGTTTGATATGATTATAGAAGTTTTTTTACAGAATCATAGACTGGCTCACTGATTTTCTGTGGAGATGTGGTCAATTTTTAACCTGAAAATATCATTATTTCTAACCCACGTTGCATCATAAATATGAACTGCTTTCAAGTTTTATATTGTGAGAAAGTGACTGTTCCGTTTATCTTTCTCAACATGAGGTTTTCAAATATTACTGATTAGTGATCGAATTAACATAAAAATCACTGTAATACTCTTGCTTACGTTTTATTGCATTCATTAGCTGCCGAAACTGTTTACATAGTGAAAAATGTTTAGATTTATCATGACATGACTTCAGTCTGAGAACCAATGAAGTCCAAGAAGTACTGGACAGCTGTTTCCTCCTTGTTTGCCTCTTTTCAGCAATACGCACCCATGTTCTCACCAAGAATCCAAGAAAAGATTATCAGGTTACAAACCAACGCTTGAAAATTATTCTATTACTCATTATTGTCTCGCCATATGATGAATTTTCCTGAAGTTCTGGTGGAAAGTCATGAACAGTGAGACCCACCAAGTTGGATGTGAGGACAAATACTCCCTGAACACATCGGCTAGCAGTTGCACTATACATTTCTAATTAGTGAAAGTTGCTACTGATGGGCCATTTAATTTCGTCCCAGTGGTTTAATTGTTTACGATCTACCATAGAAACCTGAAGGTACTGGCTTGGATCTATAACAGGGTCATCGGTGCATATTGATGAAGAATCACGAACTAGAATGAAACATCTAATCAGTATTCCTTGAATTTCAGTGGTTCTCTAAATGAAGCCAGTTTATGACCAGTTTTAAAGCAGTCAAATCCCTGTAAACCAGCGGTTTAAAATGTTTGAGTACTTTTCAAAATATAGTGCAGGCAGCTCATTTATCAAACGGATTCACACAATCAAACACTAATATCATATTATTAATCTTTGTTACTGCTTTTTATTTCTCTAGCCACCCTAATTCCGTTTTATTAAATTGATCCCTACAAAACCAATATTTGAAAATTAACATGATGCTCACTAGCGACTGGCCCTATTCAGGAAGTTACCTGGACTTCTAGTGGGAAGCTGTGACCAGTAGGGTACAGCAGGCTTAAGGGGTGGCAGTAACTCATCGAACAAGACATTGCAAAGGGGTCGCGCTATGACATGAATCGGCAGAAGTTTTAATTCATGGACTGGTCCCTGGATCAGGTCCCATTGGCTTAATGGTCTAACTCTGGTGATGGGTGCGTACTGCTGAAGAGCCCCAAACTAGGCTGACGAAAGAGCTGTCCAGTACTCCCTGCAGGTTTTCCAATGGTTCTCTAACTGATATCAGCTCATGATGAAATCCTCAAACCGATATGTTTTGATCCTTAGGAAAACGATAAAATCTTATGTGTTAATATTACTTTTGCATAGTTACTTCTTTTGGCTAATAGTAGTTTTATGCGTCATACATTGTTTACGCTGTCAACCTAGCTTTAAGATGGATAGGTAAACTTATCCAATACTTACAATACTATTCACCATATAATTCCCACCGAAAAACTAAAGTAGAAATGTAACATTTCTAAATCAAACTTGATATCTCTTTTTTGATGTGAAACCTGTTTATAAGGAAGATTATATGCAAATTAGGTGTATATGAGATGTAGGCATTTGTTCAAAGCATTATATTCAATTTCCCATAAGCCTTCTTTATATGAATAACCAAAATTCGAGTGATCTACGCCTTCGTTTTTCATCTTTCGTGTACATTAACAATGATATTCTATTCTAGGTTAATCAACTTTAACTCTTATTACAGATACACTTCGGTATCAATGCAAACAAATTCAACATGGGAAGTTATCCATCTAGTAAAGATTACTGTCTATATATATATTAGGGATAATAAAAACAGTGGAGATTATTGATTCACCCTTGATAATTGGCATTTTTATTCCCATTCATTACACCTTTCATTTTTTTTTAATTATTCCTCATTGCTTTTCTCTAGACTTCTTTGTTTTTCTCTCTCACTGTATGTGTGCGTATAGTGTAGGTTTCATTCATATTTTCCCTTGTAATATGAAGTTAATAATTACTAGTTGTGTATTTTTGTTGGTGGTTCATTTTGCATTTGACTGTAACTTATAAAATTAAATGAATGACTGTAACTTAGTTAAACATCAAGGTGTAACTGTAGATGCGTGTGTGTGGTGGTTATGGTGTTTTTCTCACACTAACAGACATTCTCTTGCACAGCCATCTATAAATATGACTGAATTGCAACCACGATCAAATTGTTTGCTCGCTCGCACATATTTACACGCATTAATGCACATATCAACTGTTCAGAAAATTTAATCAGTTTCATCATTAAAGCAGCTGCGATTCAGTGTTTCGATAATTCGCTTTCTAATAATGTTATTCTCTTGGATTCCGAGTGGAACATAGGCCTGACTGACTCTTTGATTGCCAAGAAGCTTTCATCTCCCTCCTCTCTACACGATCACCTCCGCGTTAACCTCTGATTCAAGTGAAACTGGTTGCTTCCCATTTGGGTTCTTCTCAAGGGCCTACCTGGCGTGTGATGTCACCTAGCAGTCTTGTCAGAGGGTGTCCAATCCGTCTCCATTTTCTTCGGTGTGTTTTTTTGGACAGTAGATTTTCTGTTTGTCTTCTTGTTGCCAGAGTTCCCTGTTACCTGCTAATCCTTTCTGTTGGGCCATTTGATCTTCAATATGAAGCGAAGACAGCTGTTGGTGAAAGCCTGCATCTTTTTGGGAATGCTTTTCCACATTTATTTCAGAATGAGAAGTGTCTTCCTTATACTATTATTATTATTCCTTTGCGTTTCAAGTGGAAAATAGGGATTCAACTACACATATCCACTTTGTTCTGTTTTCTGCCGTCCTCTTCAGCTGGGTCCACGATTGGCCAAATTTTCTGATCTCTTCTTCACACGATCTCCTCCATGTCACCCAAGGACGACCCATTCGTTGCTTGCCATTTATATACCACTCGAGCAATAGCCTGCATTGAGAGCAATGTCATTCAACGGCCTCCTCAATGTATGCTTGATCCATCTCCACTTTCTCCTACATATTTGTGGAGCGATCGGCTCTTGCCTGCTGGTTTGTTCCCATAGTTTCTTGTTGATTATTCTTTCTGGCCAGCTGGCCATTTGATCTTCAGTATGGATCCAGCCAGCGAAGTTGGCAGTTGCTGATAAAAGTCTGCAGTTGCCTGCTAAAAATCCTTTCTGTGACACACAGTGCAAGTTTCTGACCCCTATAGAAGAACTGACTGATTGACTTCACCAACATTTGTGTTAGAAATCCGAATCTTGTTGTTTATGCTGTGGAGTGCAGAAGATTTCCAAATTGGATTTAGGTTGATGAAGGCTTATCTTAGCATTACGATTCTGACTTTGACATCTTCGTCCATTCCGCCTGTAGTTGACACGATGTTTTTTAGATATGTGAGGGAAGCAACCTCTGTTATATCTCTCCCGCTGATGATGATTGGTGATGGCTGTTGTTGCTGTTTGTTGGTTATCTTCATCACCTCCGTCTTCTCTGTGTTCACCTGCTGTCCATACCTCTCCAGCCAGTTTGTTGATTTTCGCCTGCGAACCTCCGAGTTTGTGCGACATCAGACAAATATCATCCACGCACGAAATCCATATCTTCCATCATCTTCTTATCGGTCATCCAACGTATTCTTGTCTTCTCACTCCCCACATTATGACGCCTAGTCCTGTCCACCTCAGTTAAGAATAACATCGGCGGGTAGCCTTGTCTTACTCCTGTATGCACTTCGAACGCCTCACTGAGTTTTCCTTTGTGGTTCACTTGACACGTGGCATTGTCATATAGCTGTTGAGTGAGGTTGACAAAGACATGAGGTACGCCGTAGTGTTGAAGTAGTTTCTAAATTACGTCTTGGTCTGTCTGTCGAAAGCTATTTCGAAGTCAATGAAGTTGAGGCAGAGAGATATTTGACTGCCATTCTGTGCTTTGTTTTGTGATGACGATGCGTAGAGTTGCAATTCGATCAGCACATGATCTGCCTTTCCTGAATCATGCCAGTTTGTTCGAGTGTGTAGGTGGAGTTTTGTATCCAGTGAATCCTTTATTCTCTCCAGGATGATGAAACTTAGTATTTCACTCCACGCCAGTTCTTACACAGGCCTAAGTCGCCTGTGTGTCTTCTTTGGTTTTACAATTTTTCATCTGACTTATGCATCTATACTGCCTGTAGTAGAAAAAAATGCTCTCTAGGTAAGTGAAAGAAGCAACTTCCTTCAAATTTCTGCTATGAGTGGTGATTGCTGCTTGTTTTTGTTGGTCACTGGGTATCTTAATCACCTCTGTATTTGCTATGCTCACTTATAATTCTATCTTCGTTCCCTTTCTCTTCTGCCAACTTGTTCATTTTCGCTAGGAGGTCTTTTGTCAGTCCATTTAATTACTGTGTCATAAATGAGCTGCTTTAACTCGAATAACGATTTCTTTTAGTTCATTTCAATAATTTCGTGCAATGATTTATAAATACCTTTTACATGGTTGGATTAATGCAAAATTTCAAGCTGTTTTGGTATTGTCAACACGAATAATTAGCCATTAAATTATGTACTCAAGGTACTAGTTTGTGCTAAAATAAGTTTAAAGAAGATTTGAACTTATACTAGCCGCCTAGTCACAAATCATTGTATGCATATGACCTGTAACAGTCAAACTGGCAAGTAGATTTGGAAATTTCCTGTCCATGATAAGCCTATTGTAATAAAAATAACTTGATAAAAGCGCAAGTTTTGTCAACCAGTATTCATAACGAATGAATTTGGGAGCGTTAACATCGTAACTCAAAGGAGGAAGCTATTTTACATTATAAAATTGTGTTCTATATATGGAGTTATTACAGTTCAAATATGCGTTACCTGAGTTTCTAGTTTCTTTGTACTCATTGTAAGTAGTACGAAAAGTGGAATTAATTCGTCACTGTAAGTATTCTGTTTTATTGCGGTGATATGAAGATGTGTTGGCTTTTTGAAGCTGAACGAATGTAGTGTAATTTAGCTGTGAGTGAAAGTCTGGAAAACATTGATAATATAGATGCTTTCTAACACCTTTTCATGGATTTATGAATTTATGATATATGGGGAAATATTACAACATGTCAAGCCTTGTCGACATTAAAGCTTCATTACGGGAAATTAGTATGAGAGAGCTTTCTTTGATGAGAACAAATCGATTTCTGCCACATAAGAAGAATGATGCAGTGTAATTATGCTTTTAGACATTAGAAAAATGAACGAAAATGAATGCGTGTTTTATTATTGTAATTATTATTGTTTCGTTCACTTCCTCGAGGAACAGAGGGCTTCAGCCACACGTCTCCATTTCGTTCGGTTCTCTGCCAACGTTTCCACTTGGCTCCACGTCTGCCCAGATGCTTTCATCTCTTCTTCACATGACCTCCTCCATGTCATCCTCGCACTGATGACCAACTCGTCGCTTCCTGTTCGGGTTTCACTGGAACAATGGCCTTGCGTGTGATGTTACTTGATGGTTTTCTTAGAAGATGACCAATCCACCTCCATTTCTTTCTACATATTTGTTGCACAAACGGTACAGACTATGTTCTAAGTTTCTCTAACACCATCCACAGCATCTTTTATCACTGTGATAAAACAGAAACGAAATTTATGGAAAAGCAGAACTAATGATTAGTTTACCTGGAGGTAGCTCTAAGAATATTTCTAACCCAGTTGACAACTCCCAAATTTGACCATTCTCTTAATTTTCTATAGTTTGGTCTGTAAGGATTAGTTATGTTTTACGAGTTGATCACGGACTGATATCAATTAGAGAACAATTGAAAACCAGGGAGTACTGGACAGCTGCTGTTTCATCCTAGTTTGGGAATCATCGTCAGTACGCACCCACTAGGATTCTGATGCTCGCTAGTGACTTGCTACAGGTTGGAGCTTCCTGCAGTTCTAGTGAGAAGTCGTGACCAGTGAGGTCCAATTAGAAGTCACGTGTGGATGGATTTCCACCAACGACAATAGTTGGGGTCACGCTAAAATCACGAATTGGTAGAAGTTAGAATTCATGAGCCATTGAATCGGGTCCCAGTGGCTGAATGGAAACGAGCCAGCTTGCCTTGTAACCGGAAGGTCATGGGTTCGAATCCCAGTGGGTGCGTACTGACGATGATTCCCAAACTCCCTGATTTTCAATGGTTCTCTAACTGATATCAGTCCGTGATCAACTCGTAAAACATTCTCTTAATGTTAAATTTTGATATAGAGAAATCTATAATAACATGCAATGTATGCTGGCTGGAGTTTGTAGTATTTTAGTAAACTGTGTGACCATATGCCTACAGAGTGAATAAGGGTAAAATTTTCGAACCTAAAATTAATCTTCTGTAGATGCTTTTATTCATTTCTCCGCTTTCTAAAAGTATAAAAAGTTAGGCCTTACATTTTCAGTGATAAGATGCATATATCTAGTTAAGTACACAACCCTGAATTTTGTCACTAATGGTTATGAGGTCGATGGGTGGACGGTGACTAGCAGTGGAATCCAGGATAATGCGCATTTCATCCTATTTGGGATTCTTCATCTAGGTGTACCTGCATTCCGCAATGATGTTCCCACCGAGGCTCGAACCCACTGCTCATAGTTAAAAACGCCAAGGCGTTATTTACTATACCAGTTGGGTCACAGGAGCCACCTCTTGTGTAACAGGTCATACTAAATATTTCATCCAGTTTTAAATTTTCCCATCTATTGATTGGACCGAAGTGCTTGGTCTCAGGTTGATAAAATGTGGCATCTGAACAAGAAGCTGGCATATCAACCTGGGACCGAGCACTTCGGTCCAAACAATCGACGGGGAAATACAAAAATGATCATGAGGTTGGTTTGGATACGAAGAAATTGGATAATATTGGCTGGTAGCTGAGGTTATGCCAGTCAGTGTCTCAGTTGCAGTCCCACAGTAAGTCAGCCGTGAGGATGAATGGCCAAGTCCCAACGTCTTCAACTGCAGAGCTGAATTTCTGCCAAATTCACTTACTATGTCAATATCACTGATTTTGAGGATGGATACATGCCAGTATATCAGCTGCCTAAAACTCACGATTGCTGAAACCAGGAAGTATTTAGTTTTCGTGTTGTTTTTCAGAAATCATATTTATTCCACATATTTCTTTTGAATCCAGAAAATCACACTTAAACTAATAATTTGGTGAAAGTATTCGAGTCAAAACTTTAAATATTTCATACTTATAAAGGAAACTTCTGTACGTCTCTTATGGATTCACATATTATATGATAATGTCAAACTGAAAATATCGCTTAAATTAGCAAGTGTAGTGATTAATTCAAAATAAAATCCGATTGTATGGTGAGGAAAGCTGACTTAATTTCTATAGTTAAGTGTATTTATCTCAAAAATCGAATCTTATGAAAACTTTGTATCACTACTTAATAGGACCCTTTCGATTATTCCATGATGTCACTTGAAGATACACCATCAAGTTAGAAGAAAAGGCAACGAAGACAGGAATTCAGGTTATTGCTGAGAAGACAGGTGACATGACAAGTCATGAAGATATATTACCGTCAACAACAAAATCTAATCATCATTAATAGTAGAAATCTAAAGGACGTCTTTCCATACCTACCTGACGTTTGTAGTATCTCAGCTATAGGCGGCATGCATGTGGATACCAGAGACAGACAGGTTTGAGCCAGAAAATCAAGACTGGTGTTCATTACTCTGAATACAGAGTGGTGTGGAGATCTGCAGTACTTTGCACATGGGACAGGATTATAATTTTCAGCAATAATTCCATATCAGTCAGCGCTTCTATATGGTTTAGAGACTTGGCGCCAGACTTACCTAAAGCATTTTCAACAGACTGTTAATAGTGTTCATCAAAACCTCCTTTTTCTGCCTTTGTACTGAGTATCTTGTGGCTGGAGGGAAAGGATAAGTAGGGAGTAAGAAAAGTTTGCCAGGGAGCCAATCAACCGAGAATCTACTATCCAACAAATCTACGAAAGAGATTCGAAGTGGGTTCGACATATTTTGCCGGGGAGACATCCAAATGACATCACATGCTAGGCTGGCCCTGGAGTAGAATTCGAATGAGAAGTAACTGCTTGGACATTGGCCCAAAGGTGATATAAAGGCAGCTATGTCAAAAAAGGTCTCAGGCGGTAGTGTAGCCAGTCTGAAGTGATGGTAGGTAACCAAGTATACACTGTAGCATCATCTGCACCAATGGCCTTTAAGTTACTAGCCAAACGCTTTGCCAGTCGAGCTGAAACCTATTCGCTAATTATATTATCACTTCATCAGAGCCATCCTAGATTATGTCTAGCTATAATGTGAACACGGAGCAGGTCGATATCACTTTATCAAAACACTAGCCGCTTAGTTATGCCTTATAATTTTAATTCTAATCATACTGAATTTGTAGAAAGAAAGCAGATTATTAACTGATCACGCAACTATGTAGAATTGAAAATTGAATGTCAACTTCATCTCAATTATTCACTTTTATTTGTTTAAAAGAGAAAAAGTAAATAGAACCAAATTTTAGCGAGTATTAAATAAATATTGGAAATTAAATAGTTTTTATTCTAGACGGTGAAATGTCCTTCTCCTGGCTAGACATTTCAGTCAACTGGTAATTGAATTTTAATAATTACACTTTGTTTTAATAAAAAATGAAGAACCAAGCTGAATTCATGTGAAAATTTAGAAATATGTTTATATAGGAGACAATTCATTCTAATTAAATTATGTTACTAGGAAATACAGGTAGATTTTTGGATCAGATATAGATTGTTAGCAGATATTTGCGTTGGATTCTTATTCTACAAGCACCAGAAGTGAAAAAGAGTAGAGCTTAAGAGACTTAGGAAGTGTTTACATTAAAAACTGTTATAACAAGTTTGTACTGAATGAAATAGTCTACGACCATAATTTCTCCTTAATAGTGACTATAATTAGTAGTACTAATGAAGACTTGAAGAATTATTGTCAAAGAAAGATCAATATTGCAATTTTAATGGTTAGATTTCAAACTGATATCTGTTAGAGTCCTTCTGCTAGCTCGTGATATACGATGCAACGTCTAGTCAATATCATCCTCAACAACCACAAGACGTCACCGGTCAGTACTTTTTATTAGAACTTTAAGAGCTTCACCCCGTAGTCAGTTGATTTTAAATTAGATCAAAAACTGAAATGAGTAGTAGAACAACTGAAAACCAGGTGGGAGTTGGGACTCATGAGCCGTTGAATTTCGTTCCAGTGAATGAAGGATAGATGAGACAACTATACAGGATGGAATTATGGATAAAATTTAATTTTGATAACATCACACAGTGTTTATTATACAGTAATATTTACTGATGACATTTCGAGCACAAATTATTGCCACTCACGATTATATCAAGGTACTCACACAACTTTCTTGCTTCATTTATATACATGATTAGACATTTGAATAAAATCAATATAGGATAAAGTAAATTCAGAAATAATCTTTGTGTTATCCATAAAATAAGATGTGAAATAAGATGTTTTTATTGTAAAAATAAGTAATTTATTAGGATGTTCTGGTGTGAATTATACTCTGATTTGACTGGTAATAATATCTTCCATATCACTGGTATTTGCTTTGAGTCACTTTTATTGCGCGTGTTGGGTGTAGACTCGATGATCCAGGATTCAGTAATCAATCTCTCTCTCCATCTACCTATAATACTTTTAAGAATTTTGACTCCTTCCCACACACCCTATTGTGTGGTTGTGTGTTAAGGAATGCAGTGCGATTGCTGAGTTTTTTCTAAATTACTTATCTTCGCATGATCAATCATTCTAACAAATTATTTATTTTACTATGGAAAAAATCTTATTTCCCATATTATTTTATTTTATTGATAACACTTATTTTTAGTAGTTGGTTTGTAAGGATTTATTCCTTACTGAAAATTAATCTGATGCTCACTAGTGACTTGCTACAAGACGGAGTTTCCTGGAGTTCTAGTAAGAAGTCGTGGCCAGTGAGATTCAACCAGTCAAGTGGGAAGATGGATGTCTCATCGACGACATTGGTTAGTGATCGCGCTAAGTCACGAATTGGTAGAAGTTAGAATTCATGGACCATTGAATGGTATACAAGCTTGCCTTGTAACCAAAAGGTCCTGGGTTCGAACCCTGGCGGTGGGTGCGCATTGCCGATGATTCCGAAACTAGGATGAAACAGCTGTCCAGTACTCCTTGCTGGTTTTCGATGCTTCTCTAACTGATATCGATCCGTGATCAACTCGTGATAACAATAATAGTGTTTATAAAAGTACTTTGTCTTGTATTGATTTTATTCATGTGTTTAATCTTGTATATAAATGAAGCAAGAAAGTTGTGTGAGTGACTTGATATGATTATTATTGGCAATAATTTCTGCTGGAAACATCCTCAGTAAATATTATTGCATAACACTGTGTGATTTATCAAAATAAAATTTTACCCATAATGGGGTTACGCAAAATTGAAAGTTAGTGGAATATAAGCCATTATAAATAAATAAATAAATAATATGCGTATATGTATAAAATAATTCTGATTATAATTTGTTGTTTATTTACTGACTTAGGAAATTTGTAAGCTCTTCTCTGAAATTCATTTCTTCGCATAAAACCCGTGCTAAGTACGGTATGGTTGAATTTTGATATTTCGCTGAACGTGCATAAATTCTTACGAAATTTCTTCCATTTTTACCTGAAGATATATGAAGAGAAACTTGCAAATAGAGAGGATGTTCGGTATCAGGTAAAGTAACTTAAGCTAGCTGATTGTACGAATTTAAATGCTTAGGAATAATAATGTCGGTTAGTTGAGTTGAACATACCCCATTAGCTGTACTTACAGCCAGCCAGTGTTCTACACAATGTGACAGAGTCTTCGTTGAGAAGAACAAAGAAGAATAAGTACGAGCCATAGGGAAGAAATGGACAGCTTGTATAAATTAGTGAGCCGCAAGTGAAGAGGTTGAGTTACACCAGAAACTCTCAACTTCCTTATGTAATAATTCAAACGAAAATTGTTCTTGAGAGAACCAATAGACATTCGAAGAGGAACTGATACCAAGATAGGAGAGAGTCGATCCATTCCCTATCATAATACCGTTGATGTTACAAACATCATGGAGTGGGGGAATCAGTCCACGCAAGCTTTTTTTCAAGCCTGAAACTAGAATCAGCAGTATGACATTTAGAGGGATTTAGTTTAAGACCATTGGTTCCCCTCTGATATGAAACTATTCATATCGGAAAAATCTAATGCAGAAACTACTGGAACAAGAATTATCAGATCATCAGCATATTTAATAAAATCACCGTTTGAAGAAGACGGTAAATAATGCAAGAAGAAAGGGGCTCACCTACTAATCTGAAGATTCTGGTATCTAACTGTCCTGCTGAAAAGTCCCAAACTAGGATGAAATGGCTGTCCAGTACTTCCTGCAGGTTTTCCAATGGTTCTCTAACTGATTTCAGCTCATGAGGAAATCCTCCATCCAATCAAACAAATCCCTACAAAACCAATACTTGAAAATATTCTAGATTTCTTGTCTTTTGATTGGAACCTTATACTTATCGTCTCGAGCATACAAGCCGTATCCACGGGGTTAATGATCTATAAGAAGCACTTCATTTTCAACATGTGAGGTTTAAAATTTTTCATTCATAAATCGATTCATTAACATCCTCACCAATTCCTGCAATTTCTAAAGAAGTTAAATCCTAACTAGTTAATTTAGTTACACTGTATGCAATTGTACCTGATACCAAATTAACATTTCTCGTTTATAATGCACCTGAAGAAAGTGGAATTTCATCCAAATTACCTGTACAATTTTCTCTGACTTCTATCTTTCTGCTTTAAAACATTTACCACTTTTTTCTTACTATTTTCTTGGTTTTTCTACTGTTCATTTGTCTACTACCTCCTGTTGAGTGTAATGGGCTTTATTTTGAATTATAAAACAATTATTCTTTCACTACACCAATTTGACTATAATAGTAACTGTTTCTTATCAAATAACACTGTTTCCTTCAGCTGAAATATAACTTCATGAATCCTTTTTCAAGTGTGAACATGACTTATGGTGCGCAACGACCCCCTGTGGTGCGCTTATGATTACTTAATGCGTGGCTATGTATGTATATATATACATATCCCTACCTAAAGCTTACATCATATATTTTTAAGCTGATCGTAAACATAATTTTAAATCATTTCATACTGGGACTGTAGTTTTATGCTTCATAGTTAGTTAGCTGAAAGGTATTTGTATTCCACTTTGTTTAATTCTTGAAGTGAAGTTCTTGAATCTTCGTTTGTGAAATAAAATTTTATCACTTGATTATGAAAAGTTAATCATAACAGTCTGACAAGTTATTGCCAATTAAGGAATACTTAAGCATCTTTGTGTAATCGTTTATCGTCAATGTTGACCAGCCTATTCGAGTTTTCTCCTTTCTTGAAAGTGCTACATCCTTCAGTCGCCTAACTGATGATATTTTTTGCTAGATTTCAGAGTTTTCTGACGTTTCATTCAAATATCATGGTCAGTAAGATTATTTAAAATGACTTCGATGACTTCAGCTGATAACGGAGGTGCACTAAAATCCAACATTTTAATTCAACCTAGAGGCTAATTATAAAGCCTACTTTTTTCATGTAGTCTAAAGTTTCTGTAGTGATTTTAGGGGTTCTTTTCATGGTGTGGGATTGCTAATTCCATGCCCAACATTCCCAATTGTCAAGTCCTTGGACTAGCAGCTAAACTAAGTTAGGTCTTCCAGCTACAGTACAGGCGTTCAAGTGTAACATGTAAAAAATATATATGAAGAATAAATGAAACTTTGTGTGAAGTTGTGGAGCCAGGTAAAAGCGACGACAGTGAACAAAATGTCTCAGAGGTGTGCCGTTGAGTCCCAATGTTCTACTCCGGAAGCAGAGAATGTTTGAATGTGTGAATAAATGAATGCATAGTAACAAAGTGTGTGCTTCAGGATCTGGTGGCTCTGTCTTATGTCTCAATTATGATCATTAGTCAGAAATGCTAGAAAGAAACGTCTATTCACTATTCTGGCTTATATTTGCTCCTGACAGTATGCAATCAGCATAGATCTAATAGTACAACTTGATTGCAATAATTTATTGATAAACTATATATGTTCTATGAGTAGTTGTTTCACTTTGATGGCTGTTCAACTTTAAGTACACGGTGATATTGTCCCCATATTGATTAAATCTTGAAGACACTTTATTAATTTGTTGTCAGTATTTCAAAAGAAACTTCCTGGAGAAGTTATTGAAGGGAAAAGATCAGTTTTAAATAATCTGAATGGCATTAATCAAAGTAAGCCCTATTACAAAGTAGTCTATAAGTGCTGGTATACTTTGATATTCATTTCAAAAGATGAAAAACTGGCAAAAAGACGAAAACATTGTGAAAGTATTTAAAATTTGATAATCCGTGAGCTCATAGCAGTCCTCAGCCTAATTTACTTACCATAGGAATGCAATTCTAACGAATAATTTATTCTAAAGCATGCTAGAGATATTATTCACTGTTGAGTGCTAAAGATCTTTGAAAATGTATTTGATCAAAGCAATAAGAGCACACTCAGCAGGGTAGAATAGATCCATTTTATCTCTTCAGTATCTTATCAACCGCCTGCAACCTGACTGATGAAAGTTAATGGTTTCATCACAATTTTAACATACTGTATTTCATTGTGGGAAAAGTATGGAATAATAATTATTCATAATCATACTATAGAGATGAATCAAAATGTTTAGCTAGTAAATCTACTACTGTAACTACAAACTTAATAAGATAGGAGTTTCTTGAATAAAACAAAAAGTGAGGAAGAAGGGTAGAAAGTATACACTGACGTGCATAAATCATGAGATTACATAAGTAATTAAACAATGGTCGAAAAACAAGTGAATTATGCAAAAAGATACTGTCAGCATAGTTCATTTAGTAAAATGACAAACACATAAAGCAAAAACACAAAACAATGCCAAGAGTTGATGTGATCACGGGCAGTAATCTTGCTCGAAATATTACCAAAAACAAACCGAAATATAGTTATAATAAATTTGATCTATTCCACAATGCTCAAACTTTTCACAGACATTAAATAAAGCATGACGTCCAATGAATGATGACACAACTAAGTAATAGTAAAAACAAACCAACACTTACAATCAGTTAAATATGATATAATCAATAGCAGAGTTGAAGCTGGACGATCATTTCGCTCGTTTAGCACAGAAATCATGAAACCTAGAGACACCACTTATGAGCTTGGGTGCAAAACAGCGAAACGGTAGTCCGATGTTAAGATCACTACTGAGTTTGAAAATAATTTTGCACAGATATATACCAACCATTGTCTTTCTCATTGCAACAATGGAACAGTTGGTGACGCAACAATAAATTTCTCCTTCTTGAATATCTTTAAAGCTTAGAAATAAATAGGTCGTTCTGTGAGATGAACAAACAATGGGTTTACTGATTGGATAAGTGTTAGAAGAAATGTGGAAAATAGTATATACTTATTTCAATCACCATTATCGTTATAGTTAACAATCTGCTTAATGTTGAAAACATTATACTAACTGACCACTTCAAGCATACACTTTAGAAAATGATATCTTGATTTCATGCTTTTCTCAGGATTGATAAAACAAAAAGGTTCCCTAAGTGGGAGAAAAGGATTATTTTAGCTTAGAAAAATATAAATTAAGAGGGGGAAGGGGAGAGCTCAATTTCATGATGAAATCGAATATAAAGCGTGTGTCAAATAAGACGACAGAAAACACTGAACTGATTATTATTTCAGCGGTTGAATGGTTTAATAGATCACCTCCTAACCTTGAATTCCATTCTCGTTGGGGTTATAGGTATGCACGAATGAAAAGCCCCTAACCAAGACGAAATAGTAGTTCATTCTTTGAGTCAGTGGTTCATTGTCAAGTTTACTAGCCTCTATAAAGTCTATAAATAAGGGTAGATTGGACGTGAGGTGAGCAGTCACCACTGTTGGAACTTCATAGACTCCGGCCCAATATTCCACTTGGAATGGACAGGGGTGAAAAGAAATCATAGGAAAAATGATGGAAATATATCGGCCTCTATACTGTATAATTTCTTTACTAAATTACTAGTATTTCTATCAATTTCACCTCAGTATACATGAAAATTAAGTCTCTTAACAGAAAACCATCTGAGTACAATGAAGTGAATAACTCCCAGTCAAACTCTGTATTTCAACAGTCGTATTTTATCTATGTATATAATATTCAGTGCATCATTTTGGGAGCTGCTGATGAACTGAAATTTTCACAGCTTTTATTTCTTCTGTTAAAGGGGATTTCTCTTTCTTAAAGTAAAGCCCTTTTTTAAGGCCCAAACCAGTTAATAATAGAACTCTTACACCCTGCTTTTACTAATATCTTGAGATTTCTAACTAATACAGGCTCAATGGTAGCTGTTAGTTGGACGCTGTTCAAATCACAAATCGCTAGTTACTTTCTCATTACTCATATCAATCAATCAGTGGTGGGACATAGCATAATGCATTTATGCCTACATTCTTGACTACAATTTTGTGGTGTCACTCAGGTTACATAGCGTGATCCAAATATTCTCAGTTTCCAAAAGAAAATGAAATGAAATTTCACCTCGAACTACCTAAATGACACATCTGTATTTACCAATTCGGATGTACGTGTGGACACACATACATAGGAAGGACTCATCGGTCTCTGCCAGCAAGTAAGGGCTGGCTTCAGAGCATATTGCTAAATGGCTCCAGAAACAAATAGGAATTTCAGAACCCATTAATGATGAGAACAGGAGACCTAGCTTCTCTATTGCGAAACATATTAGAGAGATAGGACATAAAATTGACGTTAACAGATCTTTTAAACCTATCTATAAAACGTGTTTGGGGCGTATCCTTAAGTTTGTGGAAGCCCTAGCAATTAGAAAGTTTAAACCTCCTTTATGTGTTCACAAAGAATTCGTCATCACATTAAACCTTCCTTGGTAAATTTTGTTTTGATACCATAGCAGATGTACTATTACCTCTACTATTTGGTTTAGTTGTCGTCATTGTTATTTTAACTTTCAGTATGTCCTTTTAACTTGACCTAAGTCTATTTTCTCACCTCCTAACTCTATATTAATTTCATATATATTCCTATGAAAAGTCCGTGTGTGATCAGATTGTTCAAAATGTGTTGCGCAAATACACTACACGATTCAGACAAATTACGTCTTCTTATTGCTTTATCTATATCTGGAATTGCGAATTCGATTTATGGTTCGAAGAACTGAATACATGAAATCAGATGAAGAAAGCACAATTTTATTGTATATAAAGAATAATGACAATTGAAACTGACATGCTGGTTGGAGATATTGAGCAGGAGATAATGAAGACAGTTAAGATCTAAATTATACTGGGTTTTTATTCTTTTTTCTTGTTACTTCACCAAATGACAACACACAACTGATAGTTTGAATACCATTCTCTTCAGTGAGAAAGCCACAGAAAGTTAACTGAGAAGGTGAAGACTGACAGCTAATTGTATACTAACTTCTCATGATCAATAAATCACAAGAATCAAACATATGAAAACTAAGTTCTGGCTGACTAGCATCACCAATAAAACTCCAGTGATGTAACTTCAGTTTATGGTAACAGCATGCAAATCTGTATAGATGAAACACTAAGCAGTGTGTTCTGTTTTTATTTTTCTTTCCAAGAAAATATTCAGGCGTCAACTGTCCGACTTAAGTGGGACAACAACTGTTGAAAGTTGATATTGCCGAAAACAAAAAAGATTGATCTTTCTAAGGGCTTGGCCCACACATCTTTATATCTGGAATTTTACTGAACACACCTTCTTACCCAACCTGTGTTCTACTTTCTCTTCTATATGTCTATGTATTACATCACATTAGAATCTGGCGAACAGATAACATGAGAAACACTCACTTCACTGTATCTTCTCCTATTCTAATATGGACAGTTTAAGATTTATATAGATATATGCATGAACCTTATATACCTCCCACTCTTACTTAACTAGATAGTGACTTCCTGTTTACAATAGTCAACTTATTTCCCCTTTCCACTACTAATACAAGCCAGTTTGAACGCCAATATTTTAAAATGTGTAATACTTTCAACTTTTGAGGTAACCGAGATTAGATTGTGTAAAGAAAAGAGCTGATTTCCTATGAATTTAAAGATAATTTATGACAGTCACTAGAGTCTAGTCATAACTTGAAAACTTCTTAATGGATACCTACTGTTGTCCTATATTCTAACTTTAAACTTTTCGATCGATACTGTACGATTAGAAAATGATGATGTTGGTTACTACCTGGAAGATGATTAACATGAATATGAAACTGTCATCCGTTGAAAATTTAATCATACGTATGTATATAAAACTGTTGATAGAAACTGACGCCAGTATACATTTTTTTGACTGTTGAATACAATTTGTATGAAAAAATAATTCATACGCCTGTGAATATTGTGGGTGGGGATGGGTAATGAACAAAAAAGAGAGTGACATCAAGGCTTCATCTATCCTCAGGCTGTTTTCTTTTCTTTTCTGTTCTTTTTGTTATTATTTTTCTTGACTAACCTTTCATCCTTTTAAAGGATGAACAGCTGTCTCACAGACAGTTTGTTGTTTACATCGAATGACAAGGTATTAGTCTATACTAGTCAATAATTACACTAATTTCAAGAAATGTTTAAATTTGTATGAAAGTGATATGTGAAGAGAAGATGCTTTCATTGAAGTGATGAAGTAGCCTCTTGTTTAAGACTTCATCCTTATAGAGTTTAAATGCATAAATAATCAATATCTCTGAACCAAACTACACAGTCATGTTGTATCTTTCAATTCAATGGTTGTATTTCACTTCTGATTGATGGATTTTAATCACACTGATTATGGGGAGTTAGGTCATTTATCATTTGGAAGTTGATTGATTTGTGCACATTATTTAGTCACAAACAGCCAATCAGAGAAGGGCGTAGAAAGTGAGAAGATGCGCGTACATTGGGCTGACAACAAAATTCTAGAAGATTTGAAACTCGCGGATGATTTAGTTTCGATTTCTTAAAAGCTCAAAAACTAATAAGCGAAAACCTATCATTTTGACAGGAGATGCAGTTAACATAGGATAGTAAGTGAACATAAAGAGGTCGGATGTGATGAAGATATCTGATTGACCAAAAACAAACATAAATCGCCATCAAAGGAAGAAATCGCGGATGATTTATGTTTGATGTCACACAAAATCGAAGACTTACAAGCGAAAACCGACAAACTGGTCGAGGAAGCAGCAAAGACAGGACTCCAGGTGAATATAGACAAGACGGAGGTTATGAAAATAACCAACCAACAACAACAACAACAGCAGCAGCAGAAACATCCAGCGCCAATCACCATCAACGGGAGGGATTTGAAAGAGGTTACTTCATTCACCTATCTAGAGAGCATTGTCTCAACTACAGGAGAAACGGACGAGGATGTCAAATCGAGAATCGGAAAGGCGAGAAACACATTCATCAACCTGAAACCAATCTGGAAATCTTCGTCACTCAACTCAGTATCAACAACAAAATTCGGATTTTCAATACAAACATCAAGTCATATCTTCTATACGGATCAGAAACTTGGCGGCGGGTCACAAAGAATATTTCCAACAGCCTGTTGCAGACCTTTATCAACAGCTGTATTCGTTCTATACTCAAGATCAGATGGCCGGAAAGAATCACCAACAAGAAACTATGGGAACAAACGAAACAAGAACCAATCGCTGAACAAATATGCAGGCGAAAGTGGAGATGGATTGGACACTCGCTGAGGAGGCCGCTGGGTGACATCACGCGTCAGGCCAGTTCTCGAGTGGAACCCGAAAGGGAAGCGGCGAGTTGGTCGTCAGTGCAAGTGTGACATGGAGGAGATCGTGTGAAGAGGAGCTGAAACAGTATGGACTAACATGGATGCAAGTGGAAAGTACAGCAGAAGACAGAAGCAAGTGGAGATGTGCAGTTGAAGCCCTATGTTCCATTAGGAACCCAAGGGAACAATAATAATAATAATAAAGGAAGAAAGCTAAAGGAAGCTGTCTCTCTCTCATTTACCTAGACACATAGTATCTTTTCACTAAAAGGCAGTGTGGGTGAGATTGTCAAAGCCAGTCATGATCCCAACCGGAAAGCAAGATAGACGCTCAGTGCTTTTAATTCGGTGAGGAGATCACCCAGCACTAGGAACAAGATCAGAATTTTCAGTAATATTGTCGAGTCAGTCAGTGATTCTACCTGATTCAGACACTTAACATGTACGTCCACGAAAGCATTTTTAGCAGACTGCTTAGAAATTGCATCAACAACTGGCATCGCTCGATACCAAAGATGAGATAGTATGTTAAAATAAGTGAGCAAGCAGCAAGGAACTCTTGCAGGCAGAGGACCATCCAAAAACCTCTCTCTAAAAAAATACCCGGAAAGAAATGGGGGAGTAAATTGGATATAAGCCGAGGACATCGTCAAGCGAATTCACATGCTAGTAGTTTTTCTGGTGAAATCCAGTCAGAAAGTGACCAGTTGGGAGTCCGTAGGTGAAGAGTAAATGAATGCTTGCGGGTGGTTGTGAAGCCAGCTGAAAATGACGTTAGAGAACTGGGTGGAATAGTGATGTGGCTCTGAAGCACTATTTTTTATTCAGAATGGAAAGAACAAATAATAATATTAGAATAAGTGACCATTTAATGTTCAGACAGATCACAAGTTATAATCTGAAATCAGAAATGAGAAGGAATGAAAAACGGTGGGTGCATGAGTTTTCTGAAAGTTGCTAGCACTCTTTGCCAATGAGTTCTAAACAACACAGAATCAAGATCAGAAACTTTCCCTTAGAGTGGGATGCACATTACTAAATACCAAATATTACTGTCCAACTTCACTGGCTAAATTTCTTCATCGATCCACTTGGAATACCTTTAAGAAGTTGATGGATGCATTCTTGAGTACAATGATTATTCGTTTCGTAAAACTACAAATTTTCAAATGTCATTCTGTTTTGAATTCTATCATGAACTGATATCAGTTAGAGAACAATGAAAAACCAAGGAGTACTGAACATCTGTTTTCTCCTAGTATGAGACTTTTTGGCAGTATTCACCCACAACATCCGTCGGTGCATCGGTGGCATAGCGGTTAGGACGCTTGCCGGCCATGCACATAGTCCAGGGTTCGATCCTCGGCCGACTCACTCCCTTACCTCGCTAAGCCAGAAATAATGCTGGTGAAGAGGAAAGGTTGGGCTAT
>OX235271.1:66929614-66955375 GCA_944472155.2 Trichobilharzia szidati | reverse complement strand
GAGATAATTATGCAACAATAACAACGAAAAAAAAATCTAAACTACAATTTTATTTACTTTTAATTCCATTTAATGTTGTTTTGTAATCTTCGTAAATTTCAATTTCATTGCTTTTTATACTTACGTTTTTAATCGAGAAACTATAATTATACAATTTCCGGAGTAAAATGTTTGTTTTGTTCTGTAAGAAGTGGAAATTATTTAAGTACTTCCTGACTAATATTCTGTTAACTATAATTCGTACAATATGGATATTGTTTATTTGAAGAGAAAAAAAAAGAAACTATTTCACGAAGAGAGGGAATAAAAGGATTTGCTTTTGCTTTTGCCCTGTCAGCATTAATCATAGACACCTTTGTCCATATGGGTGAATGTTGAAATATACTCCTTTTTTTAAAAAGTTTTGCTTTCGAAATCAACATTCTATTGAAAGAAAAAAGAAAACACATAAGCCTTGTGTAATTTCATTTTATTTTACCATTACAGTGATTTGACTAATTAAAGTTTATTTGGCGAAAAAATCTGGCCAGAAACTCTCCTTTTTACACTGCTATAATCAGTTATTTTTGAGAGTAAATTCTCTTACATACCTTTGAAAGTGGATAATTTCAGTTACGATTCGCTATTTTAGAGTGTTTAATTATACTGTATCATATTATTATTCCCTTGGGTTCTGCAGTACATCTTCATTTCATCCCCTTCACTGCAATCCCCCTTTAGCTGACACCACGATTACACGTAAACTCTCACCCCCTCTTGACACGATATCTTCTATGTCACGCTTTGACACACAAATCGTCATCTCCCACTCAGGTTCCACTCGACGAACTTCCTTGAGTGTGATGTCACTCAGACATTCTCCTCAGCATTTATTCAGTCCATCTCCTTCTCCCTATGCATAAATGTTGAGTAGCAGGTTCTTAGTTAGTCCAGTGACAGAGTTCCTTATTCCTAATCCTTACCGGCCATCTTATGTATTGATAAAAACCTGCAGCTGCCGGCTGATGAAGCTCAAAGAAAGGCGTGTGCCTAGTGTCTGAACCATAAAGAAGTTGTGACTTGACGTTGGTGTCGGAAATTCAAATCTTTTTCTTCATGCTGAGTTTGGTAGGTTTCCATAGTGATTTAAGGGTTATAAAGGTCTCTCTTGCTTTTCCGATCCTGACTCTGACATCATTATCCATGCTGTCTACAACTGAAGCGATGTTGCTCAGGTCAGGTAAGTAGAAGAAGTTGCTTCCTTCGGATTTCTCCCCATAACAGTTGTAGGAACTTGCTGTTTTAGGTGTCTGTCATGTGTCTTCATCACCTATGCCCTCTCTGAGTCCATAGTAAAGACATAAGTCCATTTGAATTCGTGTCCTCGCTGCTTATTAAAAACTCACTATTTACTGTTAATTTTCATGATCATACCGTAATTCATTTTCTGTCCCAACAGCAGACACGCTGACGATGTATGTGCGCTTATACGCTATGGCGCTTCAGTAGGTTCTAGTAACTTGAATATTTTTTTCCTGGATTTTCTGCCATACTACAAAGGTCACTTTGACCAAAAGTAGCCACTGCTGCAGTGTAAGTTGTTCACAGTGTAGTAGGAGCCATGCTACTGACAAAACTATAATTTATTTATCCTTGTTATTTCACTTTAATATTCCTTTGGTGTCATTCATATGCTTTATTTGAGTATGTGGCAGCTGTGGACGAACAGTTTGATAAGGCTTTAATTTATACATTTATGGCTAATAATGATGAACAAATGAAATTAGGGCGAAATCGCATTTCAAAATCCATTAATGAACAGTATTTCTAGGCAAACTGTGATGATATGCATTGGTTGAACAATAAAAACCACCTCAATAAAACTTATTCTGATGGTTTGTGAACCCGACAAGCTTTGACAACTGTTCAACTGAAGGCTGGCCGAAAGTCTTTGCAACGACCATGAATGGTGGTGGGCGACAAAATCTAAAGAGATTGAAAAGACACCGGAGGAGTGTAACACCAGATAACTATTTATACTTGTTAGGGAGATGGCTTGAAAAACTCACTGATGAGCAAGATAATTTCCGAGAAGAATGGCTCTTTAATTACTTATTAGGGAAAAAAGTTAGATGGTTACATGGAATACTTGTGGAACAGTTCAGCTGGCTTTAAGCCAAACTCAGTTTTCTCAGTATCCAGCACTTACCTGTATGGGATGTAGACTTCGGTTCTCCAGCTGTAAATGAAGTTAGTTGCAAAAGCTGTCTCTAATTTGAAATGGGGTAAATCAGTCTGACCTGAAAGTATGATCCCTCAGGTGCTTAAGGATGGTGTTGACAATCTTTCCTCTTGATTGACGAAGATATTAGGTAATGTTTGGTTATCTGAGACTATCTCGTTAGACTGATGCAGATCACTCTTTAATTCATTTCATAAGCGGGGAGAGACAAGTCTTTCTGTGATAATCATGGGGGGAGCTAGCCTGACTAACTTTATTAGCTGACATGGGAATAGGTTAAATAAGAGTGAAAGGCGCCCATCCACGAAGTCCTTAACTGTCGGTCTTAGCCAACCACGCAGAGGACTGCAGACTCCCTGACTGGGGCCCTTGAGACATTAAGACCCAATAGATTAAGACAGCTGGCGACATAGCCCCATACTGTTTTCAATGATACAGAAGCATTGTCTTTTTGTAGTCTACCTAATCCATTAAATTGTCACAATTTTCCATCTACTGATGTTTTCTCCCTTACCTATTCGTTCATTACAGCACCTTCAATCTTTTTCTTTTTCCTTACCTCTGTCTGTTATCTGCAGTGTGACAACTTGAACTCCTAAGGAAAGTTCCTCGTTAAAAACTTCGTTAGCTAGTCATTTATAACAGTGACAATTATTTTTAAATTCCTTTGCATTCCGTTTCTGTAGCAGTGGTTTCATATTAATTCGCGAAATATACCCATTAAGACATTGAAATAAGAACAAATTAGTTCAGCGAAGAGTCTCTTTTCGGCGAATTCATTCACTTAGCTGTACAGTCGCAAATATATATACAATTATTTTGTGTGTGTGTGTACATTAGGTTTGTCAAAATCAAAATAACAGTTAGTGTGGGTTGTTGATTATATCATCAAGATAATGAAGAAGTTAAAATGTGTGATTAATACTCAAAGTTGTAACTAAGTGGGGTGAAGATTGGTAAGATGTGAGTAGAGTTACATCATCAAAATAATGAAGAAGTTAAAATGTGTGATTAATACTCAAAGTTGTAACTAAGTGGGGTGAAGATTGGTAAGATGTAAGTAGGGTTACGTAATATGGACATGTTTGGAAAGATTAGATGCTAGTGAAGGAGTTTGTAGACAATTATGAAAATAAACTAGATAATAGGTGAAAAGATTGAATGGGTTAGTTACTAAAAATTGTTATACGAAAATTGCAAAAAATTTGATAACAAAATGTTGATGACAAATAAACTTGGAATTAAACCCACGGTAGTAGGAGGGGGTGGAGAAGTTTCTTCTGTGTGCATAACTCAGGCTTTTCCATCCAAATCGCTAAGGCTTCAGCAATACAAAGTATACGGAAGCTTGTCGATTTTGGAAGGCTTCTTTTGACTTTATAGATGACTTTGAAAGTCAAAAGAAGCCTTCCAAAATCGACAAGCTTCCGTATACTTTGTATTGCTGAAGCCTTAGCGATTTGGATGGAAAAGCCTGAGTTATGCACACAGAAGAAACTTCTCCACCCCCTCCTACTACCGTGGGTTTAATTCCAAGTTTATTTGTCATCAACATTTTGTTATCAAATTTTTTGCAATTTTCGTATAACAATTTTTAGTAACTAACCCATTCAATCTTTTCACCTATTATCTAGTTTATTTTCATAATTGTCTACAAACTCCTTCACTAGCATCTAATCTTTCCAAACATGTCCATATTACGTAACCCTACTTACATCTTACCAATCTTCACCCCACTTAGTTACAACTTTGAGTATTAATCACACGTTTTAACTTCTTCATTATTTTGATGATGTAACTCTACTCACATCTTACCAATCATCACCCCACTTAGTTACAACTTTGAGTATTAATCACACATTTTAACTTCTTCATTATCTTGATGATATAATCAACAACCCACACTAACTGTTATTTTGATTTTGACAAACCTAATGTACACACACACACAAAATAATTGTATATATATTTGCGACTGTACAGCTAAGTGAATGGTTTCATATTAGCCTAAAGCCCAAACTTGCCTTCTCACTGGTCTTACTACAGGCTAAGAGAGGGTTAGGAGTGTGTCGTCCGAGGATCGAACCCTGGACCACATGCGTGTTTGGCGGGCATTCTACCGCTGAACCACCACAATAATGCTTCTCCTATTTTAAACCCATATTCTATTGATCATGGGAAATTTATATTCATATTGAATGAATTAGTTACATGCTTCTTAAATCAAAAATACACTTCATTCAAAGCAGGTAGGGGTTTTTGTTGTTTCATTTTGTGTACAAATTTCAAATGTTTGTTTTAGATAAGCGGTAGAAAAAAGATAGAAACATAGGTAAGATATATGCCCATAAAACTACTGTGATTTCCGATAAGTCGCTTTGTGAAGTGAAGACTGAAAAAGTTTATTTTAGTAGGTGGTCACACAGTCATTATATTATGTTTATTAGAATCAGGTATTTAAAGCAACTTGATAATAAGACAACTGTGAAAAGTCAACAGCTTTTTCAATTAGTGATTCCTTGTCGTTGTAAATGACACTACTTTTTATTGTTGTTCTTCCTTGGGGTTCTTAATGAAGCACCGAGCTTCAGTGACACACCTACACTTCACGCTGTTTTCCTACGTCTTTTTTCAGCTGGCTCTACAAACCTTCACAGGCTGTCATTTCCTCTTCACATAATCTCCACCCTGCCTCACTGAGAGCTCCAGCCAATTCGTCACTTCACATTCGAGTTCCACTCTGTCCCGTAAGCGATGTCAGTCCCAATCCATTTCCATTTCCCACTGCATAACTGTTCAACAATAGGTTGTTAACTACTCCGCTGCCACAGTTCCCTATTGTTTGTCTTTTCTGACCAACCATATGATATTCAGTACCTGTAGCTGCCTGTTGGAAAGGCTTTAAGTGAACCGTGTACCTGGTGTCTGAACTATATATTAACACTGCCTTTGCATAAGTGTTGAAAATTCGAATCTTGTTCTTTCTGTTGAGTGAATGCTGTAGATTTCCACACTTCATTTAATTTCACAGTAATGAAAGTCAGTCTTGCTTCTCTAATCCTAGCTTCAATGTCATCATCCGTGCCACTCTTATTTGAAACTATGTGGTCGATATAAGTAATAACAGTGAAGTATAATAATTTTCTGTGACATTTATTGTCTTACTAGCCTAATAATTTAGTTTACAGCTCTTTCCACTATTCCATATTAGTTTGTTTCTTAGATGTATCACACAGTGAAACAGTATTATTTACTGGATGACGTTTCGAACAAAACTTATGGTTCATATTCATATCAGTTGTAATCACACGACTTTGAAACTTGAGTTTTATAGTTTTCTTTGTTTTCTCCTATTTGTCGTAGGGGTAGTAGAATTTTCCAGATAACTGGGACACGTGTTGAATCATTCCTATTACACGTGTTTGCAGTTGATTCGATAAACAAAGCTTCTGTTATCAATCTCTCCTTCCACGTTATGACATTAGGTTTTAAAACTCATCCTATCCCATCCTATTGTATGGTTGTGTGTAACTGCATGTAGTGCTATAGCCGAACTATTCTCTAGATTTCTTATCTTATTTGGATAAACCAATCTAGATTTTGCTAAGTTTTTATGTTCGACTAGTCTGAATACCCCTGTTCTACTAGTTTGACCTATGTATTTGACCTTACAATCATTCCAGCGGGGTATTTGATAAACTAAATTATTTTGTTTTAAAGGCTCCACAGGATCTTTTAACCGACAAGGCTTGTTTCTAATTGAGTTTGTGGGTTTGAATGCCAGCCACTTTTATTCCTGCCTTGTTAAGAATTCTGCGTAAGGCTTCTGAGGTTCCTTCCTTGTATGGAATTACTACTGATGATTTAGATTCCTTATTGTTGGTATCGTCTTTTATATTATTATTATTGTTATGATTATTATTATCACTATTATTATTATCATTATTATTGTCCCTGTCTCAGATATCTGGAAAATTCTACTACCCCTACGATAAATAAGAGAAAACAAAGAAAAGTATAAAACTCAAGTTTCAAAGTCGTGTGATTACAACTGATATGAATATGAACCATAAGTTTTGTTCGAAACGTCATCCAGTAAATAATACTGTTTCACTGTGTGATACATCCAAGATACAAACTAATATGGAATTACTTACTACCACAGCGCCGAAGTTTTACATATATATTAATATGGCTTTCCACTATTCTTTATAATCTATGGGGAATGTGATCGTTTGATTAAATATGAAATACTGATGAAGTTACGTAATTTATCAGTATGACAAAGTGAGATTATGAGTTAAACAAACGCGAACCTAATTTAGCGCCAAATGGTATCAGGTGGAAAACATTACTAATTTTGTCAGTATGTTTGCCCGTACGTTTGTCTTTTATTGTTACTACTACTACTACTACTATTATTATTATTATTATTATTATTAGATGTTGGTATGAATTCACAATAATTCAAAGTGAAAACTATGAAAGCAGGCGGTCATAAAAGCATAAAACTGAACAGTCAGTTATTACTTAAGGTTGTAATCACGTGTGCTTAAAACACACAGTAAGGATTCCAAGCCTTATAATTTATTTATGGTAATTAGTAATAATTTCAAACATTTGGCCATCTATTTCAATCACTGGGCTATCTAAATTTTCTGTCCTTCAAAATGCATCGTGTTTACTCTGTATCATATTGTTTTAATGATCCAATTACCATAATAAGTCACAATTCATACCTGAGCATTATTGCAAATACGTTCCTATATACCTCTGGGAATTTTTCAAAAGAAATGTAGGAAGAACACTGTGAAGTAGTAGTACTGCAGCAAGATTGGGGTAGAACAATATTGTTTCAGATGTAATATCATCGATTATTATATTATTTGAAGCATCTTAACAAGAGCAAAGGAAACACTGGGCTGAACACTTCAAAAGGCTCCTAAACCGACCACCACCTACAACGCGCCCAGCAATACCAACAACGGAGACAGAGCTACCAGTGAACACCAACCCCCCGACGAAATCAGAAGTCCTGAAGGCAATCAAGATGCTAAAAGCTGGAAAAGCAGCAGGACCAGATGGAATCCCAGCAGAAGCATTGAAAACTGACCCAGAGACAACAGCGGACTTGATGACGCCACTACTGGAGAAGGTGTGGAAAGAAGGCAAAGTACCCGAGGATTGGAAGAAAGGATACTTATTCAAACTACCAAAGAAAGGAGACCTAAGTCAATGCAAGAACTGGCGCGGAATTATGCTCCTGTCCATCCCAAGCAAAATACTAAGCCGCATCATCCTGGAGAGAATCAAACAAGCCCTGGATGAAAAACTTCGACCGGAACAGGCTGGATTCAGGAGAAACAAGTCATGCATTGATCAGATCGCCACATTACGGATCATCATTGAACAAAGCTTGGAGTGGCAGTCACCTCTCTATCTCAACTTCATCGACTTTGAAAAGGCCTTTGACAGCGTCGATCGAGAGGTGATCTGGAAACTACTTCGCTACTACGGGGTGCCACCGACAATTATACATCTCATCCAACAGCTGTACGACAATGCTGCATGCCAAGTAATCCACAACGGGAAACTTACGGAACCCTTCGAAGTGAGGACAGGAGTAAGACAAGGCTGCCTACTATCGCCAATGATTTTCTTGATTGCAGTAGACTGGATAATGCGACAAACAGTGGGCAATGAGGAAACAGGCATAAAATGGACACACACAAAAAACTTGGAGGATCTGGACTTCGCCGATGATATATGTCTGATTTCCCACAAACTGGAAGATATGCAAGCGAAAAGCAACAAGCTAGCAGAAGAAGCATCAAAGATAGGACTTCAGGTGAACATAGATAAAACAGAGGTGATGAAAATTCCTGGGCAACACCACCAACAGCAACAACAACAGACAACAATCAGCATAAATGGGAGGAACCTGAAAGAAACAACCTCTTTTACCTACCTTGGAAGCATCGTTTCAACTACAGGCGGAACTGACGAGGATATCAAAGCAAGGATCGGAAAAGCAAGACAAGCTTTCACTACTCTCAAGTCTGTGTGGAGGTCAACAGCACTCAGCATCAAAAATAAGATCCGGATTTTCAACTCCAATGTGAAGTCAGTGCTACTCACTATACGGATCAGAGACTTGGCGCGTCATAAAGAGCATCTCAAACAAACTACAGACCTTCATTAACAGTTGTCTTCGCTCAATACTCAAGATCAGATGGCCAGCCAGAAAAGATCAGCAACAGGGATCTCTGGCAATGAGCGAACCAACCAGGAACCGATTGTGAAACAAATAGGCAGGAAGAAATGGAGATGGATTGGCTGCCATACTCTGAGGAAACCATCAAGTGACATCACTAGACAAGCCATTGCTCGAGTGGAACCCGAAAGGGAAGCGGCGAGTTGGTCGTCAGTGCAAGGGTGACTTGGAGGAGGTCATGTGAAGAGGAGATGAAAACGTGTGGGCAGACTTGGAGCCAGGTGAAGACCCTAGCAGAGAACAGAACGCAATGGAGACGCACGGCTGAAGCCCTATGTTCCTGTAGGAATTAAAGGATACAATAATAATAATAATCTTAACAAGGAGTAAATACCTTGCAATGGGACTCGCTGAAAAATTTTGTATTGTATATAAATGCATTTTTTCAGAATAAAGCTATTATCATTATTAATGCTAGGAATTTAAGCAGTCCACATTATATTGCCTTATGTGAAACGCCATTTCTCTTATTAAACTTTCATTCTAACCTATGACACAGGTTTATTCATTGGAACCGAATGATTTCGACAACTGTTTTCAAAATATCAACCTAAATAACCGAATAGTGAAGGAATGACTACCTAACACCTATTATATTTGTTTACTTCTGGATGGTCTGTCTTATTTAACGCAAACTCGAAGACTTGCAAACGCAAACAAACAAACTGGTTAAAAAGCAGAGTTAGACAGGACTCCAGGTGAACATAGAGAAGACGGAATGGATGAAGACAGCTAATCAACAACATCAACAACCATCACCGGGAGATTTGACATAGGTTACTTCTTTCACTTATCTAAGAAGCACCGTTTCAACCATAAGCGCAACAGCTGAAGGTATCAAAACCAGCCAGAATCGGAAAGGCAAGATACACCTTTATCAACCTGAAAACAATTTAGAAATTTTCTGCACTCTGAAGCATAAAAAACAAGATTCGGATTTTCAACACAAATGTGAAGTCAGTCAGTCAGTTCTCCGATTCGGATCAGAAACTTGCACTGCGTGTCACGAAAAGGATTCCCAACAAGTTACAGACTTTTATCAACAGCTGCCTTCGCGTGCTCCATACTGCAAATCAAATGACCAGTTAGAAATAATTAGCAACAAGAAACCCTGGCAACAGACCAACTAAGGACCGATTGCTGGAGATGGATCAAGCAGACATTGAGGAGGCTGTCGGATGATATGGCGCACAATGCAGGCCATCGTTCGAGTGGTATCCAAATGGAAAGCGACGAGTAGGTCGGCCGAGGGTAAAATGGAGGAGGTTGTGTGAGGAGGAGATGAGAGAGTTTGGGCAACCGTGGACCTAGCTGAAGAGGAGATGTGTTGTTGAACCAAAGGAAACGATAAAATAATAAATAATACTTCTGGATTTGTGTGCAAACTGGATGAACCAACTCTGTATATTACTCGGGAAAAATGGGTCATCAGCCACATTGTTCGAATTTAGGCGACATGTTTAGTTTTCAAACATTTTTCTGAAAAAGTTAGCTCGTGTAGCGGTATCATATTATGTACACCAATAATCCTTCATGTCTCAGCTACAAGAAAACTCAGTCGCCTTTATACTTTCAGAGAACCAAAATAATTTAGGTTTTACAATAGACAAAGAGCAGTTGAAACAGATGTGCAGTGTATGCTAACTAAATGGCATAATTATTTTAAGTAAAACAATGGTGACAGCAGCTTCTCTGAAACTTTGTTTAAACTCTTACCAAGATTTGACCGAATAACTCCACAAATATTGGGCCCTGAATAGAAAATAGACAAATGTAGAATAAAATTAAAAATTCCAGAGAAACTGATATAAGTAATTTCATCACTTCATTTGGTAGACTGATCCGAACTTCTTCAGGGAAGTCAGCATTAAAGTATTGAAGATATAAATAAATAAAAACAAGGTATGCATTTTTATGTACACCTATGATATTGAAATAGTAGAGAAGATTTGTAGTTCAAATAACAAAATTTCATTCTTAGATGTCTTAATCAAGAGAACTAACACAGGCAACCTGGAAACACAAAAATACAGAAAATCAACAAATACAGATCAAATATCCAACTATAATAGCAATGACCCAATGACTCACAAAAGAAACTGTGTGCAGATATTGCTAAAAGAGTGTGCTGAAGAGAATAGAAGAGAAATGCCAACCAGCTGTCTTCAAGGAGAATGAATACCTACACATTTTCATCAAGAAGTGCTTAAACTCACATCGAAATACCAACAAAATTCATCCTCAAAGACCAGAAGAAAATCCATCCCAGTGTACGTAAAAGATATCTTTGGAATTATAAGACCAACTGACATAGACATTACACACAAGTCAGCAGTCCCTTCACTAAATATTGTACAGACTATAAGGTACAAGAAGATAAGATCAATACCATTTACAACAAAAATTGTACAAATTGCAATAAACACTACATTGGTCAAAGTGGATGTCCCATTGAATCAGAATCCAAGATCATAAATTAGCTGTGAAAGGACACGATATGTATTCTTTCATATATATGCATGTAGACAATAATGGACACCAGTTTGATTGCTACAATGTAGAAATTTCAAACGGAGGAAACACCAGAGATGCCAGGGAATTTCGAGAACCCTGATACTCAGATAAATCGGTGATCAACACACATTAATACATATTAAATTTGCTAACTAATATAAAAAATAAATCACATGGCAAGAAAGTTTGAATTCCGAGTCAATAAATATGATCAAAATAAGTTGAAAACCAAACACAACAATGGTTGTCAGGAGATGTAGTTATATCATTCATAGAGAATTCAAACAAACTCACTTTATATTAAATCCTGCGCTGAAGATGTCTGGAAGGAGCACCAAAGCTTCGCAGTTAAATCAACCAGCTCAGAGAACAAAACCAAGTCGAAATACAACTGATACTTTAATTTTAATTATTTCCTTGAAGTTAGGACCAATCTAAAGAATGAAACGTTAGAATTTTTTCCAATTTCTTTCACTAAACATTGTTTATTTTACAGTTAGCCAAGATCTTTGTAAATTTTTATGGAATCATTTTCTGGTGCATAAGATAACAGATATACTGTTGGACTACTTCAAGCAATTTCAGTAGTCAAAACATTTTAACTTAATTTCATAATTATAACAACTTTATTCTGGACAAGATATTTACAGTGTATAGAACTCTCAGAGTAACTTTTTGCCTATTATCAGCTATTCATCCAAAATATCTTAAGTAACGTGATAATCAGCACTAAATTACATGACGCAACACTGTACGATCCACAGCATAAACCAATCCTTCAACTCCCAGCTCTAGACAGAAAGCTAAATAATAATGTGCTTGAGTACATTTTGCTACCCAATGACAATATCTGAATTACTAAAGCAATAAAACATAGAGAAAATTAGATTCAGATTTAATCATGAGCTGACATCAGTTAGAGAACCATTGTAAAACCTGGGAGTACTGGACAGCTGTTTCGTCCTAGTTTGGGACTCTTCATCAGTACGCACCCACCGGGATTCCTGTAACCAATCAAATCCCTACAAACCAACACTTGAATATCAATGAGATGCTCACTAGCGACTTGCCTTATTCAGGTAGGTAGTTACCTGGGGTTCTAGTGAGAGGTCGTGACCAGTAGGGTGCAGCAGGTCAGGTGTGAGGACAAATACTCGCGGAAGACATTGGCTAGCGGTCACGCTATGTCGTGAATTGGCAGAAGTTAGAATTCATGGGCCATTGTATCGGGTCCCAGTGGCTTAATGGTATACGAGCTCGCCTTGTAACCAGAAGGTCCTGGGTTCGAATCCCGGTGGGTGCGTACTACTGAAGAGTCCCAAACTAGGACGAAACAGCTGTCCAGTACTCTCAGGTTTTCCAATGCTTCTCTAACGAATGTCAGCTCATGATGAAAATCCTGTAACCAATCAACCAAATCCCTACAAACCAATACTTGAAAATCAGATTCATTAGATTCAGACAGTCCACTGATTCATTCAGGCCAACCCAACGAATTGTAAGGTATTTTAGTGATGGAATTAAATTCTCACAAAATAATTAATTATTCAGAAGCTGTTCTATTCTTCACTTGATGAATAACATGGTAGTTTTATTTGTAATTAATATATATTCTATCAAAATTCACACAGCACTGTGTGCATGAAACAGCATGACTGAGGGCAGTTCAAAATTAAGTGAATAATTCAATTCTTATGAGGAATTTCTACCTGCATTATATGTATATACTGCAGGTAGGTTTTTTTCTTAACATCTGGTATAGTCTATTAGATTTTAGAACAACACATTTAAGCGAACAATATTGTTTTCAATTAGATCTCATCAGACTTAACTCTAATATATATAGTTAAATAAAATTCAAATATAAACCAATCATGGTGTTTTGTCTATAGGATAATACGATGGTGAATATAAATTGTGCAATTAGTCATAATAGTAGTAATGATAATAATAATAATAATAGTAATAATAAAAAATGGTCTTATCAGTAATAAGGATGAAAAAGTGAGGCAATCTGTGATTACACGAACAATGGAAAACAACATGATTAAACAAACAACTGTTCAGGTGGAAATAGTCGATAAAGGCTAGTAAAAACAAATGAACGGATTAAGTAATGTTAGATTGTAACTGAAGGAAATGAAACACGTTTATAATGAAGATAAGATTAAGGGAAGATAAGAAAGGAGTTGAAAATATAAACAAAGGATGGTGTAGTAGCCATTAGTTAGCTATGTCTCAATAGGCCAAGGGAGGGATAATGGCTGTATGAACATTTTTGAATAAATTATTGTTGTTATTATTATTGTTCCCTTGGGTTCCTAGTGGAACATAGGGATTCAACTGCACGTCTCCACTTGCTTCTGTCTTGTGCTGTACTTTTCAACTGCATCCATGTTAGTCCATACTGTTCCAGCTCCTCTTCACACGATCTCCTCCATGTCACCCTTGGACGTCCAACTCACCGCTTCCCTTTCGGGTTCCACTCGAGGGCCTGACGCGCGATGTCACCCAGCAGCCTCCTCAGTGAGTGTCCAATCCATCTTCACTTTCTCCTGCATATTTGTTGGGTGAGTGGTTCTTGTTTTGTTTGTTCACATAGTTTCTTGTTGGTGATTCTTTCCGGCCATCTGAACTTCAGTATAGAACGAAGATAGTTGTTGATAAAGGTCTGCAACAGGCTGTTGGAAATATTCTTTGTGACCCGCCAAGTTTCTGATCCGTAAAGCAAAATTGACTTCACGTTTGTATTGAAAATCCGAATTTTGTTGTTGATGCTGAGTGACGAAGATTTCCAGATTGGTTTCAGGTTGATGAATGTGTTTCTCGCCTTCCCGATTCTCGTCCGTTCCTCCTGTCGTTGAGACAATGCTCCTTAGCTAGATAAGTGAATGAAGTAACCTCTTTCAAATCCTTCACGTTGATGGTGATTGGCGCTGGATGTTGCTGCTGTTGTTGTTGTTGGTTGGTTGGTTATTTTCATAACCTCCATCTTGTCTATGTTCACCTGGAGTCCTGTCTTTGCTGCCAGCCTCTTCGACCAGTTTGTCGGTTTTCGCTTGTAAATCTTCGATTTTGTGTGACATCAAACATAAATCATCCACACGCGAAATCCAGGTCTTCTAGAATCTTCACGTCGGTCCAGGATATCCGTGTCTTCTCGTTTCCCACTGTATGACGCATAATCCAGTCCACCACAATTAGGAATATCATTGGTGATAATAAGCACCCTTGTCTGACTAGAAATCTAGGCGAGGTATATTTACAAATTCTTACCGTTAATACAGTAACTCAATCAATATTCCTCTGTATCGTCACTTTAATGAAATCTAAGGCACACGATACACGTACAAATGATTAGATTCAATAAGTGTATGTATATATGTAAAAAAAAGTTTAAATGTAGTAGTTTGGACAAAATTTGGACATTGAATATGTATTATATTCATTATTACTATTATTTCCCACTGAATAAAAAACAAAATAATATTGTTTTTACTGACGTTTCACCACTTAATACTGCTAATATTAAACCAGAATTGACAAGATCTCCGTTTACAAGCAGTAACTTAATAAAAATATTCTTCCGCAAAAGGTAATTTTGTTTTGATTTTGTCAAATTAAGTCTTAATCCGTCACTCCTATTCAGACAATATGAATTCCACTGAATGTGAAATACTTCTGATATGAGATGTCACTTGTGGTTTTTTGAAATCTTTCTGAATGAATTCTTGATTATCAAAATCAAATTTCTCTCCCGATTCTATTGCGTTTAAACCTATGGCCGACATCTGTACAAGTCTTTTTTTCACTGAATCTCTCAGTTGTCAAAACGGAGTCTCTGTTTCATGCAGCAGTACTATGACTAAGTTATTGTATAAAAGCTGAGACTTTGTAAGTTCTTGTTTATTATTACTTTGATAAACCGCATTAAATAGTGAAATATCGGCAAAAACAATTTCACTTGTTTGTCATTCATTCGGAAATACGAAATTGCTTATAATAAGTGTGTGAGCGACAGGAACACTATGTTTCATCCTATGTGTGTTGATACTGCTGGTTTCGTCGGAGGAGGGTGTTCTGAGTGGGTTAAGTTTAGTCTTGTTTGATAGTTCTTTCCTGATAGCTTAGATTTCAAGACTCATAGCGAACTGAATTCAGTTAGAGAACCATTAAAATCTAAGGAGTACTAGACGGTTGTTCCTTACTCCCTCTTTGACATTCTCCATCAGTATGCGCCCATTACCCAGTACCTCCAGATTACAAAGTGAGCTAATGTGGCATTCAGCCACTAAAACGGAATCCAGCGGTTCGTTGCTATGAACCTGTCGCTAACTGATACGATGTCGTTGACAACTGATATGACCGAATGGATGGATGTGTGGGTATGATAATACCGACTCAATGAACAACTCAACTGAGATACTATATACGCCTATTCGTCAGTGGTACCTTGCGCTTCACTGAGCCTCGTAAATATCAAAAGATAAAGACTGACCTATGACTGTTAGGACAGGGTTTTTTTTATAAGGAAAACAAGTCATATTTATACATATTTTATCATTATGAAATCGGCCCAGGGCGGTGGAAATGGATTGTTCTGGTTGACTGGCGATTCGGCTAAGGTAGGCAAAAATAAACATTCTGATTGGTTGGCAATCTGACCAAGACCACGGGTGAGAAAAAGGTGAGAAAATTTTACAGTCATCCGATCACGCAATGAATCACATGATAAATCATAAGACGATTACTATTTAAAGCTGATCCATATCACACACACACACCCACGTAAAAAGTGTAAGAATTTCTTTTTGGATCTATTTGGAAAGGTTTTGGTATTCTTCTTTGTCAAGTCGACCTCTGAGTGGTAGTGGATAAGGTGTGATTTTCGTCCCGAGTTTCCGGCTGTGGAAGATTAAATGTATCCACTAATACTTCTAACGTGAGGTTTCGCATCCTGTTGTCTCGTGTATGATTTATGTGTCTGACACACATCTGTCCTTCTACATTCATTTTGTATAAAACTTTTCTTTTCTGCCCAACTATTTGTGCGCAAATCACTCTTGGAGGTGAACAGCGAAAGTCGCGCACATGAACATTCTGATACAATTTGAAAACTCGACATTTGGCTCCATGATGGCGACTGAACTGGGTTTCCATTTTTGCATCTCTGCACCCCTGCTCTTCTTGCTTAAACTTAATTAAGTCGGGCACAGTTTTGACTTTCCGGCCAAACATAATTTCCGCTGCGAACAACTGATTCGGAGCAGAAGGATTTAGCGTCATATGATAAGGCAGCAAAGATCGATTCAAGATTTCTTCGGTTATCCTCTTCCCCATAGTTTTATGTAAGCATGCCTAAAAGTGTTGACGAATCGTTTAGTTTGACCATTAGATTGATGGATGGAGTACGAATATGTCGGATGCCAAACTGATGGCAGAAATCTGAGAACAGCCATGAGGTGAAGTGCGACCCATTATTGGACACCAGAACAGCAGGCATACCAAAACGACAGAAAAGTTGACGTAAGTAGTACACTGTTCCATTTGATGTTGCAGAACACATGAACACGGGACCATGGTTTGTCAGACAGCGGCCAGGAACATAGTTCTATCTAGAGTGGGTATTTTGATTCGTAGGTACATTTGCGAACAAGGTTTCGGTCTGGTCATCAATGTTGGGCTACTAAGCAAAACTGCGAGCGATTGCCTTCATTCTCCCATTGCCAGGATATGATGTATGGAGTTGACGAAGCACATGGTTGTAAAGATTATATAGGATCACAATGTGATCAGCAAACATTATACAATCGTTTTCAGTGGATAAATGTTAGCGTCGTTGACAAAACAGTTTTAGGGCGTTGGAATGAACATGCGGAGGCCAGCCAAATTGGATGGACTTTGACACTTGTTGCAAACTGGATCACTAAGCGTGTGATTAGCAACCCGAAATGAAGTCACTGGAAGAAGTTAAGTCGCGTTTACCGAAATGCTGCTTACATAGTCTTCAGCAACAAGCAGTGAAATGGTAACATCCTCGTCTTCCAAATTCTGATAACTCAGCAGCCGTGATAATGCCTCTACTTTGCCAACTTCACAGGTGGGTTTACATTTGATATCAAAATTATATCCCAGCTCACCTCTGGAGATGACTCGCAGTGTACATTGGAATACTCTTTTCCGAATCAGATGTCGACAATAGTGGTTTGTGGTCAGTTAACAGAGTGAATCTCCTACCATGAAGCACTTAGTGAAACGTTTTAACCTCGAAGATAAGCGCCAAACCTTCTTTCTTAATTTGGCTATATTTGCGTTCGGTTGTATTAAGTGTTCTAGATACACTTGCAATAACTTTCTCTGTTCCATCAGGAAAAATGATGAGATATTACAGCACCAACACCATAATCTGATGCATCTGCAGCAACAATGATTTCCATTTTCTGGTGCATAAGATAACAGATGTTCTGTTGAACTACTTCAAGAAATTTCAGTAGTCAAAACATTTTAGCTTTATTTCATAATTATAATTTTTTCTAATAACAACTTTATTCTGGACAAGATGTTTACAGTGTATAGAACTCTCATAGTAATCTTTTGCTTATTATCAGCTATTCATCCGGAATATTCAAGTAAAGTGGTAATCAGTACTAAATTACATGACGCAACACTGTAACATCCACAGCATAAACCAATCCTTCAACTCCCAGCTGTAGATAGAAAGCTGAATAAAAATGTACTTGAGTACATGACTATCTGAATTATTAAAACATCAAAACACAGAGAAAATTAGATTCATTAGATTCAGACAGTCCAATGACTCATTCAGGCCACCCAAACAAATTGAACTGTATTTTAGTTATGGAATTTAAATTCTCACAAGGTAATTATTCAGAAGCGTCGGTGGTATAGCGGTTAAGACGCTCGCCGACCATGCACACGGTCCGGGGTTCGATCCCCGGCCGACGCACTCCTTTACCTCGTTGAGCCAGAAATAACAGTGGTGAAGAGGAAAGGTTGGGCATGAGGCTAGCAACCCCATCCTATAAAATAAACACTGCTACAGAAACTTCAAGCCATTAGCTTGAAGCCCTATGTTCCACTGGGGAACGTGAAGGAAAAAAAAAAAATTATTCAGAAGCTATTCTATTCTCCACTTGATGAATAACATGATAGTTTTATTTGTAATTTATATATTCTATCAAAATTCACACAGCACCGTGTGCGTGAAACAGCATGAATTAGGACAGTTCAAAATTAAGTAAATAATTCAATTCTTATGAAGAATTTCTACCTACAGTATATATATGTTGCAGGTAGGTATTCTTCTCAACATTTGGTATAATTTATTGGATTTTAGGCAGACATATTTACAAATTATTACCATTAATACAGTAACTCAATCAAGACTCGTCTGTATCGTCACTTTAATGAAATCTAAGGGATACGATACACGTACAAATGATTAGACTCGATAAGTGTATAAATATATGCAAAAAATTTAAATGTAGTAGTTTAAACAAAAATTGGACATTGAATATATTATATTCATTATGACTATTATTTCCCATTGAATAAAAAACAAAACAATATCGTTTTTACTGACGTTTCACCACTTAATACTGCTAATATTAAACCAGAATTGACAAGATCTCCGCTTAACTTAACAAATATTCTTCCGCCAAAGGTAAGTTTGTTTTGATTTTGTCAAATTAAGTCTTAATCTGTCACTCCTATCTAGACAATCTGAATTCCATTGAATGTGAAATACTTCTGATATGAGATGTTACTTGTGATTTTTTGAAATCTTTCTGAATGAATTCACGATTATCGAAATCAAATTTCTTTCCTGATTCTCTATTGCGTTTATACCTATGGCCGATACCTGTTCAATTCTTTTTTCACTGGATCTCTCAGTTGTCAAAACGGAATCTCTGTTTCATGCAGCAGTACTATGACTAAGTTATTGTAGAAAAGCTGAGACTTTGTAAGTTCTTGTTTATCATTACTTTGATAAACCGCATTGAACCGCATTAAAATAGTGAAATATCCGCAAAAGCAATTTCGTTTGTTTGTCATTCATTCGGAGATACGAAATCGCCTATAATAAGTGTGTGAGCGACAAAAACACTATGTTTCATCCTATGTGTGTTGATGTTGCTGGTTTCGTCGGAGGAGGGTGTTCTGAGTGGGTTAAGTTTAGTCTTGTTTGATAATTCTTTCCTGATAGTTTAAATTTCAAGACTCATAGCGAACTGAATTCAGTTAGAGAACCATTAAAAACTAAGGAGTACTAGACAGTTATTCCTTACTCCCTCTTTGACATTTTCCATCAGTATGCACCCATTACCCAGTACCTCCAGATTACAAAGTGAGCTCATGTGGCATTCAGCCACTAGAACGGAATCCAGCGGTTCGTTGTTATGAACCTGTCGCTAACTGATACGATGTCGTTGACAACTGATATGACCGAATGGATGGATGTGTGGGTATGATAATACCGACTCAATGAACAACTCAACTCAGATGCTACATGCGCCTGTTCGTCAGTGGTACCTTGAGCTTCACTGAGCCTCGTAAATATCAAAAGATAAAGACTGACCTTTGACTGTTACGACAGGGTTTTTATTAGGAAAACACGTCATATTTATACATATTTTACCATATTGAAATCGGCCCAGGGCAGTGGAAATGGATTGTTCTGGTTGACTGGCGATTCGGCTAAGGTAGGCAAAAATAAACATTCTGATTGGTTGGCAATCTGACCATGACCACGGGTGAGAAAAAGGTGAGAAAATTTTACAGTCATCCGATCACGCAATGAATCACATGATAAATCATAAGACGATTACTATTTAAAGCTGATCCATATCACACACACACACCAACGTAAAAAGCGTAAGAATTTATTTTTGGATCTATTTGGAAAGGTTTTGGTATTCTTCTTTGTCAAGTTGACCTCTGAATGGTAGTGGATAAGGTGTGATTTTCGTCCCGAATTCCCGGCTGTGGAAGATTAAATGTATCCACTAATACTTCTAACGTGAGGTTTCGCATCCTGTTGTCTCGTGTATGATTTATGTGTCTGACACACATCTGTCCTTCTACATTCATTTTGTATAAAACTTTTCTTTTCTGCCCCACTATTTGTGCGCGAATCACTCTTGGAGGTGAACCCCGAAAGTCGCGCACATGAACATTCTGATACAATTTGAGAACTCGACATTTGGCTCCATGATGGCGACTGAACTGGGTTTCCATTTTTGCATCTCTGCACCCCTGCTCTTCTTGCTTAAACTTAATTAAGTCGGGCACAGTTTTGACTTTCCGGCCAAACATAATTTCCGCTGCGAACAACTGATTCGGAGCAGAAGGATTTAGCGTCATATGATAAGGCAGCAAAGATCGATTCAAGATTTCTTCGGTTATCCTCTTCCCCATAGTTTTATGTAAGCATGCCTAAAAGTGTTGACGAATCGTTTAGTTTGACCATTAGATTGATGGATGGAGTACGAATATGTCGGATGCCAAACTGATGGCAGAAATCTGAGAAAAGCGATGAGGTGAACTGCGACCCATTATTGGACACCAGAACATCAGGCATACCAAAACGACAGAAAAGTTGACGTAAGTAGTACACTGTTCCATTTGATGTTGCAGAACACATGAACACGGGACCATGGTTTGTCAGACAGCGGCCAGGAACATAGTTCTATCTAGAGTGGGTATTTTGATTCGTAGGTACATTTGCGAACAAGGTTTCGGTCTGGTCATCAATGTTGGGCTACTAAGCAAAACTGCGAGCGATTGCCTTCATTCTCCCATTGCCAGGATATGATGTATGGAGTTGACGAAGCACATGGTTGTAAAGATTATATAGGATCACAATGTGATCAGCAAACATTATACAATCGTTTTCAGTGGATAAATGTTAGCGTCGTTGACAAAACAGTTTTAGGGCGTTGGAATGAACATGCGGAGGCCAGCCAAATTGGATGGACTTTGACACTTGTTGCAAACTGGATCACTAAGCGTGTGATTAGCAACCCGAAATGAAGTCACTGGAAGAAGTTAAGTCGCGTTTACCGAAATGCTGCTTACATAGTCTTCAGCAACAAGCAGTGAAATGGTAACATCCTCGTCTTCCAAATTCTGATAACTCAGCAGCCGTGATAATGCCTCTACTTTGCCAACTTCACAGGTGGGTTTACATTTGATATCAAAATTATATCCCAGCTCACCTCTGGAGATGACTCGCAGTGTACATTGGAATACTCTTTTCCGAATCAGATGTCGACAATAGTGGTTTGTGGTCAGTTAACAGAGTGAATCTCCTACCATGAAGCACTTAGTGAAACGTTTTAACCTCGAAGATAAGCGCCAAACCTTCTTTCTTAATTTGGCTATATTTGCGTTCGGTTGTATTAAGTGTTCTAGATACACTTGCAATAACTTTCTCTGTTCCATCAGGAAAAATGATGAGATATTACAGCACCAACACCATAATCTGATGCATCTGCAGCAACAATGATTTCCATTTTCTGGTGCATAAGATAACAGATGTTCTGTTGAACTACTTCAAGAAATTTCAGTAGTCAAAACATTTTAGCTTTATTTCATAATTATAATTTTTTCTAATAACAACTTTATTCTGGACAAGATGTTTACAGTGTATAGAACTCTCATAGTAATCTTTTGCTTATTATCAGCTATTCATCCGGAATATTCAAGTAAAGTGGTAATCAGTACTAAATTACATGACGCAACACTGTAACATCCACAGCATAAACCAATCCTTCAACTCCCAGCTGTAGATAGAAAGCTGAATAAAAATGTACTTGAGTACATGACTATCTGAATTATTAAAACATCAAAACACAGAGAAAATTAGATTCATTAGATTCAGACAGTCCAATGACTCATTCAGGCCACCCAAACAAATTGAACTGTATTTTAGTTATGGAATTTAAATTCTCACAAGGTAATTATTCAGAAGCGTCGGTGGTATAGCGGTTAAGACGCTCGCCGACCATGCACACGGTCCGGGGTTCGATCCCCGGCCGACGCACTCCTTTACCTCGTTGAGCCAGAAATAACAGTGGTGAAGAGGAAAGGTTGGGCATGAGGCTAGCAACCCCATCCTATAAAATAAACACTGCTACAGAAACTTCAAGCCATTAGCTTGAAGCCCTATGTTCCACTGGGGAACGTGAAGGAAAAAAAAAAAAATTATTCAGAAGCTATTCTATTCTCCACTTGATGAATAACATGATAGTTTTATTTGTAATTTATATATTCTATCAAAATTCACACAGCACCGTGTGCGTGAAACAGCATGAATTAGGACAGTTCAAAATTAAGTAAATAATTCAATTCTTATGAAGAATTTCTACCTACAGTATATATATGTTGCAGGTAGGTATTCTTCTCAACATTTGGTATAATTTATTGGATTTTAGGCAGACATATTTACAAATTATTACCATTAATACAGTAACTCAATCAAGACTCGTCTGTATCGTCACTTTAATGAAATCTAAGGGATACGATACACGTACAAATGATTAGACTCGATAAGTGTATAAATATATGCAAAAAATTTAAATGTAGTAGTTTAAACAAAAATTGGACATTGAATATATTATATTCATTATGACTATTATTTCCCATTGAATAAAAAACAAAACAATATCGTTTTTACTGACGTTTCACCACTTAATACTGCTAATATTAAACCAGAATTGACAAGATCTCCGCTTAACTTAACAAATATTCTTCCGCCAAAGGTAAGTTTGTTTTGATTTTGTCAAATTAAGTCTTAATCTGTCACTCCTATCTAGACAATCTGAATTCCATTGAATGTGAAATACTTCTGATATGAGATGTTACTTGTGATTTTTTGAAATCTTTCTGAATGAATTCACGATTATCGAAATCAAATTTCTTTCCTGATTCTCTATTGCGTTTATACCTATGGCCGATACCTGTTCAATTCTTTTTTCACTGGATCTCTCAGTTGTCAAAACGGAATCTCTGTTTCATGCAGCAGTACTATGACTAAGTTATTGTAGAAAAGCTGAGACTTTGTAAGTTCTTGTTTATCATTACTTTGATAAACCGCATTGAACCGCATTAAAATAGTGAAATATCCGCAAAAGCAATTTCGTTTGTTTGTCATTCATTCGGAGATACGAAATCGCCTATAATAAGTGTGTGAGCGACAAAAACACTATGTTTCATCCTATGTGTGTTGATGTTGCTGGTTTCGTCGGAGGAGGGTGTTCTGAGTGGGTTAAGTTTAGTCTTGTTTGATAATTCTTTCCTGATAGTTTAAATTTCAAGACTCATAGCGAACTGAATTCAGTTAGAGAACCATTAAAAACTAAGGAGTACTAGACAGTTATTCCTTACTCCCTCTTTGACATTTTCCATCAGTATGCACCCATTACCCAGTACCTCCAGATTACAAAGTGAGCTCATGTGGCATTCAGCCACTAGAATGGAATCCAGCCGTTCGTTGTTATGAACCTGTCGCTAACTGATACGATGTCGTTGACAAATGATATGACCGAATGGGTGGATGTGTGGGTATGATAATACTGACTCAATGAACAACTCAACTCAGATGCTACATGCGCCTGTTCGTCAGTGGTACCTTGAGCTTCACTGAGCCTCGTAAATATCAAAAGATAAAGACTGACCTTTGACTGTTACGACAGGGTTTTTATTAGGAAAACACGTCATATTTATACATATTTTACCATATTGAAATCGGCCCAGGGCAGTGGAAATGGATTGTTCTGGTTGACTGGAGATTCGGCTAAGGTAGGCAAAAATAAACATTCTGATTGGTTGGCAAACTGACCAAGACCACGGGTGAGAAAAAGGTGAGAAAATTTTACAGTCATCCGATCACGCAATGAATCACATGATAAATCATAAGACGATTACTATTTAAAGCTGATCCATATCACACACACACACCAACGTAAAAAGCGTAAGAATTTATTTTTGGATCTATTTGGAAAGGTTTTGGTATTCTTCTTTGTCAAGTTGACCTCTGAATGGTAGTGGATAAGGTGTGATTTTCGTCCCGAATTCCCGGCTGTGGAAGATTAAATGTATCCACTAATACTTCTAACGTGAGGTTTCGCATCCTGTTGTCTCGTGTATGATTTATGTGTCTGACACACATCTGTCCTTCTACATTCATTTTGTATAAAACTTTTCTTTTCTGCCCCACTATTTGTGCGCAAATCCATCTTGGAGGTGAACCCCGAAAGTCGCGCACATGAACATTCTGATACAATTTGAGAACTCGACATTTGGCTCCATGATGGCGACTGAACTGGGTTTCCATTTTTGCATCTCTGCACCCCTGCTCTTCTTGCTTAAACTTAATTAAGTCGGGCACAGTTTTGACTTTCCGGCCAAACATAATTTCCGCTGCGAACAACTGATTCGGAGCAGAAGGATTTAGCGTCATATGATAAGGCAGCAAAGATCGATTCAAGATTTCTTCGGTTATCCTCTTCCCCATAGTTTTATGTAAGCATGCCTAAAAGTGTTGACGAATCGTTTAGTTTGACCATTAGATTGATGGATGGAGTACGAATATGTCGGATGCCAAACTGATGGCAGAAATCTGAGAACAGCCATGAGGTGAAGTGCGACCCATTATTGGACACCAGAACAGCAGGCATACCAAAACGACAGAAAAGTTGACGTAAGTAGTACACTGTTCCATTTGATGTTGCAGAACACATGAACACGGGACCATGGTTTGTCAGACAGCGGCCAGGAACATAGTTCTATCTAGAGTGGGTATTTTGATTCGTAGGTACATTTGCGAACAAGGTTTCGGTCTGGTCATCAATGTTGGGCTACTAAGCAAAACTGCGAGCGATTGCCTTCATTCTCCCATTGCCAGGATATGATGTATGGAGTTGACGAAGCACATGGTTGTAAAGATTATATAGGATCACAATGTGATCAGCAAACATTATACAATCGTTTTCAGTGGATAAATGTTAGCGTCGTTGACAAAACAGTTTTAGGGCGTTGGAATGAACATGCGGAGGCCAGCCAAATTGGATGGACTTTGACACTTGTTGCAAACTGGATCACTAAGCGTGTGATTAGCAACCCGAAATGAAGTCACTGGAAGAAGTTAAGTCGCGTTTACCGAAATGCTGCTTACATAGTCTTCAGCAACAAGCAGTGAAATGGTAACATCCTCGTCTTCCAAATTCTGATAACTCAGCAGCCGTGATAATGCCTCTACTTTGCCAACTTCACAGGTGGGTTTACATTTGATATCAAAATTATATCCCAGCTCACCTCTGGAGATGACTCGCAGTGTACATTGGAATACTCTTTTCCGAATCAGATGTCGACAATAGTGGTTTGTGGTCAGTTAACAGAGTGAATCTCCTACCATGAAGCACTTAGTGAAACGTTTTAACCTCGAAGATAAGCGCCAAACCTTCTTTCTTAATTTGGCTATATTTGCGTTCGGTTGTATTAAGTGTTCTAGATACACTTGCAATAACTTTCTCTGTTCCATCAGGAAAAATGATGAGATATTACAGCACCAACACCATAATCTGATGCATCTGCAGCAACAATGATTTCCATTTTCTGGTGCATAAGATAACAGATGTTCTGTTGAACTACTTCAAGAAATTTCAGTAGTCAAAACATTTTAGCTTTATTTCATAATTATAATTTTTTCTAATAACAACTTTATTCTGGA